>JBAIZL010000004.1:162512231-162517231 GCA_036971475.1 Prosapia bicincta
GCATAAGTTTTTAATATTAACCATATTTCCCTTTCCCTTCCCGGAAATTATAGGGGACAAATGTCTTACATCGGCATTAGGGTAATCAAGAAAGATAATGTGACCAGCACTATATTTCACATTATCCTACCAACGCCTCTTTCATCCCAGCTCATTTTTACAGACTAAGGCCTCCTGGTGGGTGAGAAAGGATATATATATATATATATATATATATATATATATATATATATATATATATATATATATATATATACTTATATATATATATATATATATATATATATATATATATATATATATATATATATATATATATATATATTTTAGTAGTGTAAAGGATCGATTTTGATGACTGTTAGACCCTATAAGTATCGAATTTGGATAGAATAACATCGAATTCGATAGTCCTTAGATTGATAGCCACGTGCTCTACCTTTAGGTCCCTCGGCGTCCTTGAGTGTTTAATATTATTATAGAAGAATTGGATTTTTTATGATTTTTTCGTGTTTTAAATGAATTTAATCTGTCTTTCTTAGACATAATATACCCTATTAATTTAACGGAGTCTTGATTTCTTATATATTTTTCTGTAATAAACCAAAATTCAGTTATTGATATAGATTTATATTTAGCTAGGGGCTTGTAGGGGCAAATTCCCCTATTCATATTGAAACAAATTTAAAACATTTATATAGTAATTTTATTTTTTAATACAAAAATAAATTGAATATAATTCAAGTTTTTCATAACTAAATTTCCTTGTAAACTATATTTTTTTAAATGTGTTTTCAGTTTAATCTTTGTAACCAATCCTATTTTCAATAAGTGTCTTTAATCCATCTTGAGATTTTCTGGACCTAGTGCAACATAAACTTGACCATGTGTAAAAACAGGTTCGGTCAAGCTCGATGAAGCCCTGCTCTTAGGAATGTTTGACCTTCATCCTTATTTATAATTATTGAAAATGAAAGTCTTAAAAGAATAGGTTCCTTTTCATTTGAAATGGCATGTTAGGATCTGTTGATATTAACTTAATTCTTGGTCAAAATATGATGTTTCTTTTTCTTAGAACCAGTGATTATTTCTAATTTAATACACTTGTCAATCATATGTAGTTTGAAAAGACGTACTCCATTAACTAAACTCATCCCAAGTTCAAATTTCTAATTAACCTTTAATACTGTTAAAATATACAAATATTACAATCATCTGTTTTTTATGTAATATTTATACAGCTGTTTCTCAGCTGTACTCAGCTGAAATATTTGAAAATCGTACTCAGCTGTTTTTCATTGCGATGTATTTCTAATGGAGATTTTGGGTATTTGAAGTTCCTCAAAACCTTATAAATGTGGTAAATTGAGGGAACCTTATATTTTTCGTCGCTCCTTCTTGTCAATACGTTTAGTTTGAGCCCTCTTCCAACTCTGTACGACATTCCAAGCTCTCGCAATCTTTCTCTCAAAATTCGGCTTACGAAATTGTATATTTGGAGTTGCGTTAACTACCAACTAGCTAAGCTAAACCACATCTGTCAAGAAAATATCAACCTCAACTGTCAATACGCCGAATGAACCATCATGGCTGCCTGTTTTACAACGACCTCTAAATCAAGGCAAATAATCCGCTAATACTGTAATTTAATCTTGGGCGAACGACAGTGCTGCGCTCTAGGCGCCGCCAAGACATTCCTCATAGTGATGAAATTTGCCACTAACACAATTACAGTAGCAAGCCTTCAGCTGAAATACGAAGCACGAGGTGAAAAGGGCGCTGGAGGGTGGTGTGCGCTCACGCGAAACTTATGTTCATTTCCACAAAAAAGTTTTTTGTAATCGTTTCTTGGTGGGAGGGGTCCAATTTTTTGAACAGCGGGTTGTAGAGACGCGAGGGATGGTTGTAAATGCCATCCAATGTTGCACCAGTACAGTTTTCGATTGTCACTCACTTTTTTTAAATAAAAAAACTTTACATTTAATTTATTACGAGGGCTAAAAAAAATATATAAATAATAATTCTATACATATTGAAAGTTATAGCCTATAAAAAGCCGGATTAGAAATTTATAATTATAAACATTTATCTAGGGTATGTGTTATAACATTTATTAATATATATATGTATATATTCAGATACGCACGGGCCTGCGAACGCACGCCCACACACACACTTATAAATAAATAAATATTTTTTATAGATATATAAAATAAACAAATATGGAACTTAACCTCAAAAAATACACTCATTGTGTGAATTACCTGTAGAAGTGAATATATATATATATATATATATATATATATATATATATATACTACAATATGTATTCTTGTGTATTAATAAAGAAATAAGACAAATAGAAATACAAGAATAATGTATTGAATGTACAATTCAACAGTACCAACATCATCAGGCATACTAAAGAATTAAAATCAAACATACATGTGCAAACAGATCAAAAAAACAGCGTTGCCAAATCTATTACAATGTTTTCAAAATATTACTTTGCTGCTCTAATATTACAAATACTGAATATAGTATCAAATTTAGATTTTACTTGTATTTGTTCATTTATCAACTCACTATTAGTATTATATTTATGTATTTCTAAAGCCTAATAAATATTCATTCTCAGGCCTTTGTTAATTTCTTTTACAAGTATCATATTATCTATATTAGGAAATATGTGATTATTATTAATAAAATTACTAGCAAAATTTGATTTATAAATATCTGACTTTTTATACGCATTGAAATGTTCTTTATATCTATCTTTAGGTTTTTTCTTAGTTTGCCCTATAAAAACTTTATTACAGTAGTTACATTCTAATTTATATACACCGTTTTTTTTCATGCATATTAATAATTTTATTATTATTATTCATTATATTTATTGATTTATTATTAGTATTATATGCGAATTTGATGTTGCTACCTTTAAGCAATTTTGTGATATTTTTTACTTCATTACCAAAAAATGTAAATGAAGTCCATATGACATTATCGTTATTATTTTTATAAATTAAACTATTATGTCGTTTCTTTAAGATATTGTAATCAGGTTTATCAACAGTTTTCTTTTTATAGCCATTCTCAATTGCAATTTGATAAATAATGTTTTCTCTCTCATTTTATTTTCATTATTCATAGGTATTTTATGTAATCTATATAATAAATTGTATAAGGCAGCCATTTTTTGATTATACTCGTGATTAGAATTATTAGGTATTATTTGGTTACTTTGTGTCGGTTTACGATGTATGTTATATTCAAATTCATTATTATGTCTTATTATTGTTGTATGTAGAAAGTTGATCTTATTATTTCTTTCTATTTTATAAGTAAAATTAATATATTTATTTATCTCATTTATTTTATCTAAAATAGTTATTAAGTTTACACTATCATTATTAGATACATACAAACCATCATCTACATATCTAAACCAATAACAGTTTTTATCATATGTCTGTATAATTTTATTTATTTTATCATCTATATATTGTAAAAATATTTCAGATTTTATATTCGATAAATTCTATAAATTGTAAAAATATTTCAGATATTATATTCAATAAATCTATAGGCCTACATTAAAAAATATTTCAATATTACAATGAATAATAATATCTGAATATAATATCGAATTTTATCGAATATTCAATAAATTATTCTTGTAACTGTCTTATTTCTTTATATATATATATATATATATATATACATATATATATATATATATATATATATATATATATATATAAAGTTAAATGAGTAAACATATTAAATTAGAGTCAATATTTCAGGATGAATGGCACGAAGGGTGGGGATATAAAGAATTCCTACAAAAGCCTTAAAGTAATTTAGCAATATGTAATATTTAAAAATATTTGTTGTACTTTTATTAGCATGACTAACAATTAAGTAAACTTTAATGACTGACAAGAATGTAGGTTAGGTTATATTACGTAAATATATGCTGCTTACTCTATAATATTGTTGCTATCAATAAGGATCACTATTAACCTTGAAAAAAAGTAGGGTAAACAAAACGTTTTTAACGTCACTTCCTATTCAGGTCAACAAAGAAAATTTTATTTCAGCTAATTCTTATTATATATTACAATTAATATAAATAAAGCTACATAACCAGTGTGTTAAAACAGCTGCTCTACAACATAACCTATAGCATATAATCAGCTATTTATTTATAAATCACGTGTTATCATAAAATCATATCATATTATAATATATCGTATTATATTAAATCATATCAGTTATTTTAAGCCAAATTGGACGAAATAAATATATTGCATACCTTGCCCCTTATGTGAAACGTTTTTCTCACATTTAAAACTAAAATTATTTCTTTAAATATAATTATTGAATTAATATTTGAAAAACATGTAATAATATCAAGTTTTAAGTATAGATATAAGTTTTAAAAAATATATTTGGAGATGAGTGGATGAATAAAAAGTATTTTATTAACCACTTAAATTTTGAACAAGATATGTAATGGAGAGTGTGAACTAATAAAATGAATTGGAAAAGTCTAAAAATAATTTTGAAAAGGAATTATTATCTGTATATTGACAGAGTTTATTGACAGAGTTTTATTCGAAGTTAACATAAACAAAAGTGGCCAACAGAGTTTTAACAAAGTTGCCCAGATGTCTGCATCCCCATTCAGAAGCAGTTGAAGGGGGATGGAAAAGTTCGCCGGAGCGGAAGATGGGGTGAAAGCAGGATGACAGGGAACTCCCTGCAACTTGGAAACGTTATTATTTCGGATAGCCTTCTTCTTGTTCTATCTCGTTCCTTGTAGATCCCGTCCCTCCCCCTCGGAGCACGCCAATTTAGAAAAACTCGGACTACACATACTGGAGGCAACATTTCAAGTAATAGCATCCCCTTTAAATGAAAGCAACCCTCAGAAACAAGTGAATTACTCGATGTTGATTAAAAGTAGCGCTAAGTTGTCTGCGAGTTAATTCGACCTT
>JBAIZL010000004.1:162522231-162677231 GCA_036971475.1 Prosapia bicincta
GTATTGAACAAATTAGACACATACTAAAATATGTAAAACTGATTGAAACGTTTTCACTATTAACTAAATATTTTCATTTACACACACACACACACACACACACACACACACACACACACACACACAGACGCACACACACACACAGACGCACACATATACACATACAAGTCAGTTTATTAATTTCTCATATTTACAAAAGAGCGGTGGAGCACACAGTAACCTGTCTGACTGAAGAATTTACTTCTTACTACGATATTAGTGTCAAATAGATTTTCTACGAAACTACTGGCCATTTAAGCAAGCAACACTTACCCCTCTTTTGGATGTCGTCTCTAGTAACTTGACCAGCAAGAGTGGCCGACGGATTTGGTGGTAAGCTGAGATGAGCGGGTGTCGGTGGCGTTCCTGGGTACCATGCCCAGCCAGGTGCCTGGCCGTTGAACATCCTCAGTTTGTCGTAGACACTCTCATTCTGAACGGACGCCTGTTGCTCCTTCTGGGCCGCCAGGTTGCGCAGCACTCTGTTTATGGAAGACACCTGCAAACGTAAAGTAGAGGCTTGATGAGTGAATCTTGGGATAGTTAGGAAATATGTTTCTATTTAACGTCAAATTTATAGCATTTAATTTATTTAAGGGAATTTATTGATCGATAAAGAAATGTATATTTAATTAGATTTTCCTAATGTAGTAAACAAATAATATTTCAGGAGTAAAACTATAAAATTCATAATCATTTAATTAAATTACTTCGTAAGATTTATTAATATTTAAATTAATACATTTATTTAGGGACAAAAATTTTGAATAGTAATATTTTTAACGTACTCAACAATAAATAAATGTGTAAAGAAAATATTTTAAGCTCAATTCCTACTTAGGTCAACTAAGAAAAAATTTATTTTAGTTGCTTTTTATTATATAATTACAATTGATTTAAATAAAGTAACATATTCTAAGCGTTAAAACAGCTGTTTTACTGCATAACCTATAACATAAAATCAGATGTTTTATGAAATCATATGTTATCACTTATTTTAAGCAAAATGGGACGAAATAACTATATTGCATACCTTACGTTTTACGTGAAACCTCCCATACAACACTAAAAGTAATTAATCAAATTTAATTAGTGAAATAATATTTGAAAAAACTGTATTACTATCATGTGTCATCCACGACAAGTTAAAAAAAACGGTATAGTCTAAGAAAATTTGAACAAGATACATAAATAAATATACATAGGGAGAGTGTGAACTAACAGTAAGAACTGTTATAAGAAACAGTAAAACTGTATAAAAAACTTTAAATATTGTAAAAATTATAAACAGTATTACAAAAATGTATATACAAATTACAATATAAAGAAACGCAAATTGATTAATTTATAAATATAAATAGATTTAGGTGGATGAATAAAACGTATTGTATTAACGACTGAAAATTTGAACAAGAAAGAGCCTATAAAGAGATATTGAACAAGGTGTATAAGGAGAGTGTAAACTAATACAAGGAACTAAATAAAGTAACATAACCTATGCTTTAAAACATCTGTTCTACAACATAACCTATAATATAATATCAACTGTTATATAAAATTATATCTTATTGCCTAATTTAAACAAAAATACTTGTATATTGCACATATATTCTCTTATACAGAATAGAGACGTAATATACGTTTTACGGACGTGTAACGTAGTTTTAACGTGACGCCGACTCATTCAATGTTGATTTAACTCTTGTTGAGTTGTTTTCCTTCTCGTTGCCTGTACGGATTACACGGTGCCTTAATTTGAGTAACATTATTAAGTGATCAGAAAATATAAAAAGTTATTTAACGTAAATAGTTTTTAACTCAAAATAGCAACTTTTACTCAAACTTGGTATCAGAAAAAGTGAATCGGTAACACAACCGTTACAAACGAAAAATTATTTTCTTAACAAATTTTAAAACAATAAGAAATAGATAATTTTTAACGTGTTTATTACAAGCCAACAATTTTATTTTAACATTATGAAATAGAACCTCAAGTAATTAACCTTTTTTTTCTGTCGTGATTTTGAAATTCAATTAAGTAGCTTTTTTGTATGAATATTCTTCTGTAATTTTATTGTCTGAGGTCTTTAATTTATGTGTAAGTTGTATTAGCCTACAATTTTATAATTTTTTCCAGAAATATATCAGCATACATTGTTTATCAGTTTATATACATAGTAGTTTTGATAAAAAAATATTAACAAACGCTAACCGAAAGTTTTAAAACAACTTTTGCGGAAAGCAATTCCGGGACCGGCCCACTACAATGGACTTGTTTCCAAACACAAGAGACCTATCATCCCCATGTATTGCTCTTTTGAAAAGATTTTGTCGTACTGCTAAAAGCTACCCTGCGATTATCTCTTCAATGGTTGGTTTTTTTCTTGTTTTATCTGATGGTGAACCACTTAGGGCGGCAGTCAGAACCAATACCGGCAAAGCGGCCCTGCCAATCTGATAGCCTCCGACCCTCCGTCGCTTCATAGGCTTTCCTAAACCAGTCTCAAGATAAACACTGTAAAACCCTGCCCTATTCATAAACCTGAAACGGGATTTTATTTTAGTTTGGGTGGTGTTTGTGTATATCGTGTACAAAGCATATGGATAACTTTTAAATCTTAAAAAATTATGTATTGCACAGATATAAAAATTCAATCATTTGTTTAAAATCCGCGTTCAGAATCTGTTCTAATAGCCCATAGAATAGTAACAAATAAAAGACTTACACAAAAGTAAGTTTGTTGTAAGTTAGAGATTGTAGTAGAACACTCCCTGCTGATGATGACTTTGTTATTGTAACGCCTCTGAGTAAATAAATGATTAATTTGTGAGTAATATCTATGTCTTTTATTTGTTATTAACACAACTTCACTAGCTAAGCTCAAAGAATAGTAGGTATATGAGCTTGATTCAAAGTTTTATAAAGTAGATTTTAGAATAAATAAATTTAACTTACTTTACAAAAGTTGTCATCTATTATTCTAAATATATATAAAACCTAAATTTATGTAGGGATGTTATATTCCGGTCTAATAAATTAGCGTCCTTCTCTATTAATATATAATATGCTATATATGCTCTCTGTCACTTCGGCTCTCTCTCTCTCTCTCTCTCTCTATCTATCTCTCCCTGGTAATGTTCTATATTTATATATATATATATATATATATATATATATATATTGCTGCATTTTATCTTGATGCACATTACTATGTTTTAACTATAAAGTTTCGGGTATGTTAGTTTTAACGTTAATAAAGACAAATTATTAAGGATGGTTTGTTACAAAAAAAAATCATCGTTAACTAAACGGTTGCTGAATTGAAATAATAACATCAATTTTTCTCGGTCTCTGTTCAACAGCACGCGTCTATAGGTCAAGTTAGTAAACTGATTTTGGTGTTTCCCATCCAAGCCGATTTTAACCGATACCTTTTACCCAAGTAATATCACTATTATTACAACTAAAGTGCAAATAACGGAATGTACCTAGAGAGATATTAAATATTTTTATGTTTCCTTTGTTTATTTTTCCGAATGGTGTTGCTGTTAGAATTGATTTATTTGGCAATCTAACTTATTAATTAAGGTTTCCTTTTAATATGTCAGAGACGACTTTGGTTTAAATGTGACGAATATATTTGCATGCCAGTGACACATTACTCTAAGCAAGAATGTAACCAGGAAAAACGTCCTCCTTTGTTCCCGACCTGTCACTTACACAGCTTCTATAACTTTCGTCCTCAACACTTTCTCATTCGTATACGCTCTGTAACCACATTTTTAGATGCCAATCAATGTGTTTCATTCATCAAATTTTTGTTCTCCAAAAAGATTACACTATTGAACATTTTTTAATTGTTTTCCACTTGCATTTACTAAATACAAATAATAATGATAATAAATATTATATGTACGTCTTACGACAGGTAGGTATGCCCTACGACAGGTAGTCTACCTAACTTGGGACTTATTGTTTCCAAGTCGGTTGAATAAATACCTCGCATCAAACGCCCTTTATCACCCTAGCTAATCATTTTCACAGACTAAATCGCCTTGGGAAAAGTACGCAAAAATTTTTGCCGCTATCGGGGGTCGAACCAAGGACTAAATATAAATAGATATTTATATATTTCCTTTTAAAATGAAGTTAAATGTTATTGGCCATCAGTTGGAATGCTGTTATTTTCCAGTGTAAAAAATGTGACTCATTTTCTTATCTTCATCGATCTCTTCTTACGATTAATACAGTTTCGTTTTTCTTTCTTTGTATTTGTGCCTTTGATATGTTGCCTTGTGCACTATAATTACTTTATACTTGAAATTTTCCAATTTGCTGACACAGTTTGAATGCAGTAGGCCCTATTAGTCTTTTTCTTCCCTTTCTTTATCTTAAGTTTAAATTGACAAAAAATCCTTTTTAGTTAGGCTTATTTAACATCTACTTTTTTAATGTCACTGTATTAATTGTTTACTAATAAAGTCATTTAGCTTTACTGTAGTCTTGCTATTATTTCTGTTAACGCTATCAACTATTTGCTCATAATTTCTAAAGTTTTGATCGAATGATATTCGGGTGTTTTTTATTACAATCACCATGGTATTTATCATCGTTATTGATCTGATATTTCGATTACAATAACATTGGTTGCTCTGGTATTTGGATTAAAATAATCCGTTATTGCTGAGGCATTTGAATTACAATAATCCATTATTGCTATATGGAATATTATAAATTTTATTGCTATTGCATTGGGATTACAATAATCCTTTATTGCTGTAGCATTTGGATTACAATAATACTTTATTGCTGTAGCATTTAGATTACAATAATCTTTTAGTGCTGTAGCATTTTATTACAATAATCCTTCGTTGATATGACATTTGGATTACAATAATCACTTATTGCTGTGGCATTTGGATTACAATAATCACTTATTGCTGTGGCATTTGGATTACAATAATCCTTTATTGCTGTGACATTTGGATTACAATAATCACTTATTGCTGTGGCATTTGGATTACAATAATCACTTATTGCTGTGGCATTTGGATTACAATAATCCTTTAGTGCTGTAGCATTTTATTACAATAATCCTTCGTTGATATGACATTTGGATTACAATAATCACTTATTGCTGTAGCATTTAGATTACAATAATCTTTTAGTGCTGTAGCATTTTGTTACAATAATCCTTCGTTGATATGACATTTGGATTACAATAATCACTTATTGCTGTGGCATTTGGATTACAATAATCACTTATTGCTGTGACATTTGGATTACAATAATCCTTTATTGCTGTGACATTTGGATTACAATAATCTTTTATTGCTGTGACATTTGGATTACAATAATCCTTTATTGCTGTAGCATTTGGATTATAATAATCATTCGTTGATGTGACATTTGGATTACAATAATCCTTTACTGCTGAGGCATTTTATTTACAATAATCCATTATTGCCATTATGGAATATTAATTTTTATTGCTACTGCATTCGTATTATTATAATCCTTTCTTGCTGTAGCATTTGGATTACAATAATCCTTTATTGCTGTAGCATTTTATTACAATAATCCTTCGTTGATGTGACATTTGGATTACAATAATCCTTTATTGCTGTGGCATTTGGATTATAATAATCCTTTATTGCTGTGACATTTGGATTACAATAATCTTTTATTGCTGTGGCATTTGGATTACAATAATCTTTTATTGCTGTGACATTTGGATTACAATAACCCTTTATTGCTGTGACATTTGGATTACAATAATCCTTTATTGCTGTGCCATTTGGATTACAATAATCTTTTATTGCTGTGTCATTTGGATTACAATAATCCTTTATTGCTGAGGCATTTGGATTACAATAATCCTTTATTGCTGAGGCGTTTTAATTACAATAATCCATTATTGCCATTTGGAATATTAAATTTTATTGCTACTGCATTCGGATTACAATAATTCTTTATTGCTGTAGCATTTGGATTACAATAATCTGCTATTGCTGTAGCATGTGGGTTACCATAACCACTTTTTGCTGTGGCATTTGGATTAGAATAGTCATTTATTGCTGCGGCATTTGGATTACAATAACCATTGTTGGTATCATAATGTATTATTATTATGTTGTTTGGTTTTATGTTTTTGAACTATACTAATTTAATTTTGAACATGTGTTTGTGAATTATATCCCTAATATTTTTCCATACACAATTTTTTCCATAACTTCTAGTTCTTCCCAGGCTTTTAATAGTTTAAGAAAATATCCAACTACTTCTTGGGGTTTTGAGTAATTTACAATCACATTATCTTTACTTTTGAAATGATAATGCTTCGACTGCGTGTAAGTAAACGACTCGATTCTAAATGGCAATCGAGAGTGCGTATCCACTACCCTCGCAGCCGCTCGACTGTGAAATGGACCTAATGTCTCGTCAGTAACACTTTTAGTTCTGTTCTTGGCGTTTAATCAAAATTTTAAAAGTTAGAATTTCAATTAAAACTGATTGATGCGAAGAAGGGCGGTTTTTGAAGGGTCTTTTTTTGGGAGTTATAAACAAAGTTAAACAAATTGATGACGCGGACGAGACACAGTTCGGAGGCGGTGGGACGAGGGCTTAGTGCTTCATACGGCACATAAGTGACTGTTGTTTAAAAATATAACATTCACTTTGCTGCTATTTATAATTAATGTATTTAAATGAAAAACTATTCGCATCGTGTAACTTGTACTGAGAGCAAATTCTCTTTTATTTTATAGTTTTGCCTAAGGCTTCCATTTTCCTAATAATAAATAGACTACTCTGTATTTTCAATTTTATAAATGTAAATTTTCAGGAAAACAAAAAGTAAATTAGTATATTATGAGGTTTTTCTTTAATTTTATAAAAACGATATTTTGAAGAAAACAATATCTTCTAAAAGATTTTAATTTCCTTTTGTAATTAAGGTTTTGTATAAATATTTATCAAACTTTTATTTGATAAACTATTTCTAATATATTTATCACAGCAATGTTCCAGGTCATGATACAGTTTATTGCATGATTTTTTTTAAAACACTTTATCATTTTAGAAGTAAAACAAATTGTTTTAAACGAGAATAATTATGTCATTAGCTGTTGACCTCCGAAGAATTATTGTTGCACCCATCGACTAACATCTAATAACTTTTGTATTAATTTATTATTGAATTCCGAATTATTATTACATCTGTTATGGAATTCAGAATCATTATTTTATCTATTATTGAATTCTGAATACATTGAATTATTGAACTTCGAATCATTATTACGGCACATCCGTTAGTGAACCCTGAATCATGAATGCATTCATTGTCGAACCCTAACACATATATGCATCCATTATTGAACTCTGAATCATTATTACATCCATTATTCAACTCAGGAATCATTATTACATCCATTATTGAACTCTGAATCGTAGGGATTGGGTTATTGAA
Organism: Prosapia bicincta; assembly: GCA_036971475.1. Taxonomy (NCBI): domain Eukaryota; kingdom Metazoa; phylum Arthropoda; class Insecta; order Hemiptera; family Cercopidae; genus Prosapia; species Prosapia bicincta. Next base: position 162,529,740 of record JBAIZL010000004.1, read on the forward strand.
CTCTGAATCATATGGATTGCATTATTGAACTCGAATCATTATTGGATCTATTATTCAACTCCGAATCATTATTACATCCATTATTGAACTCTGAATCATATGGATTGGGTTATTGAACTCCGAATCATTATTACATCCATTATTGAACTCTGAATCGTAGGGATTGCATTATTGAACTCTGAATCATATGGATTGCATTATTGAACTCGAATCATTATTGGATCTATTATTCAACTCCGAATCATTATTACATCAATTATTCAACTCCGAATCATTATTACATCCATTATTCAACTCAGGAATCAATATTACATCCATTATTGAACTCTGAACCATATGGATTGCATTATTGAACTCGAATCATTATTGGATCTATTATTCAACTCCGAATCATTATTACATCAATTATTCAACTCCGAATCATTATTACATCCATTATTGAACTCTGAATCATATGCATTGCATTATTGAACTCCAAATCATTATTAAATCTATCTCGGAACTCCAAATCATTATTAAATCTATCTCGGAACTCCAAATCATTATTAAATCTATCTCGGAACTCCGAATCACTACTCTCCTCCTTTCAATGCCTCCTTCCCAGAACAATTCCTTATATCAAAGAGTCAGAAAAACAAGAAATTTGTAACCCTGAACCGTCCCCAAACTATAAGGAACTATACTTCTAATTTAAATGTAATATTTACCCGTTCACTTTAGTGTCTCCTAGTTTGGATTCTGGAAAAGGGAAATAGTAGAGTGTTTGGTCTTACAAATTATTTGTAATATGAATTGTAATACAATCTTGTAATAGATATTTTTCCTACAAGGCCGATTTGGTTTATCTTGTATCAGTCATGGAATCAAGGTGGGTTTCTAGAATTATATTCTAAAATTTATTTACGTTATCAATTTTATTCCGAACATAAAGTATAAAAATTGCATTAACACGTTTCCAATATTCAACGTAAAGCAGGAGATTCGATTCTGCTTTCCTTTCTCAAATTGTACTCGAATTTATTTATATTTTGTTGGTTCAAGAAAGACACGGGATGTTAACATAGTCACAGTCTATGATCTTAAATATTTCTGGTAAATATGTTTTTTAATTAGCTCTAATGTTGACGAACATACAAAACATTCTACATCCAGGTTTTAAAAGTTACTTTTAGTTATACGTTTATAGAGTATGGCGTCTTTTGAAAATAAAAATATATTTGGTAGGACAAAGCTGCTTGAAGAAAGTGTTACAAATCGTTACCGTAGGTTGAAGTACAACTGCGCCAAGTTTTGGATTTTCTATCCCACTCTGCGTCACCTTTTAATATAACGCCTATCGACATTTCTCAGGGGGTTTAAGTCATCAATAAAATAACCCCAACTATTTACAAATCTTGTCTTGAAATGGCTTCGAAAACTTCAAACGCAGTTCTTATCTTAAGCTTAGGAAATTCTTCTGTTAAAAGATTTACGCTCCCAAAAGATATGAGCGTAATCGGCTTGGGGGCCCACTCGGCCTTCGGACTCTCCTCCCAGGGCGGGAATTATATATAACCTAATAATTCCCTAACGATAAAGTATTATAATAAGCGACTGATTAGGAATTTAATTTATATAATTAGAAGAATAGAGTACAAGAATTATTATTATTAATTTAAAATAGGTGATGACATTAGACTATTAGTTGGGAAAATAATAAAATTTTTATAACAATGCAACACGAAAATTTGTCACAACCTCTGTTTCTCAATTTCCTCTATTATTCAAATCTTCAATTGTTGAACAAATACTTGTTATTCATCTACTCAAGTTCAAATACATTTTTTAAAACTTGTAGTGGATAAAATTTTTTTTGTCAAATAATAATTCAATAACTAAACTTATTATTGAATTAATTTTAGTTTTAAATGGGAGAGACAATTTTCACAAAAGGGGCAAGGTATGCAATAAAGTTATTTCGTCCCATTTGGCTTAAAATACATGATAATAGCCTATATGATTTCATAAAACAACTGATTTTATGTTATAGTTTTTTGTTAGAGTAGCTGTTTTAACGCATAGCTTATGTTACTTTATCTATATTAATTAATTGTAATGATTTAATAAAAAGTAACTAAAATAAAATGTCTTTGTTTATATTAGTCTACTTGTTTTATAAGTGTCGTACTCAACATTGTGAGAATACTGTACATCGAGACCAACGTACTCATGTGTTAATGCTACCGATAAACCGCTCGGGAAGACCAAGATTGAAACTAGATACGTTTATAAATGACGGCGAGAGCCTAAAAACTAGTGCCTAAATAAAAAGGTCTAAAAAGGCAACGTAAGGCATAAGGAGGGTACTCATGTGTTAATGCTATCGATAAACCACTCGGGAAGACCAAGATTGAAACTAGATACGTTTATAAATGACGGCGAGAGCCTAAAAACTAGTGCCTAAATAAAAAGGTCTAAAAAGGCAACGTAAGGCATAAGGAGGGTACTCATGTGTTAATGCTACCGATAAACCGCTCGGGAAGACCAATATTGAAACTAGATACGTTTATAAATGACGGCGAGAGCCTAAAAACTTGTGCTTAAATAAAAAGGTCTAAAAAGGCAACGTAAGGCATAAGCAGGGTTGTGATATGTTAATGCTATCGATAAACCACTCGGGAAGACCAAGATTGAAACTAGATACGTTTATAAATGACGGCGAGAGCCTAAAAACTAGTGCCTAAATAAAAATGTCTAAAAAGGCAACGTAAGGCATAAGGAGAGTACTCATGTGTTAATGCTATCGATAAACCACTCGGGAAGACCAAGATTGAAACTAGATACGTTTATAAATGACGGCGAGAGCCTAAAAACTAGTGCCTAAATAAAAAGGTCTAAAAAGGCAACGTAAGGCATAAGGAGGGTACTCATGTGTTAATGCTACCGATAAACCGCTCGGGAAGACCAATATTGAAACTAGATACGTTTATAAATGACGGCGAGAGCCTAAAAACTTGTGCTTAAATAAAAAGGTCTAAAAAGGCAACGTAAGGCATAAGGAGGGTTGTGATGTGTTAATGCTACAGATAAACCGCTCGGGAAGACTAAGATTGAAACTAGATTTGTTTATAAATGACGGCGAGAGCCTAAAAACTTGTGCTTAAATAAAAAGGTCTAAAAAGGCAACGTAAGGCATAAGGAGGGTACTCATGTGTTAATGCTATCGATAAACCACTCGGGAAGACCAAGATTGAAACTAGATACGTTTATAAATGACGGCGAGAGCCTAAAAACTAGTGCCTAAATAAAAAGGTCTAAAAAGGCAACGTAAGGCATAAGGAGGGTACTCATGTGTTAATGCTACCGATAAACCGCTCGGGAAGACCAATATTGAAACTAGATACGTTTATAAATGACGGCGAGAGCCTAAAAACTTGTGCTTAAATAAAAAGGTCTAAAAAGGCAACGTAAGGCATAAGGAGGGTTGTGATGTGTTAATGCTATCGATAAACCACTCGGGAAGACCAAGATTGAAACTAGATACGTTTATAAATGACGGCGAGAGCCTAAAAACTAGTGCCTAAATAAAAAGGTCTAAAAAGGCAACGTAAGGCATAAGGAGGGTACTCATGTGTTAATGCTACCGATAAACCGCTCGGGAAGACCAATATTGAAACTAGATACGTTTATAAATGACGGCGAGAGCCTAAAAACTTGTGCTTAAATAAAAAGGTCTAAAAAGGCAACGTAAGGCATAAGGAGGGTACTGATGTGTTAATGCTATCGATAAACCGCTCGGGAAGACTAAGATTGAAACTAGATACGTTTATAAATGACGGCGAGAGCCTAAAAACTTGTGCTTAAATAAAAAGGTCTAAAAAGGCAACGTAAGGCATAAGGAGGGTACTGATGTGTTAATGCTATCGATAAACCGCTCGGGAAGACCAAGATTGAAACTAGATACGTTTATAAATGACGGCGAGAGCTTAAAAACTAGTGCCTAAATAAAAAGGTCTAAAAAGGCAACGTAAGGCATAAGGAGGGTACTGATGTGTTAATGCTATCGATAAACCGCTCGGGAAGACCAAGATTGAAACTAGATACGTTTATAAATGACGGCGAGAGCCTAAAAACTTGTGCTTAAATAAAAAGGTCTAAAAAGGCAACGTAAGGCATAAGGAGGGTACTGATGTGTTAATGCTACAGATAAACCGCTCGGGAAGACCAAGATTGAAACTAGATACGTTTATAAATGACGGCGAGAGCCTAAAAACTTGTGCTTAAATAAAAAGGTCTAAAAAGGCAACGTAAGGCATAAGGAGGGTACTGATGTGTTAATGCTACCGATAAACCGCTCGGGAAGACCAGGATTGAAACTAGATACGTTTATAAATGACGGCGAGAGCCTAAAAACTTGTGCTTAAATAAAAAGGTCTAAAAAGGCAACGTAAGGCATAAGGAGGGTTGTGATGTGTTAATGCTACCGATAAACCGCTCGAGAAGACCAATATTGAAACTAGATACGTTTATAAATGACGGCGAGAGCCTAAAAACTAGTGCTTAAATAAAAAGGTCTAAAAAGGCAACGTAAGGCATAAGGAGGGTTGTGATGTGTTAATGCTACAGATAAACCGCTCGGGAAGACCAAGATTGAAACTAGATACGTTTATAAATGACGGCGAGAGCCTAAAAACTTGTGCTTAAATAAAAAGGTCTAAAAAGGCAACGTAAGACATAAGAGGGGGGGGGGTTGCTTTGAAAGTATGTCGTACGTACTTTGGCGATACATGTGGAAAAAAATTAAAAGTAAGGTATTTTTTGTTATTGTGAAATATAAGTTTGGAAATCTTATGTCAAGTAGTTCCTTAAGAAAATGTACTTGGTTAAAATTGTGTGGATGCGAATGCGGTACAGTTTCATGGATGGTAGTAGCGGCGGGACTGGTCCTACTCGCCTTAATGAAAAGTGCTATAAAAAGTCGACACGCAGCAAATAGGGGGTATTATTGTTTTTAGTGGTAGTAGTTTTATTGGCAAAGTACAGATATTAGTAAATTTAAAAATTTTTAGTAAAACTCAAGATTTACCAAGTTTTGTTGGAACTCTTCTGTGATCATCGTTCATTTCGAGCTTTTATTATCATCCCTTAGCTAGCCTCCAAGGACGCACTCGTTGCTAGCAAGTGAAATTATTAAAAAACACTCTTTGTTTTATTCTCAGAACCAACATTCACTAACAGACACTGGTAAAACTTAAGTAATGGTAAAGCCCTGAAAATAACCTCTTATATAATTATAAAATACTTTTATTTACTAAATTGAGCTGTTAACTCCTAAGAATTCCTTCCTTAACCCAAGTTCTACCAATACGATTATTACGGGCTTTTACAGTAACCTACAAACTATAAAAAGCCGCATCGAATACTCAGTGCACATTTAATAATTTCAAAGGTTTGTTAGCTATTTGTTTTGCGACTTATTTCCTGTAATAGCCTACCTTATAACAGTCACATACGTCATTCAATATATAACGAACATTATATTATGTAAACCACTGCACTCTGTGAGAAGGCTTCCTTACTAATATAATTCCCACCTACTTTACTGTCCCAAATAGTTCTCATGATTGTTAAAAGTTGAAGGCATCTGACGAAGGAAGTGAAGTAGCCCGCTGACACCGGTGCTTATGCCACAATGGCCTCTCTTTATGAATAGCTTCAATTTCTTTGTCGATCACAAGTGGCTGGCTCTGATGATTTGTTGGGACTTGGGGCGGACGGTCGCTCCTTCGATCCTGCTTCGGAAACCCATTTGCAGCACAAAGGAGACATATTGTGCCAATATTGACCCCGTGTTCAGCACGCTGAAGCTATGCTCACGGGTAGTTTTAGTTTCTTGTCAGTATTTTTTCAATTTTCTCGAAATTTATTTATGATTTGCAGAAACAATTAGTCTAAAGGCAGCATACGTAATAAGAAGGTAATATTTTTTTTTTAAAGTCAATTGAAACTCAAGTCAACGAAGACAAGTTTTTATTTTAATTTCTTTTTATTTTATAATTACAATTAATATAAATATGTATATAGCTCCTACATATCTCAGAATCACAATCATAATTGGTAAAATAGAATGCGAACTTCCTCGCAGTTTTCGCTTTTCCTTACTATGTATGGTGTTGGACTAATATTTTGGTTTCTTACTAATTATACTCTTTTTTTATCGCTTGCATTGTGTTGTAATTTCTTTTCGCATTGTCCATTTGCGAAGCAAGGTTCGATATCGTTAATGCAGTTCGTTTATTTTATTCTTTTCATTCTTGAGCATTTCATTTTTAATCCTTGAGAATGATTTATGATATTGTGTGGTAACCATGACAACAATTTAAGGTTGTGCAATGGAGGTTTCGAAGACAACCAGATAGCAGAAAAAATGCATGTACATTTTTGAAAATTACACTTCAAGCTTTGGGAAAGTTGACCAATAGTGCCAGTAGCCCTATACTTTAAATACTCAGTTCGAATTCAAACAAGCTCTCCAAATTTTATTAATTTAATAATTGAATAAATATTAGAAAAAACTGTGTTAACATCAATTGTCATCCACTACAGGTTAAATAAAATATATTTGAATATGCTTAGATAAATAAAAATGTATTTTATTATCGATTGAAAATTTGTACTATATATATACGCGTATATTAAAACAACATAGGTGTTGTTTTAAAGCTTTGGATATAAATTAATAAATATTCTTGTATTTGAATAACCTATATTGTTTTAAATTATTAAACAAGAAAACGTATTTTATATATATATATATATATATATATATATATATATATATATATATATAAATTGTATGTGTGTGTGTGTGTGTCTGTGTATGTGAGTGAGCGTATCTAATTGAATTTTCGTGTTTTCGTGTTGAAGGAAAACATAAATAATTAGTAAACATATATAGCAACAAGACTATGTATGTAAATATGTAGTACGTGAATGCGTATACCATACTGCATTATAAGTGTACAATATAGCTACAAATAATGGTAACAAGTTTTATGTGGAACGTAACCCTCCCCTTTCCAAATACAGTTGGTTTTAGTATTCGAGTAAGTTCGGGGAGCGTAACCCCCACGAATAGCGAGGACTCACTGTACTAGGCTTAAATCTGTGCAGAGATCGTTGAACAGATCTTTATTTACTTATAATAAATTTCTTATTGTGGGCATTATAGTTTGCTATCTGAATGATAGAAAATCCTTTGCACAAATTGATTGAAATCTCACACTTTTCATTAAGAAATATATAAATACAAAATCAGTATTTGTATTCAATTACGATAAAATAGCGAAATAAGTAGTACGTTAGTCGAACTGAAAACATATTTAAGGCGATGTTTTTGTAATGGGTATTACAAAGTTATTTGCAAAAAACGTTCAATCCGCTACGTTCCTCGTACATGTGTAGAAAATACGATCGGAGTTAGATTCCCTCATGCGATCTGATCGCTCGCACGGAATACATTTCTCGATTTATTACATTCCTAATAACTGTAACAGCGTTAGGAGTAAGCATCATTATTTAAATTGCCTCCCTCGAAGGGCGCATAGGGGATGTTAATATCGTTATGTTTTACATGATGCAAGGGGTAGAGACGCTGTGCACACACTGTAAAGTTAATATTGACACAATGCCGGAGTATTGTCAGTACATATGATCCTTACACTAGCCTACAAGAACGTTTTTAATAAACAGCTAAGGCTTGTTTAAACGTTACGCGTGCTATGCTTGCAGTTATGCGTCGGGAATGGATTTTTTAAGGCTTTTTTGGGGCCTTTTTGTCAGGTTTTCGAGAAGCGAAAGTGGTTTTCTACAAAAGCTTATAGTAGGCCTAAGTAAGCTGTATTTTCAACTGTATCTGACTAAACGCTTGAAATCTTTCGGTCATATCTGTCGCTCTCTCTCTCTTTCGCGCGCGCGCACACACACACACACACACACACACACACACACACACACACACACACACACACACACACACACACACACACACATATATATATATATATATATATATATATATAGGTTCATCCTAAAAAAATGCCTTGATTTAAAAAAACCTCAACTCAAAAACTATTTAAGATAATTTAATGATTACAAATGAAAAATTTACAGGAAAGACGGGAGTATTTTGTCGTATAGGGAATGTGTGACCAATATATAGACGAAGCCTTGAACTCCAATACCAAAAACTACAATTCACATGGTACTGCATAAACATTTACGTTTCTAAGCATATAAAATTCAGGTAAGACAACAAATAAACATACAGAGAGGCTAAAGTGAAAAGAATTTTGTTCTTTAATGCTAAATGAAATTAATGGGAATCCAGAGTTTTTAAATCAAGTGTTGTTTACGAACAAAACAAGGTTTCAGAAATTATTCAACACACTTGGTCTGAAATCGACTACAGATGTCTGCCTAGCCACAAATGGGTCCCACATAGAAACTTACTAAGATACCAAAAAAACTCTCGTCTTTCCTGTACAGTTTCAATTTATAATCATTAAATTATCTTAAATAGTTTTGAGTGGCGATTTTTTTGTAATCAAGGCATTCTTTTATATAGGGATATATAGAAGGTCGCATTTTTTTAGTCCACTTATACCTGTCATAACAATCAGTTTTACTTTTATAACCAAATATTTAAATAAACACAAATTCTGAAAATTTCACTGTTTTAAATGATACATTAACCTTCTGTATCTCAACGTTTTAACTATTTCTTAATTTCTGCTTGATATTTGTTATCAAATGTTTCATATTTCCATCATTACAGGTATTTATATTTTTTTGACAACATAAAATTACAAAGTAAATATCAAATAATGTTACACAATATTATTAGATAATGGGTCACATCACCCAAAACGGGCGCTCTCAATAACCAAAAGATTTAGTGCTGCTATAGGCAAGTGTAACATTCTAATATAAAAACACAAGAAACATATGTAACTTACAATTATATGCCATTAATCTCAAACGCGTTTCAATGACATTGTGTCATCATCATCAATGATTCTATGACATATAACTTTAATTAAAGAAAATACTAATATGAAGAATCTTTTCTAAAGGTTTGGAGAAATAGTTATTGTTGGTTAATATCTATTAATCAGTATTAAAGTTTGAGATTAAAGTTTTGTAAATGTGAGTTGTATATATTTCTTGTGTTTATAATGTTTATAACTCACAAGCCAACTCGAATTTTGTTTATACTAATATATGTTTAAGTGTTTTGTAAATAATTTTTATGTACAAAATTTTTTAAATTATTTTTTATGTTAATTATATTCTGAACCTTATCCAGGAGGCTTTCATTTAGCCTCGATTATTTGAGCCCCCAATAACGAAGCTCTGGGTTAACCACGTTATTAAGAAATATATAGGCTACATTACGTAGATCTGTATACGTCTTACGCACGCTCTTAGAGCAACGTCATAATTATATGTTTTTCAATTTTATCGCTCTAGATAAATAATATATATATATATATATATATATATATATATATATATATATATATATATATATATATATATATATATATATATATATAAGGAAAGAGTGAACTAATATAAGAATCTAAAAAATCGAATTAAAGAAGTACACATTTCCATTTCCTCTTTTGCACAGTCAAATATTTTCGTCCCTCCGCGTCTTTCCAATTCCCTCTGTTTCTAATCTTCCGGGTCGTGACGCTCGAAGCAAACAGCCCAACACCAACGCCAAGCCAATTACGTAACAAGCTATACAAGTATAATATTATTGTGTTCGAAATGGGATTTCTTATAAAAGTAGGCCTATTACAGAGGGTGGGTTTAATGTAATATGATGTTTAACACCCCCAGCAGGGTAAACCTCATAACTCAAGCCAATATTCTGCACGTTTCCGATCTACTGAACATTCTCAATAGCGCCGACGATGACAACTTTGTATTATTCGATATGCCTAATTGTTGACTAGGGGTGGGTTATTGTTGCAGCCCTTTTGTGACGAGTGTTTTACACGCGTTGTTACGTGGAGCTGTGGGACAGTCCAGTCCAAAATGTGTCTATTAGGGGAGAATCTATGGCTTTATTTATGAATGTAGTATTATCTATGTTAGTGTTGCAGTTTTAGCAATAAAATCATTATATAGGCGTTTTACGATTAGTTGTGATTAAAGGTAAAATACTTTATCATGTATATTTGTTGTTTATTCGTTCGTCGTTTGTCAAAACACAAAAAGTTAACGCGATGGGATAAATCCAATTATATTTGGGGGCAGAGTTGTATAATGGATAAGGCACTTAACTATTATTTTAACTGTCAAGTTTAGTTTAGTTTAGGTAGGATCGCGATAGGTTCTGTTATTCTAGGTTAGGTTACAAAGTGGCGGCTGAGTGATATAATGAATAAGCCGCTTTACTAACTACTTGACCGTCATTGTTAGATTAGTTTACGTTGGCTGGCGAAAGGTCATATAATTCTAGGATAGGTTACAAGTGAGTTTTAATATGTGTAGAACACTTGACTGGCTATTAACATAAATGTCTTGGATTCAAACCCCGGTTGCGCTGACAACTGTAAATCTTGTAAATATGATTAACTAAGCTCAGGCGGTTGTAGGTTAGACTTAGTACTGGCCACAACGCTTTCCTTGAATACCGAAAAGCTCATGTTAGGCAACTTCGCCCTTTACTCGTAACCCATCTTTAGAATACAAAATGATGTATTTTAAAAATATGCCTAATTATTAAGTTATGAGTTCATAAATGCTATGTAACGTAAATAAGTTTTAGAAATTGTGATAATGATATATTCAAAACCAAAATAATTACATTTTATAAACCCTCTACCCACCAAACACAATATTTGCGTAGCGTATTGAAACATGACAATAATATAAACAATTAAATAATGAAAAATAATAGTACACTATGAATTATTCGGTCCTCGCCATATTTATTATTTTCCTAATGACTATATATTTTTTCCAGTCAAACTGCCCTAACGTGGGTTAGGATTGAGCGTTTAATTAAATTATTAGTTGAACCCCAGAGGGAGACGGCACAGGCTGTCAAGTGTCAAATCCACACTCAGAAGTTCCATCCCTCACTTGCCTTTGTTTAAGGAATGACGCCGAAATAAACCTCCCTCGAGTGTCTTGAGAAAATCTGGGCCTAAACCTGACGCCTCTTCAGGCTGTAGTTTTTATTGCTTCATTGCAATGAGTAAATAATTACGAGTATGCTTCAGCTTTTAAGGAGTTACTAGGGGCTTGTAGGGGCAAAGGCCCCTATTCATATTGAAACAAATTTTAAACTTTTGTATAGTCTAATAATTTTATTTTTTTAATACAAATTAAATTTATTATAATTCAACTTTTTCATAACAAAATTTCCTCATAAACTATATTTTTTTTAAAATACGTTTTCAATTTGATTGATTTGACCCATCCTATTTTCAACATGTATCTTTAATCCATCTTGACATTTTACTCGACTTAGTGCAACATAAAGTTGACCATGTGTAAAAACAGGTTTGGTCTATTGAAGCCCTGCTCTTAAGCATGTTTGACCCTGAGCCTTATTTATAGTTATTGAAAATGCAAGTCTTAAAGGAAATCGGTTCCTTTACATTTTAAATGGCATGTTAGGATCTGTTGGTATTAATTTTATTGTTGCTAAAAATATGATGTTTCCCTTTCCAGAACCAGTGATTATTTCTAATTTAATAAACTTGTAAAACATATTTAGTACGATAAGACGTACTCCATTAACTAAACCTGATCCCAAGTTCATATTTCTAATTTATCTTTAATACTGTTAAAATATTTGTACTCAACTGTTTTTCATATAATATTTGTACAGAAGCTTTTTCTCAGCTGAAGTATTTAAAAATCATACTCAGCTGTTTTTCATTGTAATGTATTTTTTACGGAGATTTTTGGGAGCTTAAAGTTCCTCAACCCCCCATAAATGTTGTATATTGAGAAAAACGTAAATTTTCCCCGCTCTTCCTTGCCAATACCTTTACTTTTAGTCATCCCGCAGCTCTGTATGACCTTCCAAGCTCCCATAATTTTTCTCTCAAAATTCGCCCTTCCAAATTATGTATATGGATACCATCTTGGTTTGATCGCTAAAGGCGGCAAAGGTTTACCAGAAATTTTTGTCTGTTCTTTGAGCATTTAAATTTATTCCTGTAAATTGTCAAAATTATCATCCAATCATAACTAATAGCATATTTTGTGCTTAGCTTAAGATTAAAAGTAGTAACTAAATATTAAAGAGTGCCAACTCTTGAAATAAAATTTTCTCTTACGGTTGTAATTAGCAAGGTTATTATCTATAGTGGGTGTAACATAAAAGTAAAACTATTAAAATTATTTTGTTATAGTTTAGAATCATTCAGTAACACTCACTGATGATGATGTCTTTGTCATTGAAAAGCGTATAAGATAATTATTTATTAATTGGTAGTTCGGGTTTATTATTAGTATATTGAGCGTAAGTTATATTTTACTTTTACCATCGAATAAAGATAATTTGGTTTTTTAATACATTTTTTTATGGCTTGTAGTTCATTATTTAAGAATTTTAACGAGTGGATAAATATAGTCACTCTGGTTTCTGCTGATAAAATACCGGTTGAAGATAATATTGTAAACATAGGGCTTTTATGATGAAAATATTTTCACTTTTCTCCTAACTAAACCCTTTTTTCAATTCCTTCTATTAGTTCACACTCTCCTTATACATATGTTATTCAAATTTTCAATCGTTAATAAAATACTTTTTTCATCCACTCAAGTTCAAATACATTTTTTAAAACTAGTAGTGAATGACACTTGTTGTTAATACAGTTTTTCAAATATTAATTAATTAATTATTTTAATGAATTACTTGTAGTATTATATGGGAGAAAAACGTTTCACAAAAGGGGAAATGTATGCAATATAGTTATTTCGTTTCATTTATCTTAAAATAAGTGAAAACATATGACTTATGTAATAGGCTATGTGGTAAAACAGCTGTTTTAACGCATAGGTTGTGGTACTTTGTTTTTATTTATAGTAATTATTTAATTAAAGTGCTTAAACACAATTTGTCTTTGTTAACCTAAGTGAGAATTGACTTTAAAACTTTGTTCATATTACTTGTTTAAAATAATTTCATTTCCTTATTTTCAATAAATACTGATTTTTTCACTAGAAAAAATGATATTCAAATAAAAAATAAACTCTCAGGCGAGATTTCCCGTAGCCTCATATTTGCGCAACGCGCCGGCTGCCGTGTTCACAGCTGACTGGGCGCGAAGAATATTCCGTGATCAGCTGATCCCGGCCTGCATCTGTCGTTATTGTTGTACAACCTACACGCTCTTCGCTCTGTAAGATAGGATTAAGTCATATTCCCGTTTAGGGTGACTTTGAAAACGCCAAATCTATTTATCTCACTTAAATAACATGCCCTTAACACATGTTTCCGTTTAGAAAGTTGCATCGTGCGATCGGTAACATCTGTGACGAAGTATGGACTTCCCACGGTAGGCGGCGTATGTAGTCATTTATCTTGGTGAAGTCTTCTTTGACATCAATATTAAAAATTCATAAAACTTTTAAAATTTCGTTTTTTATCAATGACCTAACTTTCTTCAAGGATGCTCCAAAATTGAATTTCTAAATGTATGAGTCCTTTAAGAGGTTGATCCGGGAACCATTCCGGTCCCCTGGAGGAAATTTGAAAAAAGAATTGTATCTTGTTTTTACATTTATTTAAAAAAAAGTTTAAACACAATTGTTAATAAGTGTTATTCCAGATGTTTTTTTATCTTCCTACAAATACATAAATAATAGGAAGAAAATTTATTTAATGCCATTTAATAAATATTTAATATGTTTAAGGTTACTTTACACTCTACGTTTCTATTTCTATCCAAAAATCCTTTTCAAGAGCTAAAAGTTTATTAATCTAATATTAAACCATAATGTAAAGTTTATAACATTCATAAACAATACTTTTAACATAACTAAAATAAAATATTTCATTTTTCTTAATAAATACTAACATATACAGGGCAAATTGCACTACTATACAAGTCAAATTTTTATTTATTTAATTGCACCTCTGTTATTAATAATTATAGAAAAGTTTGGGTATGCATCTGTGATTTATCTGCATTAATTGTTATCAAAATTTGACTGGTCTAGTAATTTACATTATTACAATATACATTATTTGAAATATTTTATTTTCATTATGTTAAAAGTATTTTTTTAATGAATTTTATAAATTGTAAATTGTGGTTTAATATTAGATTAATAAACTTTTTAGCTCTTCAAAATAATTTTCGGATAGAAAATAGTTACGTAGAGTGTATTTGTAAATGCATGAATAGTTCTGTGATCTTTCATTAACCTAACATGTTAGGGAGAAGTTTAGCCTACAATATAAATTTTGAATATAGACACAGTGTTTAGTTAATTAATACTGGTCTAATTATTATACATTTTCTTACTCAATTAGAACTAGGTAGATTTTAAATTTTTTTATATGTATGAAAAAATATAGCCTTAAAAATATCGGGGTTGTCCGGGCACCTACGACAGCCCCTGTGTACGTCCCTAGAGTCTAAAAACGAATTTGTTATTCGTTCTGTTAACGCAGCATTCGTTGTTATTATTCTAACCTATTTATCTATGTATCATTGAAACGTAATAAATGGTTTTTTGGCAGGAAAACATCAGGATAACAGGCTACAAGTATTTTGTTCTACCGACTTTTCGTAGGCTAATGAAATAGTTTTTTTTTTTTAGATAAGCAGGTGTATTCAAGAAAAGCTGCAGAATTGTTTGGATAATTTTTCAATTCCTACTGTAAGTTTGCACATTCTCCTAATATATATATATATATATATATATATATATATATATATATATATATATATATATATATATATTTCATGTTGAAATATTCAATCGTTAATAAAATACTTTTTATTGCTACTCAAGTTCAAATAAATTTTTTTCAACTTGTAGTGTATAACACTTGATGTTAATACAGTTTTTTCAAATATTATTTCATCAACTAAATTTAAATAACGTAGTTTTAAAAACGTGTTTCGCTTTTTATTTTACCTCTAATTAGGCTTGTTCTGTCGTATGTATAAATATATTTCTATTGCTTGTAATTATTTTATAAGAGGTAACAAAAGTAATTTTTTCTTGTTATAAGTAGGAATTGGCTCTGGAAACTTTTTTGTATTTCTTGTTTTATTTTTAGTAATGATTTAATGGATATTTCATTTGAAAATGGATTAAACTGTTACATTTTACATTACTCCAATACTAAAATTCAATGCTAGAGCTGTCCTGGTGTTCTTATTTGTCTTTAATTATTATTTGTCGTAAATGTTATTTGTCATATTATGGTCGGCTGTTTGTATACAAATTTATATTCATAAAATTATATATATTAAAAAGTGTTTGGAAGAATTTTATCTTCTTTACTGATCTTGCCTGCCAAGCATTCACTATCTGTGATTAGGGGCTGCACAGTTAGAATTCAGACCTAACAGTGTCAGTGTCTTCTTGGTCTAGTCTATATTGTTCACTTGGGTTTTAGGCTGTCCAACGGAAACGCCTACCTCAGTGTACCCAATCTCTATCGGCGTCATAAAGAGGTATTAACCTTTCCAGGAACGAAAGATAATGGCATGACTATAGGACAGAGGGAGGGATATGGTGTGCTTCTAGACGTGGTAATACGTGGATGTTATTACATCGGGTGATCACGGGGTCAGTTATGGAATCC
The DNA here is from genome assembly GCA_036971475.1 of Prosapia bicincta. Taxonomy (NCBI): domain Eukaryota; kingdom Metazoa; phylum Arthropoda; class Insecta; order Hemiptera; family Cercopidae; genus Prosapia; species Prosapia bicincta. The sequence goes on from JBAIZL010000004.1 coordinate 162,545,578, forward strand.
AATAGAAGCAAACCTACTCTTACCCGAAGCCAGAATAACAGTCACAAACTACCAAAAAATTTATAAGTTTTCAATCTTTAGCTCATATTAAAACATCATACAGCAAATACTAGAGCTAATATTTCAAATAGTATCTATCAAAAAATATTTTATTTTTGTATCGAGTGTATGAAATATCTAACACATCCAACTATTTTTAACCTATGTTGAAAAAAATGAAAAAAATGTGGAAACATCGCTACGTATGAAAGTAAATAATTTTCTCAAGTTAAAACTTCCATTGGGAAATAATGGTTAGAAAAAAGTAATAATTGAAAACAATGAAAGTTCCGAAAACGAATAAGTTTTGTTTTAACGCTATAAAAATATCAAAATGTAAGGCTGGAATTTTCGAAAAACCTACCTAAATTATATAATACTTTTTTATTGTAAAGATAACGGATGTATGTTTAAATTTACTGTAATACATCCAATAAAATGTATTAAACATTTTTAGGGAAAATTCACTTCAAAAGTCCTGGTTACACTGTCCTTTCTAACGGATTTTTAATTATTTTTTCTCGCTCCACCATACAAATCTCGGTCTGGCCTTGTAATAGATTGAACGAAATTTAAAATATCTTTGGTTCGTTAGCAACCCTCCCGTTTAGCTCCACAGCTTGCTCGGCTCCCTGAGGGCCGATCGACCTGAACTCTAATCGATAGAATCCCTCAGTTTAAACCCACAAGGCGAAAAATTAGCATTGCATTGTGTAAAAGATGTAATCGAAATGTCGGGTCGTATCGTGTGATTATTATTCTGTGGTCTCGGGTATGAATGAAAACTACCCTCAACCCCTCCGACGGTGTGCGTGCACCATTCTGCAGAACCAGTGAACAATTTCAATTGTTAGGCTGTGGATGGGTGAACAGTTTGCGGAAAATAATATTCTATAAGACTTAAGATTGCTTGTGGTTGCAAAAGCTAGTAATAGTTTGTATAACGTGACTGTTTATGAAATTTTTATATATTCAGATAAAGATACATAAATTTTTGTCTAGGACGGCTAAGAATCTTTCATTTTGTCTGCAACAAAAATAAAACAATCAATATTTTCATGTTTTTATGTCCTTTCAGATAGTAAATCTCCGTCTCGCCCCATCTATTATGCCCGAATTTAATCTAATACAAAAATATGGAACTTAGACGATTTCGGAACATTGAAAATATCGAAAGGACAAAAGTATTCTCCGTTTCAGATTAGGGCGTATCTCCTCCTTTCCCATTGGTTGGTTAACAATATTCTCAGAAATTTCTCCCACGAGATCATCCTCAGAAGATTATTGGGAGGATTTATAGTTACGAAAAATTCTCCCTCTTTCTCTCGCTCTCTCTCTCTATATATACATATATATATATATGTGTGTGTTTGTGTGTGTGTGTGTGTGTGTGTACAAGTGCGCGCGCATGTGTGTGTTATTTATATGTATGTCTCGTATGTTATTATTACAAATACTGTATTTCATAACAGCAAAATGCATAGCTAAAGTGCCCTAGCTGTTCACCAATATTCAAAAGTTAGCATTTTCAAGAGCTAGTTAACTCGTGTATAAATATATTATGGCATTATTGATTTATGTCATATGTCATAAAAATAAATAACTTATGGCATGTGTGTGCTTTTGTGTTCTTGTTAAAATTCTTTTCTTTAATATGAGAAGTGGAAATATATTATACCTTAGTTGCGCAAAACCCTACTGAACTTATTACAATAATTTGCTTTCAAAAGAGGAATGAATATGTCTAAAAAACGTCGCAGGACATTGGGGATTCCCTTCTCAGCTCATATAAAAATACTAATGTAAACTATCCAAACAAAATGTGCAAGTGACATAAAATCGAAGTCATAACAGCAGTTAGTTAAATAAAAAAGACTAATGAAATGAAGTCTCACTGAGCTACTACCATTTCCGCCCTGGGTATTGCAATCTTTGATTTCCGAATGGTTTCTCTCTGTCTTGTTAATATCTGAGTTATGACATGACGTGGCCTTGTACCGATTCCCTCATATGTAAGAAAGTTGCACATAAAACTTTTATATTGCCCGTTAGATAAAGGCTCTCATACAACAAATTCCAATGGTACTTAGCACTAATTTGATATTTTAAGTAACGAAGCCTTTTCTAATAACAGCTTTTCAGTAATAATTTGAGACACATATCAGCGCGTTCATTGCATCCCACGCGTTCACATATCGGTCAGCATTGTGCAAGCATTGAACGTGTTCCAGTGCTGAAGCGGGATGCAGATGTCTGATGGAAAGACTATTTCACATGTGACCAGGTTTGAATACTCGCTTCTCCGCTCAACTGCACCCATTCACTCGCCCGTCCCTCGCTCGAGGCTTGTTACCACAACACGGGTTCGTTATTTACTGCGGGCCATGACTCTAAATAAACACTCATTACTCCCAAGTAGGCTGAATCGATAAACATAATACGTACTAGGCCGGTCTTTCAAGTCGGAACTGGCTGACATAATACTATACTGCTTAGTAGAGTTTTATACAATCTATTTAGTGCGCTAAATAAAAGAATGTAGCCAACAGAAAACCTTTCTTAGGTGGTCGAAAATTTACTCAATACAAATTTTATTTGAAGAATTAATTTGAAATCTGTTTTTAAAAAGTATCAGACGCGCATAAAAAAGTTATCACTTAAAATCAAATAAAAATATATAACTCACTATCACTATAATAAGTTAATAAGGTTTATAGAAATATAATTAAATTAATATATTTATTAAGTAATTAAAATATTTTGAATAGTAACATATAACTTAATAATGCCAATAGATTAAGTAACGTAACCTACGAGTTAAAACAGCTGTTCTGCTACATAAACTACAACCTAAAATCAGCTATTTGTGAAACCATATGTTGTCACTTAATTTAAGTTAAATAGGCCTTTTTGTTTACAGCGCATATAGCCTATACAATTATGTAGGTGTGTTAGAGAGTGGCGATTTTTGCATGTGACGCCACGCGATGATTTTCCCCCGTAAAATGTAATTACTATTCATTTCAATAAATTAGGAAAACAAAAGAGGTTTTAATTAGTACGGTTTTTGTAGCAGTGTAAATCTAACACGTAAATATTTATAAACAAGGAAGTCGATTGAACTGAAAAAGTAATAGGTGGTGGTCTGCCTTGATCTAATGCTAACATAATCCTTTATTATTATTATTAAAACTGGTCTTATTAGACCAACCTCTAACTCTCCTTGCAGTATTTTATCCCAAATACCCATGTAACTAAAGTGCCCTTTAACCCTTTAGTTCTTGTCTGTACATCATCAGTTACATAGGCTATAATAACATTGCAATAGACAAACTTAAATGGTTTGGTTCCTCTTAGCTTCTAACCATGCGCTGGTTGTCGAGAAGTGAATAGCTGTACGAGGGTGAAGGCGAAGTATCTCCATGTTTGGTCATAATTTTTACTTCTGCTGTTATCGTCTGCATATTCATATCCCGGTGAATAATTTTGCTTTGCTCATGCCAAGAAGCACTAAATATATTTGTCAGTAGCTTTAATAGGATATTTAGTTTAATTTTATCTTGAATAGTCCTGTTTGAACCTTACCTATCTATGATTTTGTTCACCGTGCATATTCTGACACTGTATAAGGTCACATAGGACTACTTCTCCGTTATAAATTATTATTCATTATTATTATAAACTACTGTTTATACTTATAAATCCACCAAGGATCTTTTTTTCTTTCTTATTACAATTTTTATAACAAGCCTAATATGTCTTTGATATTAAACAATCAACTACGTATTAAAAAAAAAATAATTATAACTTTACTCACAGTGTAAAAACAAATTAAGTACAAATGAAAAGTTTCGAATGAACAAAGTTTCCTTAAACAAACTAGATTGTTCTCTTTACTTCGTACAATTGAGCATTTAATGATACAAATAGTATCGAAAAATGTCACTGCAACAAAATAAACAGAATGGTGAAACCACTTCAGAAATTTCTTACAAAATTTCAGGAGTAACCGAGAAAACAAATATGTTTCCACTGAAGAGAATAATGACGAGAAGTAAAAATAAACATTGTTAGAAAACAGAAGCAAATGAATAATAAGAGATGAAAAATACAAATTATAACTGGTTTGTCCGTTGTGTGGGCCATTTTCATTTATAAAATTTTTATTTTAAATATGCTGTATTGATATTTTTACATTTCTGCGTACAGTTGAGATACACAATTACGCGACTTTAATTACGTATAATAACACAATGCACAATATAACGTAAAATTAACTCTATAATACATCATTAGCTTGTTTTTCATTTTGTTTTTCCATTGAAGTCTTTAATTAGTTTATTACCTCCTAACGGAGCCTCTTCACATAGTTAATTGCGATAATTAGGCATTATTTAAACAAATAGCGCTTCGAAATTCTTCTTTCGAGTTAGGTTCCACGCCGAGGGATGGGTGCAATTTGCGTAGAAGAATGGTGGCTGTTATTAGGGCGGTCACGCGAGATTGGAGGGTCGGCCCCCCTGGGGAAAGGGGGTAACAACCCTCCAATCACGCCCTTGCATAATTAATACTCCAGTTGTTTAGAATCCGGGTTTTTGTTTTTCGTATTGCCGAGATGCGGTGGCCACCCGTAGTTTGTTTTCTAACTTGGGTCTTTGGCTTCTTTCAATCGATTACGCGGGCTCTGAGGTTATTCGAATTCGGTTAATTCCTTTTCACATGTGTTACTCAACGTTCGTTCTAAGAGGGAACAGGTGATTTCAAGCGCTCCAAAGCATAACTTAAAATTTGCAACATGAGAAGCATAACCTCAATATAGCAACACACAAAAACTTACTAAGTTACCTACTAGTTAGTTATAGGTAAGTTAGTAGGCTACTTACCTACTAGTTAGTAAGTTGTGTAACTTACTACTAATGTAAACTTATTGTTTTTTTTTAATATTAAACTACATCAACTTACACGTGAATTACAACATACCTACGAAGTATTATAGAAGTACAATAGAAGTTATTTATTAAATAGCTCTACTAACGATAACGCTTGAAACAAAATGGTTCCATATAAACTGTATAGCTTCCTCTACTAACGATAACGCTTGAAACAAAATGGTTCCATATAAACTGTATAGCTTCCTCTACTAACGATAACGCTTGAAACAAAATGGTTCCATATAAACTTTATAGCTTCACGGAGAATGTGAGAGCATCATAAGGGGAAAGGGGATGGAACATTCATGGATACCGAGTTACTACGACATTTCAAAATTTCAAAGTTTATAAGTTTATGTATAAAACAAGTAATATAAAAAATGTATATAGAAAACTCCTACTTAAATCAGAAAAACAATATTTACTGTGGTATTTTTTTATTTTGAAATTAAAATTTTACATTTCTCATTTGCAGCACAAAGGACACATATTGAGCCAATATTGACCTCGTTTTTAGCACGCTGAAGCTAAGCTCATGGGTAGTTTTAGTTTTTTAAAGTTTCGGTACCTTTTAAAGTCTAGAAATTAATATAAACGTCCATGTTTAGCATAAACAATTAGTCTAAGAGAAGCAGATGTAATAAAAAAGTAATATAATATTTTTTTAAAGTTAATTCTCACTTAAGTCAAAGAAGACAAATTTTTATTTTAATCTCTTTTTATTTTATAATTACAACTATTATAAATATGTATATAGTCTACATACGTCAAAATAACAATATTAAGTAGAAAATTAAAAAGCAAATGTCCTTGCAATTTTCCATTTCCCTTTCTATTCATGGTGTTAAACTATTATTGTCATTAATTACTATTTATACGCTTTTTTCGTCACTTGCATTTAGTTGTTTTTTTCGCTCTCCTTTCGCTTTCCTTTCGCCATTTCTGTTTGTGAAGCAAGGTTCGATAACGCTAATCCAGTTTATTTGTTAATTTTATTCTTTTCGTTCAATTGTAATCCTTCATCATTTATTATGATATTGTGTGGTAACCATGGTAACAATTTAAGATTATACAATCGAGGTTTTTCACACAGATCTTTGAGAAGTTCATTTATACCTATGGAAAGTTGGCTCAGTGCCAAAAAGCGCTAGACGTCGAACATGAAGATACTCAGTTCGAATCCGACCTAGCCCCCAAATTTTGAAAATTAATTTATTGAATAAATATTTGAAAAAATGTATCAACATCAATTACAAACCATTTTCGGTTACGAAAATGTATTTGAACTTGATTGGATGAATAAAAATGTATTTTATTAACGATTAAAAATTTGTAAAAGTTATATATAAGGAGAATTTGAGTTTGTAGGAGGAATTTAATAACCCTCAGGTGTTAGTTTTTATAACCAAATATACCGTAACCAGATACTTTGTTTTTTTTTTTTAACACAGGTAGGTTAGGGTCTATATAGCATTGCAGTAGACCTAGCCTATAACATAGCACGGTTGTACATAGTCCTATAGAGTTATTCCTTATATAACTATGTTCATAAATGAATTTATCTTTCCAACCTCTTAATTTAGGGGTAAATGAGTTTTTAAACAGTGTAATGAGGTTCGGTGTTTCAAGTAGTCTGATTCTTGTTTAGAGGGTGTATGAGTAAAATATGTGAGAAGGAAGAATCGGAATAATGTGTGCTCCACCTATTCAGGTCTCCAGGTTATGTACAAATTATCTTTATAGTTTTGGAGAAAATATATTTCACAAAAACCTTCCAGAGTCAAAGAAAATGTCTACGCCAACACCAAAACGCAAGGTATTGCTTCTGAAATTTGTAGATGGACATATAATAGACTTAGTAATAATACCAAATACTAATGTTTGAGTTTAACTTTAAAACAAGTAATATATAAACAGAAATATTTAAAGTCTATTCCAATTATATTTAGTCACTTTTTATTAATTAATTACAATTAATATAAATAAAGTAGTATACCCTATGAGTTAAAACATCTGTTCTACCACATAACCTATAAGACAAAATCAGCTGTTTTATGGAGTCTAATAGTATCACTTATTTTAAGCCAAATGGGTGAAATAACTATACTGCATTCCTTGCCCATTTTTTTGTGAAACGTTTTTCTCCCATATAAAACTAAAATTATTAAATTTAACTATTGTGTTATATTTGAAAAACCTTTACTAACATCAATTTTCACCCACTAAAAGTTTAAACAAAAGCGTTTGAACTTGCGTAAATGAATAAAAAGTATTGTGTTAACGATTGAAAGTTGAACTATATAGGATATATATATATATATATCGCCATATGTATTCTTGTGTATTAATAAAGAACTAAGTCAAAATACAAATACAAGAACTATAATTGAATTTATAATTTAAAGCTTTTCTTTGGTTAACAGTACCAACATTATCAGGAATATTAAACAAGTCCTGATTGTAGTACCTGAGTTGTTTAATATTCCTGATGATGTTAATACTGTTAGCCATATATATATATATATATATATATATATATATATATATATATATATATATATATATATATATAAGGATATGTGAGCTAATAGTTGGAATTGAATAAATACAAGAAGTGTTGTAAAAACAGAACTTATCCAAATCAACTACACTAAACTTCCCCAAAACAAACTACCTAACAGTTTTATATAAAGTTGGTTATAAGTTTAATAATATAATAATCTTTAATTTATTTAGAAATAAAGTATTCTACTTTGAATCAACATACAGGCGTACAATTTCTGCTTAGCCTATTTTTATTGAAATGAATTATGACTATGTATAAACAAATGGGGTAAGGAACTGCAAAGGTTTGTAGTAGCGAAATAATTCATGTTTTCATTTTGGCAGTGACATTCCACTAATTATTCACAGTGCAATACGCATTTGCATATTTATTATTTTCAATCGTGTGTACGTGTTTGTGAAGTGCTTCCTTGTGTATTATTATTATTATTATATTTAGAACTTTGAGAATAATTGTGACCAAATTTTATCAAATATAAGTAAAGTCTGAACGACGTAAGGTTTTCCAGGAATATGTCCTAACAATGGAGATAAGAATAAACACGTTATAGAAAATATATAAAACATAACTTAAACTATGGAAAATACTCGGCTGTGACTAATCAAACGTAATCCGCATGTTGTTAAATAGAAATATTAACGCAAATATAGATTTGTCAGAAAATTGAACCTTCCTTACAGACGTCTAATTCTCTAATCTCGGCGTCTGCGCAGTGGACGTAACTGAGCAGTGACGCGCGAGTGGGTTAATCGTATGTGAGGTTTGAAATTAAAAGTAAAAGCGACGCTAGTGTGTGTGCACAGTCAATGGAAGTTATGAATGTGGCAGAACAAGAATCCGCCCTGTTGCTGGAGGATTGTTGAAAGATTAAACAATATTGCACTACGTAACTAAAAATAATCTAATCACTATTGTCTGGGAAAGAAAATGAAACATTCAGGAAAAGTTCAAAAAATAACATTAAATCTATGTCGTTCACGAACCAATCAGAAAACATTAGTGTATTGAAGGGTGTTAACCTATTCCCTCAAAGAAATACATCTTTTTAAATCGATCCACTCCATCTTGGTTTTACATGCCGTAATAGGCTTATTATAGGGTATTGAGTTTTCTTCTATTCGTTTCATGTTTTGATTTAATTTACTTTATCTTGAAACTTCAGCCATGTAAATCATTTCAAATAAACCCGCATTTCTAATGACGCGGGTGTATGGTGGTATCTGAACTGCTGTATGATGATTTGTGATAGCGGCGCTGGTGTATGAAGGTTTCTGATAAGGAGACGGGTGTGTGCGGTTTTCTAAGGAGACGGGTATAGGTCTATGCGGTTTTCTGATAAAGAGACGGGTGTATGCGGTTTTCTAATAAGGAGACGAGTGTATGCGGTTTTCTGATAAAGAGACGGGTGAATGCGGTTTTCTGAAATGCGACGAGTGTATGCGGTTTTCTGATAGAGTCGGGTGTATGCGGTTTTCTAATAAGGAGACGAGTGTATGCGGTTTTCTGATAAAGAGACGGGTGTATGCGGTTTTCTAATAAGGAGACGAGTGTATGCGGTTTTCTGATAAAGAGACCGGTGTATGCGGTTTTCTGAAATGCAACGAGTGTATGCGGTTTTCTGATAGAGTCGGGTGTATGCGGTTTTCTGATAAAGAGACGGGTGTGTACGGTTTTCTGATAAAGAGACGGGTGTATGCGGTTTTCTAATAAGGAGACGAGTGTATGCGGTTTTCTGATAAAGAGACCGGTGTATGCGGTTTTCTGAAATGCAACGAGTGTATGCGGTTTTCTGATAGAGACGGGTGTATGCGGTTTTCTGATAAAGAGACAGGTGTGTACGGTTTTCTGATAAAGAGACGGGTGTATGCGGTTTTCTAATAAGGAGACGAGTGTATGCGGTTTTCTGATAAAGAGACCGGTGTATGCGTTTTCTGAAATGCGACGAGTGTATGCGGTTTTCTGATAGAGACGGGAGTATGCGGTTTTCTGATAAGGATACGGGTGCATCAAGGTTTATGATAGGGTATGGGTGTGTAAAGGTGACTGAAACGGATATGGTGGTTGCATGAGGGTTTCTGACTTCAATTCATTCTATTAGTTCACACTTTCGCTAGATATAGACTATACATATAAATATTGTTAAAATTTTCTATCGATTATAAGATACTTTTAATTCATCCATTCTAGTTAAATTCATTTTAAAAATTTGTAATGGGTGACACTTGTTAATACAGTTTTTCAAATTCATAAATATATTTTAATGAATTTATTTTAGTTTTATGTAGGAGAAAAACTTTACAAAAGCGGGAAGGTATAGAGTGTAGTTACACCTTCCCTTTTAGCTAATAATGCGTAATAACATATGATTTCATAAAACAACTGATTTTATGTTATAGGTTATGTGATAGAACAGCTTTTTCAACTCATAGGTTATGTTACTTTGTTTATATTAATTGTAATTATTTAATAAAAAGTGACTATTATAAAGGTTTTCTATCTTGACCTAAGTAGGAATCGACTTAAAATAATTTTGTTTTGTATATTACTTGTTTTTATTTTGAACTCAAGGGGTAGTTTTTTAATCTACAGATATTTATGTGTTATTCGAAACGTACAGATATTTAGCAATGGTTTCAATAGAGGGATGTTTAACATTTGTTAGGGCGCACAGATATCAGATGTTCGCACAGATTCACCACCCGTTCCCGCCACAACTCACTACCTTCACCATTAAACGTATCGCGCGGTGTCGCTCCTTAAACACGGTCGCGCTAAAAATTTCAAGAGCAAGAAGAAGACTAGATAAAAGCATTCGGGTGTGGAAAATAGGCTGCGGTGGAGAAGATGGCGGACAAGGCTAGGGATTGGCTCGCATTATAGATTGAGGGGGAACCACCCCTTCAAGGTACAACCAGCCCAAATTAAAAGAGACACTTCAACTATTGATTAAGTTCAACACAATTGAGCTTTGCGAATAATTGCTTAAGTTGAAGGACTGTTTCCAAACAACCAATGTCGGACTGTAATTAGCGGGGAAATTTCTAGCAGGGATATTTCTTTTTAAAGTTTTCTCCCTTTAAATATGTATTCCTGTATCGTTACATATTTGAAGTGCTTTGAGCAACAAACGACAAAGTAGGGAAATTTTGTTTCAAATGCTTATTAAAACTTTACACAGTATCTCCTTGCTTGCCCTTATCGGCGTGTATTTAATGTGAAGTGCTTCAAGAAATATGTATTTCATTAATAAACTGGGCTTTCGAGTTTTAAGGACTTACCCTACAGACTTTCGCAAAAAATTTTAAATAGGTGATTATTTACTTACCCAACAAAGAGGAATATTTGTAAGGGTTATAAAGGGGTTTACGTTACGCAACGGACCTACCTTGCCTTCGACATTATTTTTTCACTATTAAAAACGTTATACAATCAAAACCCCTATTAGGCTATATTACACCTTAACTAAACACTCATATTAAAAAATGTTATTGTTTATTAATACTAGAGAAGAACTATACGTCATGGGGTAGATAATTATATTGTAAGGCCTACCCTTACTTATTCTTAGCTGCGTATAATGTGTTGTGTATTTGGGGGTGTGTAGGAGTGTAGGAGTGCTAAAGATTAATCCCTATATTCGGTTATACGTGTAATAGGGCCTAAAGTGCAAAGTGTATGTTTAGTAGCTCATGTTGAAATTTGTTGAGACGCATGCGCGCCTTCTCATAATTGCAAACCTGTAATGAACCGATCTACAAACATCTTTACAATCCGTATAAATAAAGCGATTAATAGTGGGCCTACAACTGTGTCGAGGTATAGGACTCTGGCTTAGCCCACCCGACTACTCAGCCGCCGACTTTGTAAGATTTTTCACTTAGTAAAATGTTTGGACGGAGAAAACGTATGTTCATGTAAAATTTCAGGTATTTATTTCCCGATAACAGATGTGTGATTTTGGAGGAAAAATTTATACCGGGCGACGCAGAAAGTCATCAGAGGTACGAATAATAACAATAACAATGAAAACTCTCGCTCAGGAAAATAAATACCATTTCTATCAAACTAAAGTTGGGTAAAAAATCCATTGCGGAGTAGGCTAATAAGTACTACGTCCACGTATCAACGGCGCGCCGTACCCTGTACACATATATTTAAATATAGGTCTACCTATAAAGTATCTAGATTAATAGATTTGGTTGTAATTTTATACATTACTATATACATATATTAAAATATACTTCTAAAGTGTCCAGTCAGGATAGATTTGGTTGTAATTCTTTACAACACTACCTAATTAGACTTCCGCGGAGTAATATTTCATCACGTGATCTCTATTCTAACCTTAAATGTGTACATTTGGTTAAACATATAAAATTACAACCAAATCTATCCTGACTGGATACTTCATAGGTATATAAAGTTAAGCAATAACAAACAATAATTATCAATATAGCTTCAGGGGATGCCTTTGATTCATTTTATATGCATTGTATTGGGGGTGGGCAGTGTGCATTTGTACCAGCACTATTAGCACCACGTTTGGGGTAAATTACAACTTTCCAAAGTTGTAAATTTTTGGGACGCGAGGGAAAGTTTTCTTCATTTTTTTCGTATCTATGACTTACTGCGTGAAACGGGAAATACATACCAAATTTCAGCTCAATGGGTCCAGTAGTTTTTACGTGATTGAGTAGTACATACACAGACAGACACCATTAGATTTTTATATAATAGTATAGATTAGTTCCCAATAAATATATCATACTATAATTTTACTGATTATTGTCTTGAAACCAAGGGAAGGAAAAACGTCTGCTTGTAACATAACATTTGTAAAGTATAATTCAACTAACGTAGAAAGATGAATAACAAAGAATTACAATCAGCTGTTTAAATGTGTTTAAAAGTGACTGTTACTGGTGACTATCTAGCTGTCTAAGTCAAGATAAGTATTAAATGGAATATAGAAAATTAAGAGTTAAGGGGTTTTCCAAGGCCCGGTGAGGCGGTGCCTCTACGGAATTTCTAAATAAAAATATGCCTGTGTGTTAATCAAGGCCTCTAAGAATCTTCATGTAAGATTTCAGCTCAATGGGTAAAGTAATTTTTACATGATTGAGGAACACACACACACACACACACACACACGCTAACAAACACCATTCGATTTTTATACATTAGTATAGATAGGAAAAACCTACTATTAAAACATTTTAACTTTATTAGATTACTTAAAAGCCGCTTTTTTTAAAGTTTCAACTACTAAAACATTCTAAAAAATTTGGGGTAATTTGTGTTAGAGAGTGTTTATTCCCTGTGACGTTATTTTTAAATTGAAATCACAGTAACCGCTTGCCTTAACAACGAATTACTAATCACAATTTCAACGCATACAATTGTGTCTATGTTTAAATTCAAATCCAACGTTTTATTTTTAAATTAGAAATTTTTTTATGAATATGTTATTACTGGTTATATATACAGAATAGGTCTTACTGCACCTGCTACCACGAATACTAATTAACAGATCATTGCGTTACCACTTAATTGCATGGAGTTTAGCTCTTTATTAAAGTGTATGTAGCCCAGAGAGAGTTTTAGCTATGTAGGCAGATGTGAGGAGATGTAACATATAACAGTACAACCTGCAATTTAAAATTGAGCTGGTTAGAAGTCAGAAATTTAGCCACCAGGCGGCAGCACCAATCGAGTATTTTTAAAACAATTGAGGCACTATTTCGCGATAGCGCTAATAAAAACAATCGTTACACATAGAAATAAACACGCGCGCGTACGCACTAGGACGGCCAGAACTCTAGGAAGGTGTTAACAAATTAAATTAAAATAATTTTTTTTCAAGTTATTAAAAATTTTATTTTAAGTTTTACACTTTAATCAGAAATAGACAAACGGAGTAGGCTATTAGCGTGGGCTATCTACCTAGAGTTTGTCCAGCTCGGGACGGAGAAATGTTTCCTTGCTGGTTGGAGTTTAAATTGTTTTAAATTGTAAAGGATATTTTTTTAATTATTGAAAGTATAATTATTGAAATATAAAACTTTTAAATCAAAATATGAAATAATTCTCTACTGACAGAAAACGAGGTAGCACAGGGAGTAAGAATAAATGTAAAGCTCTTTCCTTGCGATAGAATAATAGAACAATGTTGTAGTTAATAAATGGTTTAGGTACTGCAAGGACGAGCCCAAGTCTCAAGGGCAGCTCAGCTTGCTGACTAGAGGTCGTACGGTTACGTTTCGAATTTTTAAAGCATTCAAAAGATGAAGCGAACTATATAATAAACAAAATATTATTGGAATGTTACAATGATAAATATAGGAGACATTATAGAGAAGAAACTCTGAAGTTCCAATGTCCACCGAAATTGAAATGTCTTTATTGGGAACTACTGTATAGTAAGTAGTATATGGAGACTATACAACTAATAGGACTATACCGCTAGTGAGACTATACCACTAAGGAGACTGTACCACTAGTGAGACTATACCACTGATAGTACTATACCGCTATTGAGACTATACCACTAAGGAGACTGTACCACTAGTGAGACTATACCACTAATAGTACTATACCGCTATTGAGACTATACCACTAATGAGACTGTACCACTAGTGAGACTATACCACAAATAGTACTATACCGCTATTGAGACTATACCACTAGTGAGACTATACCACTAATAGGACTATACCACTAGTGAGACTATACCACTAGTGAGACTATACCACTAATGAGGCTATACAACTAATAGGACTATACCACTAGTGAGACTATACCGCTAGTGAGACTATACAACTAATAGGACAATACCACTAGTGAGACTATACAACTAATAGGACTATACCACTAGTGAGACTATACCGCTAGTGAGACTATACAACTAATAGGACTATACCACTAGTGAGACTATACCGCTAGTGAGACTATACCACTACTGAGACTGTACTACTAGTGAAACTATACCACTAATAGGACTATACCACTAGTGAGACTATACCGCTAGTGAGACTATACCACTAATAGGATTATACCACTAATGCGGCTATAAAACTAATAGGACTATACCACTAGTGAGACTATACCGCTAGTGAGACTATACAACTAATAGGACTATACCACTAGTGAGACTATACCGCTAGTGAGACTATACAACTAATAGGACTATACCACTAGTGAGACTACACCGCTAGTGAGACTATACAACTAATAGGACTATACCACTAGTGAGACTACACCGCTAGTGAGACTATACAACTAATAGGACTATACCACTAGTGAGACTATACCACTAATACGACTATATCACTAGTGAGACTATACCACTAAAAAGACTATACCACTAGTTAGACTATACCGCTAGTGAGACTATATCACTAGTGAGACTATACTACTAATAGTACTATACCGCTAGTGAGACTATACCACTAATAGGACTATACCACTAGTGAGACTATACCCCTAATATTGCTAAACCACTAGCGAGACTATACCACTAGTGAGGCTATACCACTAATGAGACTATACCACTAGTGAGACTATACCCCTAATAGGACTATACCACTAGTGAGACTATACCACTAATAGGAATATACTATACCACTAGTGAGGCTGTACCACTAATAAGACTATACCACTAGTGAGACTATACCACTAATAGGAATATACTATACCACTAGTGAGACTATACCACTAATAGGAATATACTATACCACTAGTGAGGCTATACCACTAATAGGACTATACCACTAGTGAGACTATACCGCTAATATGGCTATATCACTAGTGAGACTATAGACTACCACAAGTAGGGCTATAGGGCCTACTACCAGAGGGACTATACCCGTAGTGGAACTTTACTAGGAAAAGGACGATACCAAAAGTTAGACTCTACCACTAGTGGAAGTATTCTACTAATAGGACTATACCACTAGTGACACTATAGATTATAGACTACCACAAGTAGGGCTATAGGGCCTACTACGAGAGGGACTATACCCCTAGTGGAACTTTACTAGTAAAAGGACGATACCAAAAGTTTACTCTACCACTAGTGGAACTATTCTACTAATAGGACTATACCACTAGTGAGACTATACCGCTAATATGGCTATACCACTAGTGAGACTATAGACTACCACAAGTAGGGCTATAGGGCCTACTACCAGTGGGACTATACCCCTAGTGGAACTTTACTACTAAAAGGACGATACCAAAAGTTAGACTCTACCACTAGTGGAACTATTCTACTAATAGGACTATACCACTAGTGAGACTATACCGCTAATATGGCTATACCACTAGTGAGACTATAGACTACCACAAGTAGGGCTATAGGGCCTACTACGAGAGGGACTATACCCCTAGTGGAACTTTACTAGCAAAAGGACGATACCAAAAGTTAGACTCTACCACTAGTGGAACTATTCTACTAATAGGACTATACCACTAGTGAGACTATACCCCTAGTGGAACTTTACTAGTAAAAGGACGATACCAAAAGTTAGACTCTACCACTAGTGGAACTATTCTACTAATAGGACTATACCACTAGTGAGACTATACCGCTAATATGGCTATATCACTAGTGAGACTATAGACTACCACAAGTAGGGCTACAGGGCCTACTACCAGAGGGACTATACCCCTAGTGGAACTTTACTAGTAAAAGGACGATACCAAAAGTTAGAACCACTAATGGAACTATTCTACAAATAGGACTATACCACTAATAGGACTACATCACTAGTAGAACTATATAATTAGTCGGACTATACCACTAATATTACTATAGAGTCAACCACTAATGGGACTATACCACTAATAAGGCCATACTTTTAATAGGACTATACTAGTAGTGAGACTATACCACTAACGGGATTATATCACTAGATGGACTATTCACTAATTTGACCATATCCCTATTGGGACCCCATACAACGAAAGGGGGCCATATCACTAGTGGGACTATACCACTACTGGGAACTTACCACTAAGGGACTATCAACTAGTCTGAAGTGATCGTTTTATCTCTTTCTGAATGCCACCAGTTTTTTACTCATCTTTCGTTCTCATTCCTTCCATGTCTTGGAGTAAACTGTAGAGACCGCCAGTAAACAGTGGTATATTAGGGGTTACGTTGGTATTTATGCTTTTGCACAATTTAGTTTATACAACTGATATCCGAAAATGACTAAAGTAAATGGCAGATATTGTTTTTCTTTTAAAATTTCTTCTTAGTATAATTTAATATAAACTAACTGAGAGTATTTATTGGAGAATATTACCGATATAAAGTAATTACTATCTAAAAGCTTTTCCTTAATTTAATATTATTGACATTATAAAGACCTCCTTCGCCTGTCTCGAGTTAATACAATATTCATTCCTAACTGATATCTTCTTTCAAGTATTTCACTGGTAAAGAGATAATGTCATTAATAGAAACTTTATGAAGGCTTTGAATCATTATTTTTATAAATATTATTCCTTACAAAGTTTACAATTTTACTGTTTACAAATGAATTCTGAATGTATACAGTATTATTTTAGTGAACCAATAGTAAAAGAATCCTACATTTAGCTTAAATGTCAGTCTATTTATATCAAATGTAAGTAACAAATATCTATGGTAAATATTTGCACGACTGAAATGAAAATTAAATCTAAAAACCAGAATTAAAGTAAAAAATGTTCCTTTCTAACTTTAGACTTGCGTAATCCCCCTTTTACATGCCTATTACAAAGCCATTCATTAGGAAAGAGTCCTACGTAATTATCCGGTGAAGTGGGACATAACAAGTTGTACTGTTGGTACCTCTGTTTCATAATAAGTTCAGATTTCCTATTCTCGGCTTGTATAATGATGAATCCAATTATTTTCGTTTTACTCGCAGCAGAGAGTCGTATAAAGGCACACTTGTACAATCCTACTCAGCCCGCCCTCTCGCCCTTAAATTCCACAAAAACAGAAATGTGGGAAATATTAGAAAATCCTATAAAGAGGGTGGGATGAGCCATTCACCCTGTTTATGTCATCCCTCTTCGTTTTAGAGAACACATTAAAAAAAGAAAAAATGACAAAACTGTTTTAGAGGGAAATTGTATTGGCGTACTGTATAACTTAGAAGTAGATATTATCTAAAATTACTTGTCTAATCCAAATTACAATTTTATAATGTTTTTACATTTCATATAAAATTAACTTAGTTTTACGCAACGTAATTTAACAATAAATGCTTGCAATCATTGGCATGTGTTTTATTATTTCTATACAAATATATTTCTAGGTATGCCTACAGTAGTTTCGATTATCGAAGTCGCAACAATCCTAGTATCTGGTAACTTAAAGAGTAAAACGTTTAGCCTATATGTAGGACGTATAGTAAAGTTGTGTATATACATATAGAATCACAAAAGTCCTAAATAGCCTATTCCCCGATCATCATTCATTTCGTGCTTTTACCGCCACACACTGGTTTAAACTTTGGTTATACCTCAGGGACACGGTGAATGTTCAGCCGAGTTGAATTCGGAGAGGTAAATGTTTTTTCTGGTCTAGCATTTACCAATTTTCAGGCTAGTAAGTAACGGACATTGTTGTGTGTGTATGTGTGTGTGTGTGGGTGGGTGGGTGGGGTGTGCGTGAGTGTGTGTGTGTGTGTGTGTGTGTGTGTGTGTGTGTGCCTGTTTGTCTGTCTATCTCTGTCTCTTTCTCTCTTTGTTTGTGTGTGTGTGTGTGTGTGTGTGTGTTTGTGGCGTGTAGCTTGGAAATATATTAGTTACGTAGTAAAGCATTTATAATATCCTCCTATAACGCCAATATCTCCTATTAAAATTTAAAAAACCACTGGAATATAAAACACTCTCACTGGTTATTAAATAAATTAGTTTGAACAAAAGAGAAACTAAAATTGTGGAAACAGCCATCTGCTATTGCAGATACATCGCTAGAAACAATGCACAGAGGCTTGGTTACGCTGGAAAAGTAATTGCAGGCTACTCCTACTGTTTTCACGAGCTTTTCAATTTAATTGCCGCGGTTAATAAAACTAACAGTTTAGCTTTGATTGTTTTCAGTGGCTTAATTAAATTATTTTCGATTACTGATGTTTAGGCATTACGCGGTATTATCGACGCACAAAGGGTTCGATCCTCGATTTAATGCAAGGCTTTTACATTAAACAAATACGCATAGATAGCTTTCGAAAGCATCATTAAGTGGAATACACCTGTTGTACAGTGTTTTACCTTTGTGATATTTAACTATAGAAAAATGTTTTTATTTGTTTTGTTGACTGGAAACAATATTAGTTATTGTTATTATAAATTCTGTTATAATTACAGCTTGTTATTAAGGAAGTAATAAAAATTATTTTGTAGTGGGAGAATCAGTAATCATTCAAAGTAAAGAAATAAACTTATATTAAACAAGTAATATATTTAAACAAAACATATTTAATGTCAATTCCTACTTAGATCAACAAAGAAAACGTTAATTTTAGTTACTTTTTATTAAATTATTACAATTAATATAAATATGAACACACATTTGACAAAACCACAAAATTAGTGGCAAAATAGAAAGCGAAATTATTATAAAAATTAATAATTAAATTAAATAATGTAATAATATATTTCAAAACTGAATTAACATCAAGTGTCATGCACTACAAGTTTAAAAAAAATGTATTTGTGTATGAAGCATTTGAGTGTATGAATAGAATGTATTTTGACTGAAAATTTTAAGAAGATATATAAATAGGCTATATATAGGGAGATTGTGACAAATAGCGTGAATTGAAAAAATAGCTATTATAAATTATTTCTGTGAACGTTTTATATTGGTATTTGTGTAGCTAACGCGGTTGTATAATTAGTGGAGGGTTTATTCCTTTTAAGTAACAGATCGTACGAGTCCACTAGCGAATTATTTATTTTTTTATACTTACACCTACTTCGAGACTAGTAAAGATTAAACAAGACCACTTAGAAATATTGCTATTTACCCTTGGGTACGTTTACTTCCCGAGTTCTACTCTTAATTAAGCAATTTTTGAGTTACAAAAGACCTAATGCTAGTCCTCACTTCTGATCGTTAGTTCGTTTCTTTTGTCTTTGCCACGTTTTATTTAGCCCTTTCTTTACATCACGTTGTTTAAATTATATTCGCACTAAATATTCACATGTTTTGCTTTATATTCTAATTTACAATTAATTATTTCCAGTGGTTATATTACATTCAACATTTTACTTTAGAGTAACTGAATGTGGTTGCTACATTAAGGTTATAGTTTAAAAAATAGAATTATTTAATTGTTATGTAATATACTGGTAATATACAGCTTTTTGGTTATTAATTGAAAATATCTGAAACCGTTTGAGGTATAAACTTTCCAATTATCGATTTATTGCGTCTTATCGACTAAGAATCGCTAATTAATAGTTTATTTGGTCGAATCTTTAACTTTCCAAAGCAGTTCATAAGTCTTTAAACTTATTTCGCCACGTTTTTACTCTCTTCCACAAACTTAATTTGGCTGTAAGCACTCAAAGCAGCAGAACTACGAGGTTATAATATCTTATTAGAAGCCAACCATTGAAAAGCGTTCAATTACCAGCCTCACAATAGAAGCTGAGGGTTTTACTTTTCAATCAGCCGGCCGGGTTTCCATAATGCAAACCCCAGCGCCTAAGCACGCCAAGTTTTCACCAAAAATATACAGAATAATTTTCTACGGATTGTAATCTCTCAGCGATTTGTTTCCCCTCTCTCTTCTCCCGTTTCTGTCTCTCTCTAAATGTCGACAGCCAAGGGGCTTCCCAGATGCGCTTGCGTTCTTCCCTCCATTTTGGAGAAGAGAAGCGGCGCCCGCTTACACCCCCCAGTTCCATCCCTCTTTCAATCACTTTCTATCTTTTGCAGTCTGACACTGTTTTCTATGAATAATGCTGTTATTTCCCTCCTTAAACGGTTTAGCCATTGCTTCAGCGGTTTACAGAATCGATTGGCGTGTTTGTTTTAAACATTACAATGTTTCACGAATGTTGTACATTTCGTTGTAGCAAAATGAGGAGTTAAAACCGATCCATATATTATTAGCCAATAAGGGGTTTTGGGTACCAGGTAGTTTATTCCTTTACGTTCACACGAGGTTGCTAATAATTGGTACATTTATGTACGATACACGGCCACGAGCATTTCTGTTACGTAAACCATTTCTATTCACAAGCAGTTACTTTCTCTTAAAGTCTAGATTAATTGTGATCAAAATTTTATTTGTTTAGTAGTGCAATTTGACTTGTAAATGTTAATATTTATTTAGAACTAGCAGAGTGCCCGTCTTCGTACGAGGTTGACGAATATTTGTATTGATTTAATTTGTATTTGGGTTGAATTTAATTTACTGAAATTAAAACCCAATAAATATAGGCCTATCAAACTATAGTTTATAAACCTACCAAAAGAGTGTTTCCAAGGCCAGAAGGGCGGTGTACTGACTGAATTTCTAAATCAAAATAAGACTATGAGAAAACCAGGGACCCTAAAAATGTCCATGTTTCCGACATTTATTTCCCATTCCCACGTGTTCGATAGGTGAAACAATTATACAGGGCGACGGAGAAAGTCATCAGGGATACGAAAAAATAATGAAAACCTCGCTCAGGGAAATAAATATAATGTTTATCAAATTAAAGTTGGGTAAAAAATTCATTGCGGAGTAACAATTACTACGTCCGCATATCAACTGCGCGTCGTACTACGTAAACATATACTTAGATATAGGCCTATCTTCAAAGTGTCCAGTTAACCTTCAGTGGCAATAGCAAACAATAATTGTCAATATAACTTCAGGACATGTTATGCTTCAGATTCATTTTATATGCTTTGTATTCGGGGTGGACAAGTGTATTGAAAAATGCATGACGTTTCACTAACTTTAGACATGAAATTGAATATCTTATTTACATTATTTGTAGATGTCATTTAATTAAAAGGACAAGTTAAAGCTTTTCAAGAAATAAACTTTAATTTAGTCTCCACAAACTACAATTCGTCATTAAAATATTGATAGCAAAAGATCTCTTGAAATTCTGTTTGAATTTCTTTGAAATTATTACTTTTATTACAAAACTGGTTAATTGAAAATAATTTTATTAGTCGGTAAAAGATTAAAAAAAGAAATTTTCATGTTCTTCGTGTTATGGTGTTCTAGCCCCCGGAAATCCTACTCACCTTTTTCTGGATAAGAAATAAGGGATAAAAATAATCTTTGGGCTTTTGACGAGTTGGGACGATCAGTCTACTAATAACGGGAACCAGCAAATGAACCATTAAAGTATTGAATTACGGAATAAACAAAAGATGTGGAATAAGCAATAAAATAGAATAAACATTACAGAATATAAAAAACTTGAAGAATTTAAAACAAAATCAAAACATTAATAATAACAAATTATTGTACGGCTGACAAGAAGAAGTAAAAGAAATAAGACGACTATAATAACCTGCTATTATACTTATAGTTCTTAACATTAAGAAATTTAAAAAACCTGAGGAAAATATTAACGGATTATTTTTTGGTTGAGCTTCACATTGCTATAGAAATAAATCGTTACGAAGTAATCACAAACAGGCACAAAAACAAACAAAAAATATTTATGTGACTCATCAGCCTAAAGCAATTATTCCTTTGGCTATTCAATAATAAAACGTGCAATCGTTCAAGTTCCTTTCACTCGGTTCAATGGGTTTTGTCATGAGCGGACTACGCTACCTGGGTTGACAATTCTTTGGGCCACTCGATTCCGTACGGATGGATGCCCGCCAGTTCTCTGCTTCCGTTCTGTTAAATAAAAAAAAGAGTACCAATACATTATATGCGAATGAAAACCCACTCGACCGATATTGTCGTAAACAAAATAATGGCTGAAAGCGAAAAACAACACTGGATATATTTTTAAAAGCCGGTAGAGTGCGTTTCTGTTCAGTTTTCTTTTGCATTGTAATTAGGGCATTCACTGGAACAATTCCAAGCGTTCCAAATAACTTTTATCCTGGTCCGATTTGTGTTTATATATTTAGGTGTTGATTATATTAATCAATTCCTTCTATTAGTTCACACTCTCCCTCCCCCTCTCTCTCTCTCTCTCTCTCTCTCTCTCTATATATATATATATATATATAGATTTTTTGAACTAGGAGACTAACAGACTTACCTTGGTAAGAGTCCACACTGTAGTCTTGAAATAGAAACACATAAATGCACTTAAACAATGATATATTTCAACCATACAGTGGTCTTTGTCAATCGAAGAGAAAACACAAAAAGAAATATGAGAGAAACTCTTTTTGTGTTTTTTTGTTTTTTGTGTTCTTTATGTTTTTTGTGTTTTCTCTTCGATTGACAAAGACCACTGTGTGGTTAAAATATATCATTGTTTAAGTGCTTTTATGTGTTTCTACTTCAAGACTACAGTGTGAACTCTTACCAAGGTAAGTCTGTCAGTCTCCAAGTCCAAAAAATCTAAATAATCTTTACCAACCAAAACTAACCTAAAATATATATATATATATATATATATATATATATATATATATATATATATTTTACTTAATTTTCATTCGTTAATGAATTACTTTTTATTCATCTAATCAAGTTAAAATACATCTTTCAAACTCGTTGTGGATAACACTTGATGTTAAAACAGTTTTTTAATGATATAATTTCAATAATTAAATTTAAAGAAATAATTGTGGTTTTGTATGGAAGAAAACATTTTAGAAAAGGGGCAAGGTATGTAATACAGTTATTTTGTCCCATTTGGCTTAAAATAAGTGATAACATATGATTTCATGAAATAGCTGATTTTATGTTATAGGTTATGTGGTATAACAGCTGTTTTAACCCATAGGTCAAGTTACTTGATTTATATTAATTGTAATTATTTATTAAAATTTAGTTATAACAAAATTTATCTTTATTGTCTTTAACCTCTAACGATAATTGACTTTTAAAAAAATGTTTGATTATATTTCTTATTTAACACTATAATTTTATTTATAAATATATAAAGTTACTTTATTTTGCAACATTCGTTCTTATAAATAAGTTCCTAATTTACGATTGGTTATTTTTTTCAGTTTGAGTTAATAGATATTTTTGTTGTTTTACTCATGAGTATGGTTACTTTGTAACCGAAATGTACATAAGACTTGGAGTAAAAATATTTGTGGTTATAGGTTGTGTGTATTATTTATTAAAATTAAACCACAGTAAATTATTCCAAGTAATAAATAACCAATAATTTGTTTTAGCTTTTTTTTCTTATATGTCTTAATTCTTCTGCTTTGGAATTTACTTCTCCTTACTTTCATATAATAATTCCTCCTAGTTATTGGTGAACTCTGTTAGTAAACGTTTTGCTTATGAGTTTATATGTCTGTCTTTATCACTTTCCTCTCATATAAATTACTTGTTGCAGAATGTATACAGTTGTTATAATCGTGTCAAGATAAAAAGTTATATATTCAAACAAATACTGTATATATTTTTTTAAAGTTAATCCCTACTTAGGTCAAGAAAAAAGAATTTTAATTTTTATTCTAATTACAAATAATATAAATATGTAAAAACATATTTTAGAATAACAATATTAAGTGGTAAAAATAGAAAGCGAATTTCCTTGCCATTTTCCTTTCTATGAATGGTGTTGGAATATTATTTTTGTTTGTTACTTTTTAAACGCCTTTTTTTGTCGCTTGCATTGTGTAGTTTCTTGTTGCTTTCCTTTGGCACTTTCCGTTTGTAAAGCCAGGTTCGTACCGTTAATCCAGTTTGTTTGTTTACTTTATTCTTTTCATTCATGTTTAACTGTCAAGTATTATTTATGCGTGGTAACCATGGCAACAATATAAGGTTGTACAGTGGAGGTTTCGACATCAAGCAAATAGGGGCGGAAAAAAATTCATATACATCTTCGAGAGGTACACTTCTAGTTATGGAAAGTTGGTTCAGTGCCAAAGCGCTTGAACATAAAAGTGCTCGTAGAATCAGGCCTAGACCTCCTAAAATTTTTATAATTTAATTATTGAATAACAATTTGAAAAAAACTGTATTAACATCAATTGTCATCCACTATAGGTTAAAACAAATATTTTTGAACGTAATTGGATAAATAAAAACGTATTTTAATAACGATTGAACATTTGAACAAGATATATATCAGTAAAGTGTGAACTAATAGAAGGAATTTAATAAGACTTTATTTCTTCAATGCGTTATAGGTTTATCATTATGTTACGGTGGAGTTCTGTAAAGTCGCAACTAGTAAGTAAAAATAGCGATGATGATTTGCAAGCTGGGATAGCAGATGGAGTCGAAACAGGATGTATATAAGGTTGAAAGTGCGTAAATATTAAATGGAAACTTTAAATTCCAAATAAAAATTACGAGAATAATGAAAACTGACAATTGCAATGAATTTCCTATAAATACAGTTGTACGTAATGACCACCAAATGAGAACACAAAGAAACTGACATTTAACTGTCTCACCAAGACTTTCGACGACAAAGTGCTTAGTGAGACAAAAATCTCCATTAAAATATAAGATTTTAGTCAGAACAGACGATTTTACGCGAAAATGGTTCCGTTTTTATTTTTGACGTTTTACTCCAAACAAACGTTGTTGTGTTTAGAATAAAACTGAAAAATTATTTTGACTTTATAATTTGACTTTAAAACGAAAGGTCAAACGAGGTTTAAAAATTAATTAAATATGTTTTAAAAAAATAAACAAAGACCTTTACATTCGGTAGAGACTACACATGATTATGTAAAGCTGTTTTAATTAGAAACACGGAATCATATTAACACGTATGTTAGGTTCCTTTGATAACAGCCCTTTGCATCACGTTCTTGTCTTTAATTTGACTTTTGTAGTTAAAGTGATGGTTAGTCACACCGATGCTCATAGAATTATTTACTTTAACTTTTTTTCATTTTCTTTATTGACAAAATTGTTTGAAATTACAATATCTCCCGCTCTCTCTCTCTCTCTCTCTCTCTCTCTCTCTCTCTCTATATATATATATATATATATATATATATATATATATATATATATAATAAATTTAATAAATTAAAAATATTTCAAAAACAAGAATACTTTTAATGAACATATTTATTCAAAGCTTTTCGCCGATAAATTAGTACCAGCATCTTCAGGAGAATAATTATCTAATAAAATATTTTTACAAAATTAAATCATATGTGCTACAAACGACCATATGTTTATACGTATTGCACTTTATGTAAATTTTACTATAACATCAATGACCTTATAAATAGTTTGGTGCCTTGATCTCACTTGAATTTGTTCATCAATTAATTTGTCTTTAACTTTATGCTTATAAATTTCCAATGTTTCAAATATATTCATTTTTAATCCTTTATTTAATTCTTTTATTAATTTCATATTTTCTATTTCCGGAAACTCGTGTCCATTATTAATACAATGCGTAGCTAAATTTGATTTCTATATGTTTGGTTTGATATAAGCGGTAAATGTTCTTTGTATCTTTCTTTTAATTTCTTTTTTGTTTGTCCTACACATAATTTATTACAAGTTTGACATTTTATATTATATACTCCATTTCTTTCGTGCATATTATTTTGATTTTTGTTATTGTTTATTAAATTTTTAATTTTATTATCCGTTTTATATGTAATTTGTAAATTTGTTTCTTTAAATAATCTTGTAATTTTATTTATTTCGTTACCAGTGAATGTAAAAGTTGTCCATATATTTTCTCTCTTATTAGGTACAAAGTTATTTTCGAGTTTCTGTTTTCTTATGTTATTATTTAATTTATCTATAGTTTTTCTTTTATATCCATTTTCTAAAGCAATTTGATATATTATATTTTTCTCTTTTATTTGATCATTTAAGTTCATTGGTATTTTGTGCATTCTGTGTAGTAAATTATAAAGCGCTGCCATTTTTTGGTTGTATGGGTGATTTGAATACTTAGGTATTATTTGATTTGTCTGCGTTGGTTTTCTATATATATTACATTCAAATGGTTCATTATTTCTAGTAATTGTAATATCTAAATAATTTAGTTTATTTTTTTATTCAAATTCATGAGTAAATTTTATATTTTCGTGTATATTATTTATACATTTTAATATTTTGTCAATATTTAAACCATTATTATTTGATATGTATAATCCATCATCTACATATCTAAACCAGTGTCCATTTTGATCATATGTTTTAATAATCTTATCTATTTCAATGTCTATATTTTGTAAAACTATTTCCGATAATATGCTGGACATTGGAGAGCCCATTGTTAATCCATCCTTTATAAATTTTATTATTATATAAAAAATAATTTTGATTTAATATGATTTTTAATGTATTTATTATTCCTTGTGTTATTGTGTTATCTTTTTCAAATGTATCTATATTATTTTTTATTATTTCAAGTGTTTTTATTATAGGTATGTTATTATACATGTTAGTAACATCAAATTATATTAATTTGGTATTATTATCAATTTTAATATCTTTTAATTTTTCAATAAGCTCAATTGAGTTTTTTATATTATGAGTATTATTTAATTTTATCTTATCTTTAAGTAATAAAGCCAAATATTTTGAAATTTTATAAGAAGGAGCAGTTGTAAAATTAACTAATGGCCTAATTGGTTTATCTTCTTTGTGCAACTTAATTAGTCCATTTAATCTTGGAATTTCAGGATTCTCATTTATGTAATTATTAGTATATTTTTGATTAAATAATTTAGATGATGTTTTTATTATATTTTTTATTTCATTTTGATATTTGTCTGTGGGATCTTTATTTATTTGTGTATATTGGTTTTTAAATATATAATTTTCAGTTTTATTTATATGTTCTTGTTTATCAATAATAACTACAGCATTACCTTTATCAGCCTTTGTCATAATAAGATCATTATTTTGTAATTTTTGTTTAATTTGCGAATATTGTTTTATGAGTGTATGATTAGTTTATAAATATAAACTATGACAATCATAGTTTATATATTAGACTATGATTAGTTTATTATATATATATATATATATATATATATATATATATATATATATATATGTATATATATATATATATATATATGTATATATATATATATATATAAATATATATATATATATATATATATATATATATATATATATATATATATATATATATACCTATCTATCTATTCCATCTCTTTCTTACTCTGAAACAACAAACACACACACACACACACACACACACACACACACACACACACACGCACGCACACGCGCACACGCGCGCGCGCGCATCTTCAAGAGGTCAAAATTTTATACTTTTTTGGTGGAATTAAATCTTGTTTAGAACTAAATATTTTATAAAGTCAACATTGTCTTTAGTAAGAGAAGAAATAGCTTTTTATTCTTTCAGTAACTTACTAAACCTTTGAAAACATTAGTTTTCTCCTGATTTTGATTCAAACTCTTGTTAGTAATTAAGCATTTTGCTGACTGAATTTATGAAAGAGTTGCGACTAATTCATACTCAAGAAACTTTAGGTATTTATATGCAATTTAACAAATGTTAACGGTTTGGGTTTAAAAGTTATGCTCAGCAATAGAGTTAAAAACATAATGAAATCAATCAATATGCATTGATCAATTCATACATTATGAGTTCAATGATTGATTTTACACTAAATAATTGTTTCGCCAAGTGCTAAATCAAATCGCAATGAAGCCTTACCAACGTAAGATAACGTAACATTAACGCGAGAAAGTGGGCAGATATTCGATATAGAGACAGCCTCAGTTTAACCCCTAACCTAACCTAAAGGCAGTAATACGGCTTAGAACGTGGCAAGGCTTCACTAGAGGCTTCTCTGTCAACATATTGTGAAGGGTGGAGGAAGAAGGGTTGTCCAAGCCCACACAGGCTTCAAGTGAATTCAGTTCCGTTATGCTTAAGCCTAATAATGCTTTCGCTTTCTCTTTATTTTACTTTCACGCTGTTTTTAAAAAGAAAATAGAAAAATGCGCGACTTGATAAGAATTAATTAACTTTGATTTACTAGAAATATCTTTAAACACTAGTTTAATGATGCAGACTAGCTTTGGTGGCAATGCCGCCTTCATCACTGATTGGATAACACTGAACGGAGCCTATCATAGAGTGTAAGCAATCGTTAATGAAAATCAAGCCGCCGAAACCAGTCTGTGCTAATAAACGAGCTTTTAGGGAGGTTTTGAGTTTCATCTTTTAATATTTACCTTTAAAAATAATTCCCACTAGATAAGCTCTAGTTAACTATACCCCTCTGATGTCAAATAAAAACTGTTTACTAACGAGTCAGGTACAACTATTTATTCATACAGGCAACGTTTCTATAACGGATACGTTAACGTCTTCAGGCCTTATTCCTCCTGCACTCTATTAGAAAATAGCGCCGCCACATAGCCTTAGTATATTCATGAAAACAGTGCAATTACGCTTTTACTAACTCACAGCCCTTTATCTGTACCCATGGACACCCATGTACCCTTGGTTTATTGTTCTTATTTAACAATAATATCTGTGAGTGTAAACATGTTTAATATACACCTTCGACGTTTCGTTTTATTAAATACTATCTTTAAAAAAATGAAACACAGAAATATATCTTAAATAGAGCAAACCATAGAACGTGGTTAAATTTGACATTTTGTATTGTAAACATAGCCTCGCTTTACAAAAGCATTTGTTATCAGATAATTCTTCAGGCATTATTGCAGTGGTATACTGTATTACTTGCCAATATATATATAGCTAAAACGGTTATAGGACAAAAAATAATATTAAGTTGCCTCAGCAAACCAACCGATTGCCGAATTGAACGAGTGCTTTCCGGTCTTGCAACATTATATCTATGTAAAATGACGTAATAAACTAAGAAAGTCAGCTATTTTTTTATACTTCATACAACTGGGAGTAGTGGCGTAGTTTGAGAAAGCTTAGTGACACTTCATTTGACCCAAGAGACTTGATATAACGGTGTGGTCCTTTTTGCTTTATATGGCTGCTGTTTAGAATAGTGTGATGCGTTATATTTGTGATTAAACAAGACTTAAATTCGGTGTGTCTGAAATGCTGTTACAGTAACCAATGTTTGGTATACATTCGAGAGTATATGTGTCAGTATTATCTGTAGAAACAGTTTGAATTATTTAAATATTAAATGGCAAAGTCAATACATTTTCTAGACGTCTTATAAACCTACGTTATTGTTTTACAGGAATGATTATGTCACGGAATTTTTCTGATATTCTAAAATGGTTTGTTTCAGTAAAAAAAATGTTCTTTATTTTCAAAATGTCTATAGTATGAGAATAAACTTGAAAATGAGAACACTTAAATAATAATTCTCGAAAGTCGACTCGCAAATATATATGAGTAAACAAGTAAGATTCTTGTTTAAGTAGATTAAAGTCTAAGTGATAAGTGAATACAACATAACAGTGTTGCAAAAATAAATATTTACACACACACACACACACACACACACACAAAATACACACACACACACACATATATATATATATATTTATAAACAAAAATTGTATTGTAAGAAGTATTTAACTCACGCTTGGTATGTTGTCATTGGTACAGACTCCTTCGGAAAGAAGGCGATCCCTGATCTCCCAGGCAAATATCGAAGGACACTCTCTCTTGTAGTCGGCGATCTTGGTAACCACCCCGTTGGTCGCTACTCGGGGCTTCGACCCGCCTATTGCTCTAGGTTTAATGGATCCAGTTTCGTAATACCTGTGAAGTGCGATAAAAGGTAAAATATATATTCTCAAAAATATAGATGACTGAAAACTAATGAAAAAGGTTTGTTTGCTAACTCATTGTTTTCTTACCGCAGGTAGATATTTAACTATTTTTAGATTACATAATTTTTTAGATTTGCATTTACGTTTGTAAGTTTAAAAACATGAACAGAAATGTGTAGCCTAAGCAAATGAATACAAAATTGACACATTTTTTCCACAAATATATTTTACATATGTAAATACAAATATGTGGATTTGTAAAATGTACTTATATGCTACATTTGTTCGAATAAGTTGTAAAACATTGATAACTTTATAGCTAATGGTAATAATAAATAGTCAGGACTCAATTAAGAGCGCAAGACAATACAATAACTACTGAATGTATGGTTCTAGTAACCATTTCAACCATTTGGTCTTCTAACCTAGGCCCTAATCAAGACTAAATAATTATTGTAAGAAATAAATATTATAAACCAATAGTAAATTAAATCGTTGTTCATCATAATCATGACGGTTTACTTAATGTTGGATAGAAAAGCTCATATACTTTCTATTATTATGATAAAATTGTTTACAAATTTCAGGATATTGAATTTGAAGAAAGTAAACTATAGTACAGTATTTTTTAAAAAATTAAAATTTTATTTTCCTTAAGCTACGAATGAAAATTACGGTATTTTATTATAATAATAAATCCTTGTATGGTACAAAGTTGGCTTAGGAGGATAAGGATAGCAAAGTCATCGTACGCGCCAAA
The DNA here is from genome assembly GCA_036971475.1 of Prosapia bicincta. NCBI lineage: Eukaryota > Metazoa > Arthropoda > Insecta > Hemiptera > Cercopidae > Prosapia > Prosapia bicincta. The sequence goes on from JBAIZL010000004.1 coordinate 162,576,760, forward strand.
ATAAACAATACTGGAACTGTTGTAAGATTTTTTAAAATTTCATTTACATAGCTTTCTATGCAGTAGTTAGCACCATGCAGCAAAAACTAACCTAAAATGAAATACGTGAACTCGAATACGCGGCAACAATGACAAGTCGGCACAGCTGATCGAGAAGGCAACTATAGCTGATTCAGTCTCAGTACTGTTTATTTTGGCGAATCGGTATTTGGTCCATACGGTATTCAGGAAGGTAATGAGACAGCACTACGTTTGATCCCTAGGTCTATACCACTCTTTTCCATAAGCTGAAGTTAGAAAAAGCATTCAGAAATTCTTTGGGGCTCTCAGGTCATTTAGGTTAGTGGATGAATGGACTAGGCACTAGGCCAGTCAGCCGCCATAAAAAGTATCTTTTGTTTCAATTTAAAATAAATTGGTTTTGAATAGATAATAAATTTATTAAACGCAATGGAATATTCTACAAACTATATTAAATTAGAAATCATGTTTATTTAGGCACTCGAATTAAGTTATAAATAAATGAGAAAACTGTTAGTCATCGAGTCAAAGTTATTTATTTTACTAACTAGTTCGTTGCCCTTATCAAGCCTGAAAACAATATTAAATTGCTTTCAATTATACATACAAAATGCTGGTACATCATTACAATAATTTAAATCTTTTTAAAATTCAATAAAAGTCCAATAGAAGGAAGCGGTTTAATTTGAAGATGTCCATAATAACTTACAAAAGAACGGTGTCAACATTACAAATGATTTTGATAAGTTATGTCGTATGTATAAGCCATTGTTAAATAAGTTGAAAACATCCATGGATTCGTTATTGTTTTATTGGCGTTTCTTTGTATCGTTGTTCTTTTTATTGTGTTTTTTGTTTTATTTTGTGTGTATTTTATATGTAAATATTGTTGTTACCTTACTGCATTTAATTTTTCACATGACTTTATGCGTCCTTACTACTTTGGTGGGTTATTGCACTAAATTTTATTGACTTTTATTACGTTTCAATTATAGTATTCAGTGTACCAGTATTTTGTATGCGTAATTGAAAGCAATTGAATATTGTTTCAGGCTTGATAAGTGCAACGAATAGTCGCCGGAACGTTGCATTATTGAAATAAATATCTGTTACTCTATTAGCAAAAGTTTCTCATTATTATTTTATATTAAATTGAGATTGTGTATGCACTCAGTTAATTATCCTGTATTTCAATAAAACAACATTTCAACAGCTAATTTGCCTTCTTCAGACATGTTTACCTTGTTTCCACACGTTCTGGTCCTTCTTGATGATAAATAATTACACTGTTTTCTAAAAGTATGGAAACAAACTAAATAAACCTGAAGAAAACAAATTAGACTATCGAAACGTCGTTTTATTGAAGTAAAAGATAATTTACTGTATCAAGCGTCGTTTTCATGTATTGTTGAATCAAGTAAAAATGAATGGTTAAAAATAAATTAATATAAAATAAATACAAGGCTTATGTTCATGATTTTAAAAGTTTTTCAACTCTTAGTTTATTTTTAACCTTTGAATTAATCTTATGAAAGTCAGAAGTAGAGTCGAGACGTCGTCAAACGTAAGTGTGTCTGGAAACACGACTTTCCGGGTTTTATGAACACTTGGTCGTAAAGTAACGGATTCTTGTTTTAAAAGAGAGGAAATGCAGTTAGAGTTTTTAAGTTATACGGACGTATGAGAATAAACTTTAGAAGTTGTAATGAGGTTTGCTAGTTTTTAATTTACGGTTTTATCGTTAAAGAAATATGAATCGAACGGAGAGCTTTTCCTTCCGAATTATTTTTTTCTCTAGAAACTTTCCGTGATTGAATGACTAACGTAAACTCTGCTGCACGAGAAAAGAGAAACAACCGGCCTGGTGTGTCTGTTTCTACGGACTTTACTCTTTCCCCCGATTAAACTGTCTGTTTCTATGGACTTCAACTCTTTCCTCCGATTAAACTTTCAATCCACAGTGTCTCATTTCGGTTTAAAACTATTAATACAAACTTTTACGTGGACAAATACCTACTCGTGTATTTACTTTCCTGATAATCGGATCACTTTATCCGGATAATCGATACTGTTTGGTCCGATTTGAAGAAGTTTGAAAATAAAAGGCGATGAGCCGGATAACCAAGATGTTGGTTGTTTTCGTAAATGTTACTCAGAAAGATAATGGTTTTTGTAAAGGAGGGAATTAATAGTGCTAAAATTTGGGTGCACAAAGCAGAAGGTTAGGGTTTGTAAAAATACAAGCGTACACAGTGCGGACCTTCCAGTGCCGTGAGTGTGGTCTCTGGCTTATTTACAAGCTGTAAAAAATTTCAAGATCAGCCTTAACATCAAGGAAAGTGTGTAAAATGTGCATGACGTCATTTTTTAGTTCTAATCAACTACTATGCGTCTGAAGTAGCGTCTATTTCCAGTTCCACGGAGGATATTTCTCTTGAGATATTTATCTCAGCCGTGCACCTGGCCTTGAGAGATCGCAGACAATTTCTCGTGTACTACCACTTCTGTAAACATATTACATATAGACAATGTACCATACCGGATTAATGTTTCATACAGGAGCTAATTATCTAATATCGACCGTCTCAGGCAAGTCAATGTTTTGACAGTTCTTATCATGTTTGTAGGAAAGTACTTACACTGACGCTCTACTTCCCGTCTCGCCTACTGCAATCTCTCAAGGCCAAGTGTTCGGTTATGCGGTCAGCACTTGTACATCGGATAGACAAAAATCCTTGACCAATTAGAGCCCTTTTTTAAGCCAAATAAACGGCATAATATTTTGTGTATATGCATTTTTTTCTTTTCTAAATTTTGTACCAATCAACCCGAATCTCCTGTATTAGAACTTGTATCTATGTATTAGTATCATAAACTGTACTTCTCAAGTTGCCATATAACTGTTATACCTTGTAATATACTATTGCAAATACTAGTTTTAACCTTAAGTAAATCATTATGGTTTTTAAGTTTTAAATTACGTCAAGTTTATTTTGCTTTCGATTCATTTTTCAATTCCTTCTATTAGTTCACTCTCTCTTTTTACATATCTTATTTCGAATTTTCAATCGTTAATAAAATAATTTTTATTCGTCCTTTTAGGTTATAATACATTTCTTTAAACTTAGCTTATAGTGGATGACACTTGATCTTAATACTTTTTTTCAAAAATAAATCAATAATTCAAATTAATTAATTAATTGTAGTTTTATATGGGAGAAACCGTTTCACAAAAGGGGCAAGCTATGCAATATAGATATCTCGTACATTTGGCTTGAAATAAGTAATAACATATGATTTCGTTAAACAGCTATTTTATATTAATAGATTATGTGGTAAAACAGCTGCCTTAACGCATAGGTTATTTTGATATTATTATAATTATTGAATAAAAATTAACTCAAATTTAAAAAAAAATTGTTGATTTAAGTAGGAAATGACTTGAAAACTATTTTGTTAATTTTTTTGTTTTAATGAAAATAATCTATTTTTTAAAATATTGAAACAAATGGGATTTATAAAGATTACCGGGATATATAAAAGGATAAAAAACAATAAAATTACCAATAGATATTCATGATTTTTTGGAAAAGCATGTAAAATTGCTCACCTCAATCACTCCTAATTTTAAACTCGTTGGGTTAGGTTAGGTTCTTTTATGAAATTCAAATTCGGGTAAGGTGTAAGTCTGTCTTGTTTTGATTAATTGTTTACAATAAATTTTATCTTCTTTCACAGATTCTGAAAAAATAAAGTTTTTTCAGGATTTATTGGGAAATATTGAAGGTTATTAAACAAGAAACCTCTCAATCGATAGTAGCCTCTATGTGCATTTTTATAAACAAAAATGAAATGCAAAAAATCTCACCTCCCAAGAATTTTTGAGACACAGCCATTGGAAACTTGAAGTATCCGAGAAATATCACAAGGTCTTGCACCAGAGTGTGCTAGTTCTACGATTTTCTGCCTCGTCGAGTCCGGCAAAGGCCGACCGTTGACGTAGACACCTCCCAGTTGGTTGATCCCACTGTGGCCTGCGGTGGAGCAACCGAACAGGGCAGAACTCTGGGCCATCGCTGCGGCGGCGCTGCAGTGGTCATCTTCTGGAACAAACGTGCGCTTATTGCTAAACATTTCCTTTTTAGATGCAACAACACGATGTTGAATTTGTGACGTAAATCTATAGAAAGAACGAGCGGCTTTCGAGTTTTAGTTTTCTACGATAGGTTGTCAATTTAAAGTAGAAATAGATACCGTTCTTCTACCGATTCTGCCCACGTGATGCCCCCGTGGGACATCTATTTACTTAGTACTATTTCTTAGTAATAGTCAGGACCCCGTAATCGTGCACTTGGCCTTGAGAGATCGTAGTAGACGAGACAGGAGGAAAGATATAAAAACTTTCCTACAAACATGTTGAAGACTGTGAAAATACTGACTTCCACAAGACCGATATTAGATAAATTAGCTTCACTATGAAATAACAAACATTCTTGAAATATGTGTAGAACATACCGAACCCAGAAGCTTCGGATTGATTTTGTTATAATATGCTTTATTGTATTATAGCAATGGATTTGTTTTGTTACAGTTATTCTTGTTTTGTTATAGCTATGTTTTTGTTTAATATATCAATTATTTTCATTGTTATAGCTACGCTTTTATTTTGTTATAGCTATGCTTTGGCTTCTAGTAGTTATGCATTTGTTGGTTATAGCTATGTTTGGATTTTTTGTTGTAGCTGCGGATTTGTTTTGTATAATATACTTTATATTGTTATTGCAACATATTTTGTTATTGTTATAGCTATGTTTTTGTTTCTTATAGGCCAAACTATGATTATATTTTATTATTGCTACAGATTTGTTTGCCATAGCTATGCTCATGCTTTTTATATTTAGTTATTATTTCGTTTATTATAGCTATGCTTTTGTTATGTTATAGTTTCGGATTTCTTTTTATGAAATTCGCATTTGGTATGTTATAATTTGCTATTATTTACCGTAACATTGGATTGGTTTTGTTATAGACCTAGATATGCTTGTATTTTTATAGATATGGTTTGTTTGTTATAGCTATAATTTTATTTTGTTACAATATCAGATTTCTTTTGTTATGGTTGAAGCTTTGTTTTTTTTATAGATATGATTCTTTGTTGTAGCTACGGCTTTGTTTGTTATAGCTATGTTTTTGTTCCCTTATAGCTGTGCTAAGGTTTAATTATAGCTATGAATTTATAGCTGTGGCTTTGTCACAGATATGGTTTTGTTTATTATAGATATGCTTTTGTTTTGGTACAGCGATTAACCAATTTAATTTTGATTCAACATCTGATAACGCTTTTCTTCTAACTACATCTTTTAGTTAACAATTCCAATAGCTAAATTTTATATTAATGTCTATGTTGTAGAACACGAAGATTTTGTTACTAATTTATTGTACATTACAATTTGAAATTGTATTATTTGGTATTTTTACCAGTTAAAAAACGTTTTCTATTTCAATAAATCTTTCTACATAATATTAGATAAAAAAATTAAAAGTTTGTATATTTTTATACTAACTTTTGAAACGAAAATTTTCTTAGGCTAGTTGACGCTTTTTAACAATCGATTTTAATTAAATTCGATAAATAAAATTTTGATTCAGTATATTTTTCAACATTTGGAGGGTTTTCTACTAACTGTATTCTTTTATTAATTATTATATTAACTAAGGTCAACTAATTACATTATTAAAATGGAGCATCACTGTGTCGGGCAGTTCCGCTGTCTGCCACGTTGTAATTCCTTTATCAGGACTAGTAGTTTAGTAGTCACGTGGCACAAGTGCATAATTTCGGACTTTCCTAGAGAAATAGGATTTGGTAAAGTAATTGTTGTTTTGTAGGTTTGAACAGGAATATCACGCTAATCAAATGAAAGAAATTTAAATATACTACGACGTTAAAAAAAAAAGTTTCAATACTGTTTTAGACTTTTTTAATATCGCATTGTATAACGATGTTAAAAAATAACATTTTAGCTAAAATCACTAAAAATACACCTTGATATCAACATGGAATTTCAGCCCCGTTTTTACATGAGTAATAAAGTTAGTAATGAATATTTGAAAATATTCTTCACCATAGACATACCGATATAAACGGAGGGAGGCTTGTAATGATTAACCTCTATGATATTTGAAGAAGGGTTGGTTTGAAGGGTGGAAAGGCAGGTGTGATAATCTACCCCTGATAACACCGCACCCCCTCGTACCGCAGGTAACCGGATAGAATATCTCCAGAAGATTTACTTTTTGATTCTTCGCTAAGCGCCCTTTTGTTAACATCACGTTGTGGGTTTACGTTAAACCTGTGTTATTTGAATACTCTTCAAAATGATTCAACAGCCTCTCTATAGGCAATACAGTATAAGCCGGTCGGTTCTTAGTGGTAACTAGGTGGAACCCGGATTGCATAACTTCAGGCGCAACCTCTACTAGTTCTAATATTCCTTGGAAGGAATAAAAATAATAATAATTAGTTTGTGTAAGATGGCTCATAAGAAACAAGGTAGAGACGCCTTACTTAGGCCATACGGTATAAGCCGGTCAGTTGTTAATGCTCTCTCATCAGGCACCCGAATTGCAACACGTCAGGCGTAACCTCTACTACATCTAATATTCCTTGGAAGGAATAAAAATAATAATAATTAGTTTGTGTAAGACGGCTCATAAGAAACAAGGTAGAGACGCCTTACTTAGGCATTACGGTATAAGCCGGTCAGTTGTTAATGCTCTCTCAACAGGCACCCGAATTGCATAACTTCAGGCGCAACCTTTACTACTGTACTTCTAATATTCCTTGGAAGGAATTAAAATAATAATAATAATTAGTTTGTGTAAGATGGCTCATAAGAAACAAGGTAGAGACGCCGTATTTAGGTCATACGGTATAATACGGTCAGTTGTTAATGCTCTCTCATCTGGCACCCCAATTGCAAACGTCAGGCGCAACCTTAACTAGTTCTAATATTCCTTGGACGAAATAAAAATAATAACAATTAGTCTGTATAAGTTGGCTCATGAAAAGCATGGTAAAGATGTCTTACTTGGGCCATACGATATAAGCCGGTCAGTTGTTAATGCTCTGTCGTCTGGCACCCGGATTGCATAACTTCAAGCGCAACCTTAACTAGTTGTAATAATCTTTGGACGAAATAAAAATAATAACAATTATTCTGTATAAGATGGCTCTTGAAGAACATGGTAGAGATGTTTTACTTGGGCCATACGGTATGAGCCGGTCAGTTGTTAATGCTCTCTCGTCTAGCACTCGAATTGCATAACTTCAGGCGCAACCTCTATAAGCCTAATATTCCTTGGACGAAATAAAAATAATAAAAATTAGTCTGTATAAGATGACTCATGAGAAACATGGTAAAGATATCTTACTTGGGCCATGCGATATAAGCCGGTCAGTTGTTAATGCTCTCTCTTCTGGCACCCGGATTGCATAACTTCAAGCGCAACCTTAACTAGTTCTAATATTCCTTGGACGAAATAAAAATAATAACAATTAGTCTGTATAAGATGGCTCATGAAGAACATGGTAGAGATGTTTTACTTGGGCCATACGGTATGAGCCGGTTAGTTGTTAATGCTCTCTCGTCTAGCACTCGAATTGCATAACTTCAGGCGCAACCTCTATAAGCCTAATATTCCTTGGACGAAATAAAAATAATAACAATTAGTCTGTATAAGATGGCCATGAGAAACAAGGTAAAGATGTCTTACTTAGGCCATACGGTATATGCCGGTCAGTTGTTAATGCTCTGTCGTCTGGCACCCGGATTGCGTAACTTCAAGCGCAACCTTAACTAGTTCTAATATTCCTTGGACGAAATAAAAATAATAACAATTAGTCTGTATAAGATGGCTCAGGAGAAACAAGGTAAAGATGTCTTACTTGGGCCATACGATATAAGCCGGTCAGTTGTTAATGCTCTGTCGTCTGGCACCCGGATTGCATAACCTCAAGCGCAACCTTAACTAGTTCTACTATTCCTTGGACGAAATAAAAATAATAACAATTAGTCTGTATAAGTTGGCTCATGAAAAGCATGGTAAAGATGTCTTACTTGGGCCATACGATATAAGCCGGTCAGTTGTTAATGCTCTGTCGTCTGGCACCCGGATTGCATAACTTCAAGCGCAACCTTAACTAGTTCTAATATTCCTTGGACGAAATAAAAACAATAACAATTAGTCTGTATAAGATGGCTCAGGAGAAACAAGGTAAAGATGTCTTACTTGGGCCATACGATATAAGCCGGTCAGTTGTTAATGCTCTTTCGTCTGGCACCCGGATTGCATAACCTCAAGCGCAACCTTACCTAGTTCTAATATTCCTTGGACGAAATAAAAATAATAACAATTAGTCTGTATAAGATGACTCATGAGAAACATGGAAAAGATATCTTACTTGGGCCATACGGTATGAGCCGGTCAGTTGTTAATGCTCTCTCGTCTGCCACTCGAATTTCATAACTTCAGGCGCAACCTCTATAAGCCTAATATTCCTTGGACGAAATAAAAATAATAAAAATTAGTCTGTATAAGATGACTCATGAGAAACATGGTAAAGATATCTTACTTGGGCCATGCGATATAAGCCGGTCAGTTGTTAATGCTCTCTCTTCTGGCACCCGGATTGCATAACTTCAAGCGCAACCTTAACTAGTTCTAATATTCCTTGGACGAAATAAAAATAATAACAATTAGTCTGTATAAGATGGCTCATGAAGAACATGGTAGAGATGTTTTACTTGGGCCATACGGTATGAGCCGGTTAGTTGTTAATGCTCTCTCGTCTAGCACTCGAATTGCATAACTTCAAGCGCAACCTTAACTAGTTCTAATATTCCTTGGACGAAATAAAAACAATAACAATTAGTCTGTATAAGATGGCTCAGGAGAAACAAGGTAAAGATGTCTTACTTGGGCCATACGATATAAGCCGGTCAGTTGTTAATGCTCTTTCGTCTGGCACCCGGATTGCATAACCTCAAGCGCAACCTTACCTAGTTCTAATATTCCTTGGACGAAATAAAAATAATAACAATTAGTCTGTATAAGATGACTCATGAGAAACATGGAAAAGATATCTTACTTGGGCCATACGGTATGAGCCGGTCAGTTGTTAATGCTCTCTCGTCTGCCACTCGAATTTCATAACTTCAGGCGCAACCTCTATAAGCCTAATATTCCTTGGACGAAATAAAAATAATAAAAATTAGTCTGTATAAGATGACTCATGAGAAACATGGTAAAGATATCTTACTTGGGCCATGCGATATAAGCCGGTCAGTTGTTAATGCTCTCTCTTCTGGCACCCGGATTGCATAACTTCAAGCGCAACCTTAACTAGTTCTAATATTCCTTGGACGAAATAAAAATAATAACAATTAGTCTGTATAAGATGGCTCATGAAGAACATGGTAGAGATGTTTTACTTGGGCCATACGGTATGAGCCGGTTAGTTGTTAATGCTCTCTCGTCTAGCACTCGAATTGCATAACTTCAGGCGCAACCTCTATAAGCCTAATATTCCTTGGACGAAATAAAAATAATAACAATTAGTCTGTATAAGATGGCCATGAGAAACAAGGTAAAGATGTCTTACTTAGGCCATACGGTATATGCCGGTCAGTTGTTAATGCTCTGTCGTCTGGCACCCGGATTGCGTAACTTCAAGCGCAACCTTAACTAGTTCTAATATTCCTTGGACGAAATAAAAATAATAACAATTAGTCTGTATAAGATGGCTCAGGAGAAACAAGGTAAAGATGTCTTACTTGGGCCATACGATATAAGCCGGTCAGTTGTTAATGCTCTGTCGTCTGGCACCCGGATTGCATAACCTCAAGCGCAACCTTAACTAGTTCTAATATTCCTTGGACGAAATAAAAATAATAACAATTAGTCTGTATAAGTTGGCTCATGAAAAACATGGTAAAGATGTCTTACTTGGGCCATACGATATAAGCCGGTCAGTTGTTAATGCTCTGTCGTCTGGCACCCGGATTGCATAACTTCAAGCGAACCTTAACTAGTTCTACTATTCCTTGGACGAAATAAAAATAATAACAATTAGTCTGTATAAGTTGGCTCATGAAAAGCATGGTAAAGATGTCTTACTTGGGCCATACGATATAAGCCGGTCAGTTGTTAATGCTCTGTCGTCTGGCACCCGGATTGCATAACTTCAAGCGCAACCTTAACTAGTTCTAATATTCCTTGGACGAAATAAAAACAATAACAATTAGTCTGTATAAGATGGCTCAGGAGAAACAAGGTAAAGATGTCTTACTTGGGCCATACGATATAAGCCGGTCAGTTGTTAATGCTCTTTCGTCTGGCACCCGGATTGCATAACCTCAAGCGCAACCTTACCTAGTTCTAATATTCCTTGGACGAAATAAAAATAATAACAATTAGTCTGTATAAGTTGGCTCATGAAAAGCATGGTAAAGATGTCTTACTAGGGCCATACGATATAAGCCGGTCAGTTGTTAATGCTCTGTCGTCTGGCACCCGGATTGCATAACTTCAAGCGCAACCTTAACTAGTTCTAATATTCCTTGGACGATATAAAAACAATAACAATTAGTCTGTATAAGATGGCTCAGGAGAAACAAGGTAAAGATGTCTTACTTGGGCCATACGATATAAGCCGGTCAGTTGTTAATGCTCCGTCGTCTGGCACCCGGATTGCATAACCTCAAGCGCAACCTTACCTAGTTCTAATATTCCTTGGACGAAATAAAAATAATAACAATTAGTCTGTATAAGTTGGCTCATGAAAAGCATGGTAAAGATGTCTTACTTGGGCCATACGATATAAGCCGGTCAGTTGTTAATGCTCTGTCGTCTGGCACCCGGATTGCATAACTTCAAGCTAAACCTTAACTAGTTCTTATATATCTTGGACGAAATAAAAATAATAACAATTAGTCTGTATAAGTTGGCTCATGAAAAACAAGGTAAAGATTTCTTACTTGGGCCATACGATATAAGCCGGTCAGTTGTTAATGCTCTGTCGTCTGGCACCCGGATTGCATAACTTCAAGCGCAACCTTAACTAGTTCTAATATTCCTTGGACGAAATAAAAATAATAACAATTAGTCTGTATAAGTTGGCTCATGAAAAACATGGTAAAGATGTCTTACTTGGGCCATACGATATAAGCCGGTCAGTTGTTAATGCTCTGTCGTCTGGCACCCGGATTGCGTAGCTTCAGGTGCAACCTCTACTAGCCTAATATCCTTGGACGAAATTAAAATAATAATATTTAGTCTGTATAAGATGGCTCATGAGAAACAATTTAGAGATAGCTTGCTTAAGCCATACGGTATAAGTCGGTCAGTTCTTAGTGCTGGCATGACTTGATTCCAGATTGCATAACTTCAGGCGCAACCTTTCCTAGTTTTAATATTCCTTGGAAGGAGTAAAAACAGTTTTTTGTGTAAGATAGCTCATGGAACAAGGTAGAAATTTCTCATTTAGGCAATACGATATTTAAGAAAGGTAAAATGGCCGCACCAGGCTCATTAAACCTAGAAGTACTTATTTCACTGAACAAACCTGGGTGATGATAAACACACATAAAAAGCCTTTGGTTCTACTAGGAAACGAACTCAGTTTCTTTAGGTTGATAGCTAAGTGCTCTGCAAAGTAGACCACTCAGCCGACGAATACAACACTCATAACGTAAAGTTTGCGCATGTGTAAAACCAGTTGCATAATCTCTAAATGTGGCAAATCAATAACATAAAAATACTTTATAGAACTAACAACGCACGTAAGCAAAGATATTTGTACATTCTAGAATTATGTTTTCAACAATAAATAAAGCTGAGTCTTTTTATAAAAGATATTTAACCAAATGAATCCATTTCTTACGTTTTTCCAATTATGTCTAAGTTGGATTGTTAACATAATGCAGTAACCTATGTTTCAGCTTGTCGCTATGTTTGCTATGTAATATATTTTAAGTGTACTAAGCTACTTAGAATCAGTCAACAAAGTTGCTAATCTAATAACTTCTCCTTACCTAATGCATTTCTTATGTAAAAGTTGTTCACCTTAACCTCGATTCCTAATTGTTCATAGTGTTCGAAATTATGAATATTTTAAAGTTATGTATTTATTGCCTTTAGTTTTCTCTTTATTGCTATGAACATTCAAATTGACGATTAGTACCACATATTCTGAATAAATACAATATTTGTTGCAGTTATTAACAACATCCATGAGCGTCATTATATATTATGACAAATGTACTATGCTCACAAAATTATATAATTTTAATGTTGTTTGTTAGTTAAGAAAATTATTTTACGGCTATACGTTGTAAACACTTATTAACCAATCGGTTTTATTTAAAGCTAATTAAAAATAAATATATTAACGTAAGTAAAATAATTTTCACCCGAGACGAAACCGTCGCTAAAACAATGGCATGGATATCGAACGAAAGTGTTTCAATTTGGCAACAGCGTAATGGAGACGTGTTGACATGGCAACAGAGGAACAGCTTTCCTCATTACCCACGCTGCATTGGATAGTTACCCAGTCGTGACGAGGCTACTTGTGAACAGGTCTGTTGACCCAATGAAAAGAAGGATAATAATAGCTTTTTTTTGTCCAATTTATTAGAGATTTTTTCAGCAATAAAAGCTAAAGACTTTAATAGGGGGAAAGTCTTGACTCTTTTGTTCAATAAATTTTATTGCAATAAATAAATAATTTATTTTTGAAGCATGACTTAAAGTATATTTTTTAAGTTTCATTATAACGTTTCTGTGATGTTTTCAATTTGATTTTTTTGTTTCGTTTTATAATTTTATATAGCCCCTAATTTGTTTTGATGTTAATTATATTTTATAAATATCTCAGGTGGATATATATATATATATATATATATATATATAACACACACATATATATATATATATATATATATATATATATATGTTTTCTTGTTTAATAATTAAAAACAACATAGGTTATTCAAATACAAGAATATTTATTAATTTATATCCAAAACTTTTCGTTGGTAAACCGTACCAACGAAAAGCTTTGGATATAAATTAATAAATATTCTTGTATTTGAATAACCTATGTTGTTTTAATATATATATATATATATATATATATATATATATATATATATATATATATGTTATTATTATTTACTATTGCAACCTGTATGTATTCGACTGTCATTTTTATATAAGTTACTATAAGAGCCCATATATACCTACTTGTAAATCTTAGGTTTTGCTAGTAAATCTATGGTACCATAAATATAAGTAAATCTAACCAACCTTAGTTGTTAAGGTAAGGATTTATAAATAAAAGATAATTTTTTAGACTTTTACTAATCATTTTTAAAAAAATCATGCAATCGATTTATCTGGGTTGATCATTAAGAGCTTTGATGGTAAGAACGTAGCAAAGTTAATATGTGCATAGAGGCTTGCCTAAGTTATAGTTGGACGGCGTTACTGCTAACTGTAGTGTTGGCAAGGATAGAATTTAATGCCAGGAATACTCTATGAAAAAAAACATATCTTGTGGAAAACCATAATCATCAATAAACTCATCTTAATAAAGTCTAACGACAAATTGTTATACGTTAGTTAATATTTCTTTACTTTTTGTTACTAACATTGAGACTAAAACAGTTAGATTGTGGACTTTTTACAAATTTAATATTGTGAGAAATTAAAATTGCAATGCTTAATTTTAAAATGTAATTCCAAAAAGCGCAAAATGTATGGTCTGTATAAATATTTAAGATAACATTTGTTTTATAAATATATATTTTATTCTTATGATAACATCAAGAAATACTTGCTGTTTATCTTTGTGTAATTAGTGGAGTAAATCCTTAGATTTGAAGAAACTCCTTATAAGAAATTCTGATAAATGTGAAGAATATTTTGGTAAGAAATTCTGATAAATGTAAGAAAATTTTGGTAAGAAATTCTGATAAATTAGAAGAGCATCTTGATATGAAAATCTGATTATCGTGAAGAATATTTTGGTAAGAAGTGATAAATGTGAAGAATATTTTGGTACGAAATTCTGATAAATGAGAAGATCATCTTGATAAGAAATTCGTAAAATGTGTAGAAAAGACTGATAAATGAGTTGGAAATCCTGATAAGACATTTTGATAAATTTGAAGAAAGACCTCATGATAGGGGATTTATGTAAAGAAAATCTTATTAAACTTCAGATCTTAACAGAAATTCAAACATTGGAGAGATACAAGGTAATATAATTCGACTTACTTAATCTGATTACTCACAAAACCAAATTAGCCTAATCTTTTCAAATGTATTATTATTTTTCTTTAATTGGTTATTTATTCTCAGTTTTAAAAGAAAATATAATTTGTTATTGAAGATTATATGGACGGTTCAGCACATAGAACATTTTATAAGGATTTTATAATATTTACGCATAAACAATTTTTTTTTTTAATGACGAAAGAGTTCAACAATAAGAAAAAAGAAGTCCATCATCTATGTAAAAAAATAGTGAACATTTGTTTTCTTAAGAGTTACCTGTAAAATCTGATTTATCGTTAGAAATTCGATCAAATCGTTTCATCCGATCTCAGCATAACTAAACCCGAAATGGCCTTATCGGTAGGGGGTAATTTAAACAGTGGCCGGCAAATGGAACTCGGATTTTGTCTGATTGTTTGTTTGCCCTAAGACGATTAGTTGTATCAAAGAAATTTAATGCGGGGCAGTTGGTAACCCTCTCAGCTAATCCTGAGGGAGAAGGCATTGCTAAGCCTTCACTGCTGATGCCGCTCACCAATCATTTCAGCATTCAGTGGGTTGTGTATTGGCATTTGGTAACAATGCCTTATTGATTATGCAATGTTTGTTTGAGGAAGTTGTAAAAGGGTCGGTTATTCTAATCCCGCTTGCAATAAATGTTTTTGTAAATGCGATTATTCATTTATTCTTCTGTTTCCTAGTGTTATATCTTAGCGAAAGTTAAAAGAAGCAGTGTAAACATAATGTTCATAAGGTAAGTTCCTACCTTGGTTGTAAAAAACATTTTATTTCCTACTTTTAATTAAATAATTACAAGTTAACATAAATTAAGTAACATAACCTGTACGTTAAAACAGCTGTTCTAACACATAACCTATAACATAAAATGAACATCGTTGAATTATTTCGACACTCTTTATTCAAACGCCAAAAGAAAAAGAAAGCTAGAAACCAAACCTAATTTAAAAAGAAGACAAAAACCGAAACATGTAAACGTTTGTTTATTAAGGGTAACATAGGTGGATATTTTGTTATTACTCGCGTGCTTTAATATGGCAGCTCCAAGCCAAGCCTAAGGGTTAGCTTCATAATTGCAACCCTATTTGATTCCAAATAGAAGGGTTGGCATGTAACTTAATAAACTGAAATTCATTTCCATCTATTATTCGCTCTAATAATTAAACAATGTTCATAGTAAAGGCTTCTGCGATGACCTCATAATATATTCTGCATTATATAGGCAGTAAATACTGTTATACATAGTATTTATATAACGCTCTGGTTAAAATATATCTGGCAATTAATCACTTTAACATTAGTTTATGACTATCCGAACTTTAAATTTTGTAAATTTGTGAAAACTTACGGAGACAGAACGTTTCCGATCGCTATATGTCGATCTTCGTCGGTGTCGTCGGCTTGGAGATGTTGGATCAAGCGTTGACGGTTTTAAAGGCAGGTTTTCAATAGTATCAAAGAGTATATGTGATTTGTATTGGGTTTGTTTGTTTAATATGCTTGTACTTAAACAAATTTCATATTGTTCTAGTGTGTTGAGATGTGGTCCTTTTTTGTTGATGTGTAGGATTTCTATGTTATAGTAAATGTCTGTGTATTTGTGTCTTGTTTCTTTTATGTGATTGTAAAATGCTGAGTTGGTGTTCTGTTTCTGTTCCTCGACTCTTGGTTTAAAGCTGCAACCTGTTTGGTACATGTAAAATTTGTTGCATTTGTAGTTGTTTAGTTTGTATACGCCTTGTGTTTGTAGTTTATCTTTGTTGTTATTGTCGTGTTGTATTTTGTATTGTAACTTGTTATTAGTTTTGTATGCTATTTTGTATCCTGTTTTTTCAGGGATATTTTATTTGATGTTTTGTTTATGCATGGTATTGAGATGTAATTGTTTTCCCTGTCTGTAGCGTTAATTTTAGTGTTTTTTTTTATATTGTGCCATAGTTTGTTTATTATTGTGGTGTTGCATCCATTTGTGTATGCTAAATATTTAATGGTATCTAGTTCTTTCTTTATGTTTTTTGTGGTCATTGGAACTTCTTTAAGTCTATGAAGCATGGATCTAAAGGCAGCTTGTTTATGTTGGATAGGGTGGTTTTGAGGTGTTGTGGATAAGTGTGTCTGTCATTGTGGGTTTTCTGTAAATATTGAAGTTGTGTTTTTGTGTATGACTTTTTTATGGTTAGGTTGAGGAAGTTTATGGATCGCTTGGTTTTAATCTTTGAGGTGAAGTGGAGATTTGGGTGTATTTTATTAGTGTAGGTCAGGAGTTTTTCGCATTGACGGGAATTGCCTCTGTATAGTGTTATGATATCATCGACGTATCTGTGCCAGTAAATAATTTTGTGTGCGTGTGTATTGCTGTGATTATTTTGGTGTTTTCTATGTGTTGTAGAAAGATTTCGCTTAGGACACTACTGATAGGACTTCCCATGGGTAGGCCATCTGGTTGTGAATAGAAGTTTGAGTTGTGGGTGAAATAGTTTTGTTTGGTGATGTTTTGGAGGATGTTTGGGATTTCGGCAACGTGGTTTTTTGGTACGATGTTTTGTATTAATTGGGTTTCTAGGATGTTGAGAGTTTAGAATACGGGTATATTGGTGTAAATATTTGTTGCTATTGAGTGATAGCAGTGTTTAATTGTGTGGTATGTTCATGTCTTTTATTTTATTTATGAGGTTTGTTCTATTTTTTATGCTTGTTTCTGTGTTCAAGTTTAAGATTGTCTGATTATTTGAATATCTGCTTAACTCAACATTTCCAAGCAGAAGACACTGATGAAGAAACCACATAGCGATCAAAAACGTTCTGTTTCAGTACGTTTTCACAAATTTACAAAATGTAAGTTCGGATAGTCATAAACTAAAGTTAAGTGGTTTATTAAGATTCACCGAACGTAATGGACTATAAAATTCAAGATATCTGGTAAATTGTTATCCTACACTTGACTGCCATTTCAGGTTATGTTTTCTCTTTCGCAAAAATATTAAATCTCTTACACCATGTATGATATGTCCGTGATCTATTATTTGTGTCTGAATTTTCTAAAGTTTCTAATTTTCTGAAATATGGTGAGAAAAGGAAAAAAAATTTAATATTAAATTTTCCATAATTTTATTTAAAGTACTTATTTTAAAAGAAACCTTAAAATGTGTCAAAAGGGATTTAACCTTGACAGCTTTTTATTAACATAAGAAAAACCAATATGTAAACTTCGATAACTAATCCAGCATTGCAAAATATCATTGTTCTTACACAACGATCTGATAATGTTGAATTCCTCTTATAAATATAGCCGCAAAACATTTTCTAAAATTTTTAACATAACTCGATAAACTATTATTATTCTATTTATGTGGTTTTGGGGTTTATTTAATAATTTAATCCTATTACGTTGAAAGTTTTGAATACTGTAGTCTACTATATATTTACAAAACACCAATTTATCAATTTCATTATATATAGATGTTATTCAATTCCTACTTTTAGTTCACACTCTCGGTATATATATTTATTTATAGGCCTATATCTTGTTCAAATTTTCAATCGGTAATAAAATAATGTTTATTCATCCACTCAGGTTTAAATGCGTTTTTTTAACTTGTAGTGCATGCCACTTGATGATGATATAGTTATTTTTCAAATATTAATTCATTAACTAAACTTAGTTAATTTTATTAAATAATTTCACTTTATATTTTGCCTTTTAATATTTTGATTCTGCCATATGTATATACATATTTATATTAATTGTAATTATTTAATAAAATGTAACTAAAATAAAACTTTTCTCTGTTGACACAAGTAGGGATTGACTTTAAAAAGTTACTTGTATATTTTTAATAATGATTTGATGGATAATGTATCATATGGAAATTAATTTCTATTTTAAATATATTATTTGTTTTTAATTTGAAAATATATTTGTAATTAAAAACCGAAATTAAGACCTAATAATTAACTATAATATTGAAATGAGATTTAATTTATCAATTTTAAATTTATGTGATTCTGTGTCTTGGTTTAAAGACTTTAACGGGGATATTAATGAAAGCTCGGATGGTTATGACATATTTTCAGACATCGAGATGCGGTTTTCCTGTTTAGTTATAAGATACTGACATACTATAACTCAAATATCTGTAATAAAGACAGATGGTTACATTATACCCCAATAATATCTAACCAAAATATGCTAGTCCAACAAAATTATTTTTTAATCCATGAAGAAAATTTCTATAGTAAATACAATTATAGCAATCGTTTATAAAACTCCCGAAATTATCTAATTAATATTTACGTAGTTTCAATATATTGTCAGTTTCAAAGGTGTAGTTTTCGTTATCGACTAAAATATTAATCGCAGTTACCTCATTGGAGGATTGTTATTTCTTAATTAAGTTTGTGTTTAACTCCTTCAAACCGAGCCTTTTCTTCGACTGCAAGAGATAACCGCCCTCTAAATACGTTAATCTCTAAGTAGTATATTCGAAAATTCCATATTGGGTATAATCTGGAGGCGTGGGAAGCTGCAAGCCTCTGCTTCCATGATTGACAGATCCAATTTCATCCCCCCGTCGCAATCAAAACACCCCACCCCTCCATTGTAACAGACACCCGGCTACATTTCCTTAGACGAATCGATACCATCCTTGCTTAGGAATACCATCATACACCGCTGCCATCATAACTTATACTGCCAGTTCACAGTCGGTTGAGTTGGAATATAAGCCCTCGCTTGACACCTTCCGTAGCCAATGCCATTTAAATATTCTGCACCGAACGATCCGGCAGGCGGTTTAATCCGTGCTTCAAACATTCATCTGTGAAATGAATTTATATCGGTGTTTGTGGTAGACTATAGCAGATTATTTCAGATTATTTTGAAGTCCTCTTTGATATTGAAACTTCACGTCATTTTATCAGGTTTTGTAGAAGACATAAAGTAGGTTAATATGTATAAAGTAGTCTATCACATTTTCACATGCTTTTTTAATAGACGATTTTTTTGCCTTTCTGAATAATCGAGTACATTTTTCTGCCTTTCCTAATATTACAATATTTTCCTTTGTTGACGAAAAAGAATATATTGTCATGTTTAGAGAGATAGAAAAATGTACTAGAATATTCAAATATTGCTAACAGAAGTGTGATGAGTATATTAAGAACAAACTTTGTAAAATATATAATTTCAATAAATATATAAGAGTATATATATATATATATATATATATATATATATATATATATATATATATATATATATATATATAAATTTCAAATATATAAGAAATATATTACCTAGGGATTTACCAACATGAGTTTTATAAATATAAGATATTTTTTCAGATAGTTACAATCAGAGTTTGGGAGAGGCTAGGTTTTACCTAAGAAAGGTAAATTGTTGGTTTTGAGATAAAAACAATTATTACTTCTTAATACTATTTATTTATTTGTATACTAAGTGTTTAATTCAATTGTTTATACAACGAAACCTCACATATTCCTCTTACTTCTCACACAGGAGTATTTCTCTTATTTAGTATTAAAAAAACGTTGTTAGGTTGGGCTATATTAAATATAGGCCTATCAACCGTGTCTTTGGTTTAACTCCTATGATTTACCGAGTGTATGATGGTAGACTTTCGCAATGAAAAATCACAGAAGAGTAGGCCTATGTATTTTTACCATCAAGAGTTGATAAATGTAAGGTTTTACTGCAAACATAAAGATTCACCAATTCACAGGCTTTTACAGTAACATATACACTTCTCTAGAAGAAGTACACGTGGGCTCTTGTACGTTCAAAAATTGAATAACATTTTTAGTAAATGATGATTTTACTTAAAGAGTATACTATATTTAAAAGGGATATGTCCCGTTGAGAACAATTTCAGACGTTCATTCAAACAATATTATTTTAAAGTTTCAAATACATGCGCGCGCGCGCACACACACACACACACCACACACTCGTGCATTCTCTCTCTCTCTCTCTCTCACACACACACACACACACCACAGGTGCACACACACACACACCACACAGGCGCGCGCGTGCACACTCACACTCACACACAAACACACACACACACACACACACACTTACCACACAGGCGCGCAAAGACACACACACACGCACACACCACACAGGCGCGCACACACACCACACAGGCGCGCGCGCGCACACACATCACACAGGCGCGCACGCGCACACCCACACACACACACACACACACATACACACACACACACACACACCACCACACAGGTGCGGAAACACACACACTCACACACACACACACACACACACACACACACACACACACACACACACACACACACACACACACACACACACACACACACACACACACACACACACACACACACACACACACACACTTACCACACAGGCGCGCAAAGACACACACACACACGCACACACCACACAGGCGCGCACACACACCACACAGGCGCGCGCGCGCACACACATCACACAGGCGCGCACGCGCACACCCACACACACACACACACATACACACACACACACACACACCACCACACAGGTGCGGAAACACACACACTCACACACACACACACACACACACACCACCACACAGGTGCGGAAACACACACACTCACACACACACACACACACACACACACACACACACACACACACACACACACACCACACAGGCGCGCACACACACTTACACACACACTTACACTCACACACACACACACATATTATCATTAGTAATAGTCCTATATGTTAATACGTTAATAGTTAAACGCGCGTTAAATTGACTTATTGGAGCGATGTCTTTAATTGCATATAGTGAATATAATATGTAAGTTATTGTACTGTATGAAATTAGTAATGCAGAATAAGCTCATTTAAATAACAAGGCAAATTAATAACTAGAAAATAATAGTATAAACGTCCCTTCTTACTAACGCGTCATTCCACGGGTAAATAGTGAACGATAAACACGGCATTCTCGTTTAGTCAGATTCACTAGCAGCTAATGATTATTTTATCCAGTCTGTTATTGTCCTGTCAACAAGGTTGCGCGTACGCATGGCTGCGCAACCGTCGCTTAGCAACAGTGTGATCATTTCCCGCCAACTGGTCGTCGCTTGGCAACGTATCGTCATTAGAAGCATATGAGCAACGTTACCCTCTCAAAATGGCGTCACTAGTAACAACTCGGAAGAGCGCCGGCCGTTATATTAGAGCTGGCTTATCGCTTGTTTGCCAGTAATTAGATATTCGAGGTTAGCTGAGGCCACGTGGCGCTCAAAGGGAACGCTGCCTGCAACTGTTTGAGCGTATGATTGGTAGAAGCGTGATTGCAAGTGTTAACGTTATCGCGCTATTAATAGTCCTACTCTTTCTCTCGTCCCTTGTGCAAGTCTTCGCTAAGGGTCGAGCTATAAAACATTGTATAGCCGAAATAATGTTTTTAATGAAACGAAATTATTGTAAAGTATTTAATAGAGTAGAACCCGATTATCCGAGATAATGTGGACACAGTGTACCTCAGATAGTCGAAATATATATATATAAAGATATATACATATATATATATATATATATATATATATATATATATATATATATATATAAAGAACATAAGTCAAAATACAAATACAAGAATTATAATTGAATAAAAGAATTGTAAATTCAATTATAATTCTTGTATTTGTATTTTGACTTATGTTCTTTATTAATACACAAGAATATATATTGCGATATTTATATAGCCTATATATAAATATATATATATATATATATATATATATATATATATATATATATATATATGTGTGTGTGTGTGTGTGTGTGTGTGTGTGTGTGTTCTAGTTAAACAAGATAGAGCATATCTGGAAAAAGACCATAACTGTTTTCTGTTTTACAGAATGCATCTTTGCCGTAGATACACGCTACCTTCTAAGCAGTAAAAGGCAGCTGTACGTTTAGGTTAGGGTCTGGGCAGCTTTTTAGGATCAAGTGAACAACAGCCAATATTAGACTGAGTAAACATAGCGGCCGAAGAGAGATGTAACTACAAGCAGCATGTATCAGTAGTTCGCGTTCTATGGGCAATATTTACTCCGACTGGTAGTAGTGCTATTAGTGTTCCCCTCTTCGGCTGCAATGTTTACTCGGTATACTAGTAGTTCTCAAATTTTCCTCGCGTAATGCTAACTCAGTCTAGCAGCTGTGAACAATTTTAGGACCACCGCTAGAATGTAATTATTCCTACTAACTTCTTCTACGCTTTACAAATACTGAGATCCTCTTGGCGCGTTAAAATTGGCATGACTAGAGCCAAAAGGTATACAAATACTGTATATTTTTCACTACCTCGGTTAAACCGGTACGCGATTAATGGCAGCCGTATAATAGAAGCTTTAATGTAACTATTAAATTCTTTTTTAAATGAAATTTAAAAAATCGGGAAAACTGTTCCAAAAAATACCACTGTATAGAGTTGGGTTTCAGTTAAAGTTTTCATTGATAATTTTATAATTAGGGACACATATTTGTTACAGTAAGTTAGGCTAATTCGACCGCCCTGTCGCGCGAAAAGAATATCTTTTGAATACATTATACTATTTTTATTTACAAGCACGCATCGTGCACAATGCATATTCATGATCCTTTAAATATTGTTCTGGTTTAAACAATGCACTGCACATTTGGAGAGGTTAGGTTAGCTTGGTTAATGTGCAAAGATATTTTACACACAGTGAACAGATTGAACCGGTTTATTTACCATTAAACCTTATTCAAAAACTGTGTAAAGTGGACATGTATTTTATTAAGAAGTATACTGCACAGTAATTCATAAAATCTTGTGCATATTAAGTTAGGTAACCTAACCTTCAAAAGTATCTAAAACATATACTACTTTGAAAGGCTGGTATAGTTTTAAGATTTTCAAGGCATAAAATGAGTTGAATCTTGTTATAAATATGTTTCTATCAATTGTTACTTTACAGATAGAAAGTAACTGTTGAACAGTTTTTGTCTGTGTACCTATTATATAAATGTGAAGTCAGCATTTATTTATTAAATATTGAGCATGAAAAATATTTACAGAGAAAATAAGCGTATAGAAATTCAAAACCTATTGGATTTAATTAGCATTTCCTCGAGGGATCTACTTCAAACGAAATTAATACTTCTATACGTAGTTCGAATATTGTTTTCAAGGTGAAGGATAATTTATATTGACTATACTATACAAATATTTTATTTCTTGAAGAGTTCAACTTGGTTTCAGAAGCATACAAAATTATATTTACAGGCTTATAAATTATATATTTTTAACATTAATTGAAAAATCTAATGTTAAAACTTCATAGTAAATTATAAATATATAAATTTACTATCAAGTTTTAACATTAGATTTTTCAATTATACCTGCTATCACTTTAGACTACTGTACAATTGCCTCGCATATACGAGTTTGAAACACGCTACAATAAGGTTTCGATTATACGAGTCCCGATTAACCGAGTTCAACAACTCGAAATAGTAAAATTACCCGAAATAGTAAAAACAAATATATAGTAGGCCTGCGTATTTACGTCTGGGCTATCAGCATGTTTTTAGAGCAATGAGGTATAGAGCTCTAATACGTTTAAGTTCTAGTACATCTTTTATTTATTTTTATTTTTACGCTATTTTTTTCTCTTGATAAATAGCAGATACATTTGTTCTCTTCTTTGACCATGTTTTCATTCATTTCTTCTATTTACTGTACTTTCTCTTTCGATTTTCGAAAGAGTCCCTGTTATCCGAGCTATCGATTATCCGTACCCTCATTCCCCATTGCCTCGGATAGTCATGGTTCTAGTGTATTAATAGAACCTTTCCCCTCCTCAATTTAACATAATGTAACAATATAACGAAAAATTGTTGAATTTTTTAAAATATATTTATGCTGACGTTAGTGAACACATATAGCATAAGTTATAAAACCATGTTGAAATACGGAAAAATAAATCTATCATTAATTCATCTGAAGACAGAAGATTTTCATAATTGAGAAATAAATCTTCAGTGGAAAATGAACTTTTAATGGAGACATGGTTTATGATTGTGTTAGAAATTTAATTTTAACGTTTTTACGTTGTAGGCGTTTGGGGCAGAGAGATTACTTTCTGGCTGACTCAAATGAGTTTTTAAACAATTCAAGAAGAATAAAATAGATTTGGAGTAATATTCAGAAGTAGACTAACATAAATACAGATAAATATGCAGGCTTGCATTCAGCTTCTCTCAGTTGTTACACGTGATTATGTAAGGCCACTGTTTTAATTAGGAACACGGAAGC
Source organism: Prosapia bicincta (assembly GCA_036971475.1). Taxonomy (NCBI): domain Eukaryota; kingdom Metazoa; phylum Arthropoda; class Insecta; order Hemiptera; family Cercopidae; genus Prosapia; species Prosapia bicincta. The sequence continues at coordinate 162,601,491 of JBAIZL010000004.1, forward strand.
ATATTAACACGTCTGTTAGCTCCCTTTGATAGAGCCCTTTGCATCACGTTTATAGGGTTGTTGTCTTTTAACTGACTCTCTCTCTTGACTTTTGTAGTTTAAAGATCGGACAGTCACAGCGATGGCTGTTTGTACAACTAGTTACACTATAGTTATTTTTGCCGTTCTTCATGGACATAAAGAGTATGAAACGTTTAAGCCTACAGTAACTAACTCTGTCTCACACATACATACGCATGCGCGCGCACAAATACACATGCGCCTGGACACGTAAACAGACTAAATAGAACACATACACACGCAAACATTTCTCTCTCTCTCTCCCTTACAAACACACACACACACACACACACAGACAAAATAGAATACATACACACGTAAACATCTCTCTCTCTCATACACACACATACGCGCGCGCGCGCGTGCGAGTACAGAACTATAAGCAAAATGTTCCACGTTTAAATAATAAACTTTTAACATTTAAAACACTTGAATTTATAAGCGATGAATTCCCTTCTTAAAAATTGTTATTTGAAATAATGCTTTTAAATGGTTTTTAATTGAATGTTCTACTTGGTTTCTCGGTGAATAGGCCTATACATTCGTCTGTCTGAACTGATTCGCCCTATTGGGAGGAACTTGCCGAGTATGGGTATATCAGGACTAATTTCTTCTAGCAGGCTATTTATTGTTTTCGTCTATTCTGAATTGAATTTATTTTCCAAATTTGTAGAGTATCTTCTATTCATCGTCAGATGTATTAAGTCTTCAGGGCTACGAATTCAATTCTTTATGTTTAAATACGATTCCATTTTTAAAAAAGTAATAAAGGTTCCTCTTCCACTGTAGTCTGATCCCCGTTACGTCCAGCCTATATTTTAGAAAATTGGCCCTTATCAATTCTACCATATTATCTTTCACGAACGATTTTTTACATAGAGAGATGACAATCTATAATGGCGCTGTAATAAACTCCTTTGGTCACTGTATTTCAGGTGTAATAAACATGATTTCTGAACTTCCCAACCGGAATAAATTATTTGCACGCTTTTCTATGCAGACGGATCGTGATATCTAGTTTGAACCAGTTTCGGATAAGTGCATATCGGGACTGTACTCGGTAGGTAATGCAGAGTCTATACTACTCTCCAAATTAGTCTGTACTTGGCGTACAGACTTTTCTTGCGCTATTATCCGAATTGAAAATATCTCGCCGTAGGTAGGTTGATAAGGTAAAAGTGGGTTATGTTAGAAATAGCAAATAATATGAGTTGACTGATTCAGTCTATATTCTTATTTTCTAAAAATCTTTAATGAAAACTAATTTTTCAGCAAAACTGCGGCTGAAGTAACAATTGTTTCAATAATGTGTTTTTATACATGCAGTTAGTTAAATCCGTGTTGGCGAAATTGCAATTAAAGTAAATATTGTAACTCCCGTATCTCTTTAATAGTTTGGACGTGTTTGATATCTGTACGCGTTTTATTTTCCTATTAATTTGTTGGTTTAACGATGCTTTTATTGTTAAAAAGCCCAGCTTTAAAGCAAATCCTCAATAACATTGTCTCTTTGAGTTTTAAGCCAACTAAATAATGACGACGCTTTTATAAATAAACCTGTTATTTACTGCTGAAAGCGCCTCATTCCACTGTGCACATGATTTAACAATAACCTGTTCACATCTCGTATTGTACCCTATTGGGAAACGTTTATTATTTAAAGTAAAGTTTATTTTTAACATGGAATCAATCATGGTATTTATACATGTTTTATAGAGTAGCATTTTAAAGATTGTAAACAATATTTTTTGTTTAATAAGCTGACAACAATGATATCAAGTTTGGGATATTCAACTTTTCATATCACATACAAGAGTTCTTACCGCACTCAAAATATTCAATTATAAAATTCAGATAAAAAACAGATGAAATTGAACCTATTTCCATTCATACGATTTATTTATCCTGAAAAAAACATAATCAGTTAAAATAAACGATGAAACTAAGCCTTTTCCTCTAATAGATTTTCTAATGTGATTTAGAAAAACCGTAAAAAACATTAATTCATAACAGTAGTCGTATTAGAAACACAGTTAACATAAACGGTTACATCAGGTTTATTTTCTGTAATAGGATTTTTTCTAATGTGATTTAGAAATGCTGTAAAACATTGACTCATAACAGTAGTCGTTTATAAAACTCTGTTAAAATAAACGATGCGATTACGCTTAATTCTGCAACAGGATTTTCTTTATGTAGTTTAGAAAAACGTTGGAAACATTAATTCATAACAGTAGTCGTTTATGAAATTCAGTTAATATAAACGATGCAATTAGGCCTAATTTCTGTAATAGGATTTTTTCTATAAAGTTTAGAAAAATTTTGGAAACATTAATTCAAAACAGTAGTCGATTAATTACTACCACAAACATGTTTTCTTTAATATTTTTATTGTAATAAATCATTTGATTTTATAGATAAAATTAAACGCTATATATTTTTGCTAATAATTAAATTTCGATTACAGTCGGTAGCGGTCAAAGGGCTGTATTACGCATGCGTGCAACCAAGGGTGTAGGCCTGTACTTGTTACGCAGTTTGGCACACGTTACACCTATTTTTTCACAAACGAAATTGGTCGCTTGTCTTCAGAATCGACGACCCTCCACAACCCCCTCGCCGTGTGAATATTGCATAGCTGATGCAGCCGTGCATATTAGTTACAGTGCGACACATGTCGCCTTTCATGCTTAATCCATCCAAATTGTGTTCGTCATTGGCGAACTAATCAGAACGGGGAATTACGCGTAGACAATGAATTTGAATACAAGTTGCTAAATGACTATTAGTTTTGTCATAATGCTGTCATTCGAATATCAAAGCAAGTGACGACATTTATTTATTTAATAACATTTGTTTTTAGAGTTGTTAAAAAAATATTAAAATCCTGTAAAATTTATAATAAAGTAAACATATAGTGCAATGCTTGGCAATACAAATTTCGCTTGATGCAAAGCATAAATAAAACCATTCTAGGATAGTAGGAAGACCCAAGTAGTAGACCAGAGTAGTAGGTAGATCCGAGTAGTGGTTAACGAAAAAAGTGGGTAGACCCGAGTAGTATGTAGGCCCGAGTAGTAGATAAACCCAAGTAGTAGGCAGCCCCTAGTAGTGGATAGACTCAAATAGTGGGTAGACCCGAGTAGTAGGTAGGCCCGAGTAGTGAGTAGACCCGAGTAGTAGGTGGACACGAGTAGTAGATAGACGCAAATAGTGGGTAGGCCCAAGTAGTGGGTAGACCCAAGTAGTGGATAGACCTGAGTAGTAGGTAGAAACGAGTAGTAGGTAAGTCCGAGTAGCAGGTAGGCCAGGGTCACTGGTAGAACTGAGTAGTAGGTAGACCCGAGTAGTGGGTAGACCCAAGTAATGAATAGACCTGAGTAGTAGGTAGACCAGAGTAGCAGGTCAACCCTAGCAGCAGGTAAACCCGAGTAGTAGTTAGACCCGAGTAGTAGTTAGACCCAAGTATTAGGTAGACTCGAGTAGTATGTAGACCCGAGTAGTAAGTAGAACTGAGTAGTAGGTAGACCCGAGTAGTGGGTAGACTCGAGTAGTATGTAGACCTGAGTAGTATGTAGACCCGAGTAGTATGTAGACCCGAGTAGTAAGTAGAACTGAATAGTAGGTAGACCCGAGTAGTGGGTAGACCCAAGTAGTGGATAGACTTAAGTAGTAGATAGACCAGAGTATCAGGTAGACCCTAGCAGCAGGTAAACCCGAGTAGTAGGTACACCTGAGTTGTAGGTAAACCCGAGTAGTAGGTAGGTCCGAGTAGCAGGTAGGCCAGGGTAACAGGAAGAACTGAGTAGTAGGTAGACCCGAGTAGTGGGTAGACCCAAGTAATGAATAGACCTGAGTAGTAGGTAGACCAGAGTACCAGGTAGAACCTAGCAGTAGATAGACCCTAGCAGCAGGTAAATCCGAGTAGTAGGTAGACCCGAGTAGTATGTAGATAAAAGTAGCCGGTAGGCCAGCGTAACAGGTGGAACCGAGAAGTATGTAGGTCGGAGTAGTGGGTAGACACAAGTAGTGGATAGACCTGAGTAGTGGATAGACTTGAGTAGCAGGTAGACCCGAGTAGTACATAGAATCTATTAGTAGGTAGACCCGAGTAGTACGTAGACTCAAGTAGTAGGTAGACACGAGTAGTAGGTAGACTCGAGTAGTAAGTAGACCCGAGTAGTTGGTAGACCCGAGTAGTAGGTAGACCCAATTAGTAGGTAGGTCCGAGTAGTAGGTAGGCCAGCGTAACAGGTAGAACTGAGTAGTAGGTAGTCCCGAGTAGTGGGTAGACCCAAGTAGTGAATAGGCCTGAGTAGTAGGTAGACCAGAGTAGCAGGTAGACCCTTGCAGCAGGTAAACCAGACAAGTAGGTAGACCCGAGTAGTAGGTAGACTCAAGTAGTAGGTAGACTCGAGCAGTAGGTAGACCCGAGTATTAGGTAGACTCAAGTAGCAGGTAGACCCGAGTAGCAGGTAGACCCAGGTAGTAGGTAGACTCGAGTAGTAGGTAGACCCGAGTAGTAGATAGACCCAAATAGTAGGTAGGTCGGAGTAGCAGGTAGGCCAGCGTAACAGGTTGAACTGAGTAGTAGGTAGACCCGAGTAGTAGGTAAACCCAAGCAGTAGATAGAAAGCTCTTAATCATGATTGAAAGAAAGTCAACTTCAGGAAAGCTACCCTGTCACTTGATACCATGAATTCCCTATACTTAGTACGAGGGTATCATTATGTCTATGGTTTTTCTGTCTCCCGCAGTCCTATTATATATCATCTGTACTTCCTTATTCCTCTTTCACGTAGCTGTATTGGGTAGACAGGACGTTATGGCCCCAAAAGTTAGGGGGTTTCCAATACGTTTGTAGTGAAGATATACGATAACAACAAATCTTTTTATACGATACTCCATTCAATATTTCATGCAATTTGCGATCATTGAGTATTTAAAAAAATTTTTACATTAGCGAATTGTTGCTGTGACTATTAGATTTTTCTAACCACAAGTACTGATTTATCTTTGACGCAAACACAATACAATTTTTGTTTAGTAATCGGGTTTCTATAAACATTCGTGGAAGCAGGTTTTTGAAGCTAGTAGCGTTATGGTTTGACTCTGAATTCATTTCTCGTTGAGTTTCGCAATTTCGCTACCGAAAATGTTTAAATAGGCGAGTGTATTTATTTTTCAGAAAAATATAAACCTCAAGTCCATTTTACAGGTCCAATTTGTCTGGTTTTGAGTAATTGGAGATAGGCCCGGCGCCGAGCTGGTCTCAAAGGGGCCGCCCTCCGAGGTCGGGTTACTTGTCAGATCTCGGTTGATACTGTCAGTCTGACATGGCGACAAAAATGTTGCTCATCGCGACCAACAAGAAGAAAAAACCGTGTATAGTTATTTCTGTATAAAACCCCTTTGATACTTGATAGCATCGACTGAAGGACAGAAGCGGAATAGGGCGTTCCATTAATAAGGCGTTGTGATTAAGCCGCGTTATCAGAGGACCGACGGACATATGTTGGTCAAACACCACTTAGATGCCGTTTCTCTTCACTTTGTTTATCAGTTACACAAACATTTCCACCAAGGTTCCGAGTACACAAATTTTAAGGAAGTTATTTAAAAATATTACTCAAAGAGAGTTGATTAAAGTACAACTATTCATATAATACTAGACTAGCTATAAAAATACTACTTACAGTATTGACGACCAAAACCAGTTAGTTAAAATTCAGAATATGTTAAACGACCAATTATATACAACACCTGGACATCAATTATTATGCCTATTTACTACATTGCTTAAAGTTTCTACACCACTTTGGTGCCCTCATCAGGAACGCAATATTATATACTATATTGAATCATAAACCATTATACTATTTCATAAAATTTACTTGCAGTTATTTAAATTTGTGCTGATTATATCACGTGAAAGTATTTTACTTTGGATTTTGTAATAATTGTAATTGCTTTATTTCTTAAAATTTGTCAACTGCATAGTGTTTGATATTTTGATTAATATTAAGGGCTTCTAAGGAAGGTATCTTGATGTATCGATAATATCGACTTTATTTAAAACTATTTAACATACGAATAGGTCTGTAACTTTGCTCGTTGAAATCCTTTTTAATTCAATTAATTCTATTAGTTAACACTTTCCTTATATATAGACTAGATATCTTGTTCAAATTTTTTTCAATTTATTACAGCCACAGAAAAAAATTATAATAAATAGTTAAAAACTATAAAATCTTTTTTATTGTTGGAATTTATGTTTTTCAATTCCTTCCATTAGTTAATACGCCCCTTATATATATCTTATACAAATTTTCAATTGTTAATAAAACACTTTTTATTAGTTCTTTCAAATTCAATTACATTTTAAACCTGTATTGATTGACACTTAATGTTAATACAGTTTTATCAAATATTATTTTTATTAATTAAATTTAATTAATTAATATTAGTTTTATTTGCGAGAAAAACTTTTCAAAAAAGGGGCAAGGTGTGCAATATAGTTATTTCATCCCATTTGCCTTAAAATAAGTAATAACATATGATTTCATAAAACGGCTTATTTTATATTATTGGTTATGTGGTAGGACAGCTGTTTTAATGTAAGGTTATGTTACTATTTATTAGGAATATACTGTGGTTGAATTTAATAATAAATACACAAAAACCTCTTAACCACAAACTTTCTTTATTTTACCCTTATGTACATTTCAGTTACAAATTAACCATCTTCAGAGGGATAACATACAAAGTCTTTGTACATAAGGGTAAAATAAAGAAAGTTTGTGGTTAAGAGGTTTTTGTGTATTTATTATTAAGGTTATGTTGCTTTATAATACTGTAATTGTAATTATTTAATAAAAAGTAACTCAAATGGAAATTTTTTTGTTGAGCTAAATAGAAATTAACTTTAAAATCATGTTGTTTTTATTACAGTTGCTTGTAAAAATATGTTGCTTTGACTACATACAGTTAATTATACTTTACTGCAAAGTGTTGCTTTGTTTTGTGAGTTTTACCTGATACGTACAGTATTATTAAGTATTTAATGGGTTTATCTTGTTGGGTGTTTGGGCTATAGATTTTATTTAAAATGTAAGCAATTGCTAACAACAACTATGTCATTTAGATTAAATAATTTATGGGAAACGCTTCTAGCAATCATATTAGTTTATACATTTTTGTGTCATTGATTATTTGGTTCATGTTTCATATTTCAGTATTAGATTGTTTAAAAACTTTAATCTACTGTACAGGTATACGCTGTTATTATGATTGGTATGTCATTTGTAGTGATTCATATACGTGAAGATCAGAGTCTTATTTTTTGTGGGTAATTTTTTTTACATTTTATTTCGTAGATTCTTTTATTTTGCTAAAGAATACTTTAAAAAATGAAAATAAAAATATTCGTTGAAGATTGATTTAAATTTTCATAAATCTAAAAAAAAATGGTTGGGACTATTAATTTATTTTGAAATAGATTTTACAAATTACCAAAACTTCCTTAATTATTAACATTATAACTTATGTAACTTATTACGTAATTGGTATTTATATCAATTTCACTCACACACACACACACACACACACACACACACACACACACACACACACACACACACACACACACACACACACACACACACACACACATATATATATATATATATATATATATATATATATATATATATATATATATAATTAAATTTAAGCGAATTAGATACAGTTTTTAGTTATACTGTTTACTTTAATGTCAGGTAATTTCAATTGCAATTCCATTAAAATTTTTAAAAACGTTAGTTAGCTAGGCTCCCTTATGATTAAATATAGACCCCCTCCACATAACACATCATCTTCTAACCGTTTCTGCCTAACAAACTTCGGAAATGGAAGTTTGTTGCCTTCCCTCCTTGTTACCATTCTAATATCGACAGCCCTGAAGCAGTTCTCTAATTAGTGTCGAGAAGATTGACGCTGCTAAATTCACGCGCATCCTCTCTCAAGCATTCTTTCTCTGACAGACTGGTTTAAATAAAACTTGTATTAGTTTGTGGATCTTACCTGACCATTCATTAAAATTTCCCTACAGCTAAACGCCATTCTTATATTAAAAACTAGGTGACTTTACCTTTATGAGGCATCTTCCAGAAAGCGTCCACGCAAGAGGCGGCGTCCCTAGGTGCTAGGCTCGCCACCCCTACCGCAACGTTTCCCAGCAACGTCTTGCTCGCCGCCACCCGGCACTCTCCCCCGGCTGCAACACAACAAACATATTATTTTACAAAAACCAAACACAACTTATCACGCTACACAAAAAATGTCATTGAATTTCAATTTCTTTCGCAATCTGACTTTCCTACAATTCATATTTTCCTTGAAAATAGTAAACATTTGAGAAGAGGAAAACGTTTATAAACCCTACGTATTACCCTGAGCACGGAGAGTATTACCAAGATTAGAGCTACTAAAGATATTTTCAGAACCGAAGCACTATTTTTATTTCAACAATAGCTATTGTTGGTTCATCTAGAAGTAATTTGTTATACCTAGAAGTAGTCCATGTTAAACGGATATATATAACATTCAATTCGTGAATGAACAACCCAACCTCTGATAATGACGTAAAATCGTATCACGCCGTGAAAGTTCTTCAGGTTATCGTGGTTTCGTACATCTTGCTTACATTTTTAGGGCCTCTTTATGTTCTTGATTAAGTACGTCATAATGTAAGAGCCACACACACACACACACACACACACACACACACACACACACACACACACACACACACACACACACACACACACACACACACATTGTTATAGCTGTTGACGTTGTGCGAAACTCCTAAATATATTTATAAATTTCGTTGATGAATACTTCTATCGCCTTATTTTGTAAATAGTCTTGTTGTTGAAGTAAAAAAAAAAAACGTTTTCTATAATTTATTATATATATATATATATATATATATATGTGTGTGTGTGTGTGTGTGTGTGTGTGTGTGTGTGTGTGTGTGTGTGTGTGTGTACGTATTAGTTTATATATATAGAATTTTGCAACACTGTTTTCTTGTATTCACTTATAATTTTTACTATAAGTACTTAAACAAGAATCTTACTTGGTATTTATGCGACTTAACTTTCAAAAATTGATAGAATCTCCATTATCGAGCATCACTAACCGGGGGTTTTATAGACAGTCCACTACCCCTGGTCAGTGATGCTCGATAATAGAGATACTATCAATCTTTGAAAGTTAACTCGCATAAAACACCAAGTAAGATTCTTGTTTAGGTACACATAGTAAAGTGATATATATATATATATATATATATATATATATATATATATATATATATATATAATATTTCAATTTTTCTCTTACTTTCTATTTGAGAATTTGTCTTTATTAGAGTAGTTTATATTTGAGGAAGTCTTTAATGTTATTGACCCTTTTCCTCTTTTTTGGCATAGAGTCTTGTTTTAGTTTGTCCATTTTATTACACCCCGGATATGGATTTCGTTCATCACCTTTAAGGTCCAAATTATTTATTTTTATTAGTGTGAAATACTATACCTGGGCATTTAACAAACGTCTTGATACATTCCAACCCATATGATAGCTGATGCACTTCTAACTTCTAAGAGAATTTACAATTTAGTTTCATGCTTTTAAAGTAGCTATTTTCGGTTACAGCTGTTAGTGGGCTACAAAGCAATGACCAGAACCCAGAGCCCGTCTAAATGCTCCAAAGCATTATGCTTGATTGTCTTCGGCAGCATACTTGAACGCTATTAAGTGCATTATGCGTTGGCTGCGTTCTCTTTCCTAAAGGTAATGTAGAATAATTTACAGACTAAGTACTAACTGAACGTTCTTTCCTATCCTCAATTGCGGTCCTTCAGCGAAAAACAATTCCGTCTATTGTCCTTTAATGTGTTTAACTGAAGAATTAAAATCATTTATACAATTTAAGTACCCATAATATAACTCATTATACATAATTTATTTTATTTATTTCACATTATCCTTATTTATGTATCTTTTCAAATGTTCAATCATTAATAAGAATACTTTTTATTCATCCACTCAAGTTAAAATATATTTTTTTAAACCTGTAGTTGCTGACACTTGAAGTTAATACGGTTTTCCTTTCAAATATTAATTTAATTAAAAAATAAATTTAATGAATTAATTTTAGTTTTGTACGCGAGAAAAGCTTTTCCAAAACGGGCAAGGTAGCCTATACAGTTATTTCGTTCCATGTGGCTTAAAATAAGTAATAACATATGATATCATACAACAGCTGATTTAATGTTATAGGTTATTTTGTATATAGGCGGTAATGTTACGCATATGTTATGTTACATTATTTATATAAATGTAATTGTTTAATAAGTAACTACATTGCAATATTGTGAACATAAATAGGAGTTAAGTAGCCTACTTTTTCTTCGAAAAGTACTGCAAAAACCCTAAAACAAAGTAACACAGGCCCGCGTTAATTTTGGGGTATTTATTACATTGACGTAGGGGCTTTTTATAATAATAATTCCTTAATTAGAAGGTATTTTTAGTATCATACACTTTCATAAAAACCGACGCGTGACATGTCTTATTTTATTCTCATCAAACTGCTACATTTTCACTATTTTACTAGCAACTTTTTAGTTTAGACAGATAGCGCCAGTGTTGTTTAATGTATCGTGTAGCTGTTATTGCTGTTAAATGCATTACAACCGAAATAAATAAACAGCGCTGACAGTTTCCCTGTGGGTAGCTCCTGCAAGACAGAACTTTATTTTTCGGGTTGTAAGGAGTTAATCTTTATAATGCTCTAGTTTAATTTATAATAGCGCTTACAAATATATTTATATATACCCTCTTATGAAATATATGTTGTTCGTATTAAAGCACAAATCCTGTCATGGCAGAACTTAATACAATTCTTCACTTCAGTAAAATACTTTCTTTTTTCATACTTAGAATTTACATTACACAAAAACGAATTGTTTAAATTTGTTCCCCCCTTGAAGGCGTCTAAAGGGCTTAGAAACTCTTTCCTCACTCACATTGCCAGGTTGCTTAGCATTAGATTTGAGTCGGCTCGATTGAACTCCTAGACTGGCTCAATAAAGCACTTGCTCAATAAAGATTCTTGAATTGTCTTCCATTATAAACCTCCTGTTTGTCACGGAACGAGCTGGTACCAGGCCGAGACGCCTAATTTGTTAGTAACCTTCTCTAAGTTATCGAAGTATTTGCTGATCTTAAAATGTCACTAATGATATTTGTGTATAGCCTAAAAATAGTTTTAAAATTGACAAAACTAAGTGTACAATTTACAGGGTTTAGATATTGGGTTATCTCTGTATACTTACTTTTGTCCATGCTCAGAGACCAAATGTAGACAATTGTCAGCTGTATAAGCAATATAGGCTACATTAGCAAGTACAAGAGAGAGGGGGAGGACATTAGAAGAGCGAGGGTGATTAAAGGGTCCCGGGGAATTGGGTGCGAAAGAGAGGAATGGTGGGTAGTAGAGAGGGGAAAATAGAGGGAAGGGAAATTGAGAAAAATAGGATATTAGTAGAAGGAGAGATTGGGATCGAAACGAAATGAGGAGCGGAGATGTGGAGAGAGTAGAAAGTGGAAGAGGAACATGGAGGGGAAGGAAAGGTCGAAAACTAGGCGAGATTTTAGGAGGGAATGATGGAAAAGAAGGTAAATCGGCTGGAAGGAACGATTCGGAGGGGAGATTTAGAGAGAGTAGAAAAGGGAGAAAAATTTGGAACTGAGGAAGAGGACAAGAACAAGGAGAAATGTTTAGAGAGGGTAAATGAGAAGAACGGGAAACAAGTAAGGGAAGATGTGGAGAAAAAGAATAATTATGGAGGGGTGGTAGAGGAGGAAAAAAAAGAAGATAGGTAGATTTGTAAATCAAGGAAACCTATCGAAGTCAATTTGGAAGCCATTTGTAAAAAAACCATTCATGGTAGCACTCGTTTAGCTGACTCTACTCATATATAAATATAAAATTTAACCGTCATTCTCAGTGTAGACAGATATGTAAAACAAAAAAAATTAAGTTATAAATTCGCTCAAAAATTCGCTGACTAATTTATAACTCGTGTAAAAATCCTTCCGTATTTCGATCTTTCACTACCTTTTCAAAAAAATAAATACAAATATACCTTCTGCCCTTGAGTGTTTGCTATAGTTTACATTAAAATTTTTAGATTTAATGGGCAGTGAACCACGCAAAGTAACTAGCTTCAAAGACACCAAATTGAATTTTAAAAACCATTTAATTGGCTACTGTGGTACGTCTCCATTTCTTTGGTTATACACGAGGTATCATTTGAGCAATTACCTACTATACGGACCCATTATCGTTTAAATCGATGAAAGTGTTAATGGCAATTTTGTAGTTTTAATAGTAGTCCTAAATGTGTAAATATTGTGTTTTGTCTTCGTAGGACGTGTAGTTAGTTTTAGTTACTAAGAAAATTTGGAAAGCATTAAATTAATGATGGTATAATTAGGTTAGGTCAGATTCAGTTAGGTTAGACTGAATATTTTAGAATGTGTACGTAAAATGTTTATTTAATAAATTTTATTTTTAAGGGCTTATAAAATGTTATGACCAAGTTCTATTTAAAAATCTAATTAAATATATATATTTTTAATGAAAAGTAATTTAATAGAGTTAAATAAATGAAACTCGAAACCACTATTCGCTCGTAACTCTTAAAGCATAGGGATCAACATCAGTGTCTTTAGCCTATAAAAGATCGCTTACCTCACACACAATAGTTGTCTCCGTGGGAGGTGAGTGATTTTCTGTAAGAAAAAAAGTAATTGGCGTCACTCAGATACGACCACGATCCGGATGCTATATTACAGCGCCCCTTGTTACCAGAAACATTACATAATTTCTAATAAGTTCTGTATTCATTACAGTAATACTTTTACACTCCTGAGGCGCGTTTAACTTGGAAAACTCACCGCCTCGAACAAAGGATTTACCCCCTTTAGTTCTTCTTCATAGGATTAACAATATTGTTAATAATATTTACAATATTTAACTTTGGCATTTAATAATTATTTAAAGAAAGATTCTTTAAATACTCCATAAAACAAAACAAAAAGGGTACAAAAATATTAGACCTAGGGAAGAACGGGGCTGTTTGAGCTACCTAACGTTTTATGTTGCTTTTACGGAAAAACCATGAATCAAAAATGTTCAAGATAATTACTGTAAGTAGTAACAACAATATACTAACACATATTGAAATGAGAAAGCTATTTAAATCAACATAACAATTAGTAAGATATATGTTAACAAAAGACTCGCTGTAAAAGAACCAGAGTTGTTCTTCGTCGACGCGTTTCTGATTACCAACACCCATCCACGTATTCTTTTAAATACGAGGCAATCTGAGTCATCGGTTTCCCTTTTCAATTGGGTTCCAGGAAATGTTTCCTGCAGAGTTAAACTGTTATTCAAGACATTAGTAACTACTCAATATATTTATTAAAAACATGAACCTATAAATCTGAAAAATAATTAAGATACTTTACAATAATTAGAACCAAACAACCACTAAATAACCTAAAATAAAAAATGAAAAATCAAACTTTAGATCTCAAAATTCACTCAATAAATCACCCTCTTCTGTTCCACATTTCACTAAAAAATATACAAATAAGAAACTTTCTTGAAACTTTTGTTTCAAGAATCAAAACATTGTTCTTCGTTGACGCGTTTCGGATTAACTCCATTATCAATACCCTTTTTCGTAGTTTTTCTATTGTCAACCAATGATATTTAATGCATATCCTTATACAGCTTAAAGCTTTGGTAATGTAGGAGTACAGTTTGAAGGTAATGGAGTTAATCCGAAACAAGTCAACTCAGAACAATGTTCTGATGCTAGGAAATGCAGAAGAGTGTACTCAACCGTGTAACAATGTCCCTAACATAAATAAAGATGATTATGTTAAAAATTTATAAAACAAGTTTAATAATTTATAACGTACACATAATACGCCGATATCTAAACAGCAACTCTAAGTGGAATAAAAAAGTTAAGTGTTTTCCTCCACATATTGGCAGAATACTGAAACAACTTAATTAATTCGATCTACTTAAAAAATCCGGCCTTAGATGACAAACTGGTTTTCGAAACGTTACTAAAGATTTTAAATAAATTATACTTGACTGGCAAATCAGCCGTACTTTTACTTTATACAAGTACTTCAGTTGAAACGAATAAAATAAAATGAAAAGGACACAAAACATTAGAGCTTCTGCAAACCACCCACTTCCGTCGCAAGCCCTTAGGCGCAAGTAATTAAGAAAACGTGTGATTAAAACCGAGTCACCACTGGCGCACTCTACAGACTCCATCGACAATTACATATTCAGAGCGTAACTGGCGATCGTAGAGCAGGCCGACAAAGGTGGTTTTCTATAGGAATTCAAGCCCCTGCTTTGGCGGCCGCCTAATGACGCAACCCTCGCGCGTGCAATGCTATTCACTATCGTGAAAAGGAATAATTATTTTGAATGCGGTGAGTTTTTACAAAAAAATATCCACCGTTTGATCTGGTGCGTGTGCCGGGACACTTCAATTACGGTACAGTTGACGTAATACGCACTGCATGAGGGGGGGGGGGGTAACTCGTTCAATCACAGTAGTGAGGCTGTGAATTGCAATTCTTTTGCCAGTGTTCGCGGCAGAATAACGTGATGAGGTTTAAAAGCGTCACAAAAACTATATTAAACTTCGCGTCACTTGAAATGAGCAAAAACTTGTAACGTTGTCTCACGCCTCATCGTACGCTTTGACTACCTAAACAACGGTTTAACCACAGGTTTGGAATTTATTACTAGACTCGTGAAGAATAAATGCTAATATAATTTCAAAAATTTTCATACAAAACTTTAACAATTTTATTTAATGAAACAAATTTGTCATCTACTCATTCACATTTTGATAAAGAATTATCATAAACTTATATAACAGTAGAACCTCTTTAATTCGTCACGTTCGGCGACAGCGCTCGGCAGTCGTGAAATTAACTTGTAACTTGGTGAGCCTTAAACATAACACTTAAATACGTAAATACCTATGTAATGTAATGTTAGTTATATGCTTTAATCCCAGATTGTTTGGTAGTTTTTCTACTACACTTGTGAAAAATAGATGCTAATATAATTTCAAAGATTTTGATAAAAAAACTTAAATAATTTTATATTATAAAACAAATTTATGCCATTAACTCAGATTTCGATAGTAATTTAACATAAACACTTAATACAGTAGAACCTCTCTAACTCGTCACTTTCGGCGACGAATCCAAGAAAAAGACGAATTACGGAAGTCGTGAAATTAACATGTAATTGTGGTTAAATACGTAAATAGGTATGTAATGTAATTAATGTTGACTTACAATATTTATTTCGACCGAAACACTCAACAACACTATTACACAACACTATAAAACACCAGCAGCCTGCAGTATACTTTCTAATTACAAATACAGTACGCTACTCTATTTTCATAAGACATAAAATGAAATATATTACACTACCTTGTAAGAAAAATAACACTAGCAATACAAAATACTATTTACTTTTAGTTTTAAAAAAAGTATTTCATTCTCTTTTATACTAAATAATTCTTTCTAATAGCGCTTATTTTATGACGAATTAAAGAGTGACTAATTAAAGAGGTTCTACTGTATCCATAATATTTATTGATTAAATTATCTAAAGCTGTATAGAAAAAGCATTTTAAATTTTGATAAACGTAACAACGGTTTAACCACAGGTTATATATATATATAAAACCACAATCAAATGTAGGCCTATTTACTGTAACAAACCCCAACGCGGCTAGATAAATACATCGTATGTGTGACATGTGCACTAAACAAATGTGACAAATATATTCTCAAAAAAATCCCCTTGAAATTTGGGTCAAATATATTATATTACCTGGAAATCTTTAAAAATCGGGAATGGCCAATAGGTCACCTATTGGTCGTCCTTGAATAGAAACTAGGTGAACATCACATTCAGGTAAAACCAACAATATGGTGTTCCTTTTCACTACGCAAATCTCTCTAGTTGAATTTCTTTTTTAACAATTCAAATAATTCCCAACATTATTTTAAATGAATTCCTTATTTTGAACACTAAAATATTAATATAAATTTGAAATATCCGTTTATGGTTTTGAAGCCAGAATTTCTTAGACGTAGCTCCTTCCCTATTATTCTCATTCTCTAAGTGAAGGGCACTCGAGAATAATTGCACTGCTTCTATTTGATTGCTATTATACTCTAAAACCGATTTCTGTCAACTATTTATTCACGTGGTTACAATATTTACAAGACTTTTATAATAACAGTAACAATAACGGAGGGTATACAAACTAAACACGTAATACGGTCGTGACCATAGTATGGTCGTGTACAGCGGTGAGTGAAGAACGCCTGCCAAAGCAGATGTTGAGATGGAAACCTCAGGGACAACGAAAACGAGGTCTTCCAAGAGGAGTTGGATGAAGGAATTAACAAGGAGATGGAAGAGAGGAGCCTGGACAGGGAAAACTGGAGAGTGGGTGTCGGGACACTTCGTTGAATGTTTTGAAAACCAATAATATATAGGCTCATTTATATATACAAAAAATAACACTGACATTATCAAAGCTTAAAATAATCTAAACAGTTTTCTTTAAAATAATGTTTTTCGATATGTTGCGATATGAACATGAATTTTTGATTTGATAATATGAACGCACATTAATATTTTTAAAAAAATCTATTTTAATTGTTTGTATCAGAAAAAAAAATTCACGAATATTTACTTACGTATTTGATTACATCTTGATCTGTATTGTAATTAAAGATGGCGACATAAAATTAAGCTCTTTTGTGCTTAACGGTTTATATTATTCTTCATTCGAAGTGCAATGTTGTACAAAAAGTTTAATTTGAGTCCATTCACTTGCACTGTTAATAATTATGTGTTAATGTTAAAATCTTAATAAAAATACAAGAATTGCTTCCGAAATAACCTTTTTCAATTTAAATCTAAAACCACCGATGCAATATTGTTACGGAAATACTTCAATTCCGAAGACCTGGACAAAACAAAAGTAAGGTTTAATTTCGTTCAGAGTTATTTTTGAAAGTCTTCTGGGTTTAACCTTCCTTACTCTTTATTCAAAATCCCATTTCCGGGAACTAACGGTAAAGCAAGTCTGTTGACTAAATCCGAAATTTTGCTACTCCGACTTGGAAACCGTTACGCGCTTCATACAATGCCGAAGACAGTATTTTTCTAGTTAATACTTTTGTTAAAAGGCCTTTTGTGTGTGTTCCTAAAACTTTCGACTTCAACGCCGTAGTCATCAGTGTGGTGCGGGACATTTGAACAATGGAACAGAATATTGCAACTTTCACCTTATTCAAACAGTAAGTTCGCAACCATGGTGCTAGTGTGACTATTTCTTTATAAATATTAGGCTCTCTCAAAAAATGGTTTATTAAATAATTTAATGGGAAGAAGTTTAGGAAAATCAGTTGCGTTAAATTATTTGGGAAAAATGTTGGGAATTCCGAACTCAGATTTTTTAAATACATTTTAGGTATAGAGGCTTTATTTAATGAAAACCAAGGTAGCAGTAGACACTTTTCACCCTGGTTGATAGTGTCTCTACTACTCAATGAAGCAACCCTGCCTAAATGATGGAATAATTATTACATGTTCCATGTACCAGGAGATCATAATGCGTTATCCATAAGCTTAAGTAATTCCTTGTCATTTTGTTACTGTGGGATGTAACAGGTAGCCATCTAACTATGACTTCAATACAGCGCGATCTTTCTTCAGCGAAGCAACCCTGCCTAGACGATGGAATACTTGTTACATATTCCATGTACCATGATATCATAATGCGTTTTCCATAAGCTTATCTAATTCGGCCTACCCTTCCTTGAGTACCCATCTTTGACGTCAGGTCAATTATAGGGCAATCCTACTTAAGCTATAACTATCCCCTGTTTCTCTTCCAAGGGGGTCATTGCGCTTGCTATTGCTTAGCTGCGACTACTTCCGTCTGCCCTTCTTTATTCTCCTTCTGGCAATGGACAGTGGACACCTCCTGATGAGTAATATAGAGAGCATCTCTGCTTCAGTCGAGCAACTCTAAAAAAATAGTTTTTCCTCTTCTCGTTCTAGGAATGCCAGGAAAACATAATGTGCTTCCCGTAGGTCTACCCAATTATTTTCTACCCTTTTTTGCCTTCCTTTTTACAATGTGATGTAATAGAGAATACAATGCTTTATTACTTCGACAAAGAAGAGGTATGTGTTACTACAGATAAGTGTTTAAACATTATTACTTAATATTGACTTCAAGATTCTAATAATGCATGAATAACACAATGGATTTTGTACTCTAGCGAGATAAAGCTTTAATTATCTAAAGTTTAAAGTATTTAGTAGCTTTTGAAGAACAAAAGATGAAAAGAAAAGGTTCGGTGAGGGATCGGCTACTTTTCAAATCCGATTTTAGTGATTTGTTCCTTAAACTCTGAACAACAGAATGAACCCTGAGTAAATCAATTTATTCTATATCTATGGAACCTCCCCAGATGTTTACTGTAATAGAACCACTGTTAAATAGTTGGCCCCCATTGTGGTTAGGGTAACTCTAGAAGGGTTCCTCACAGCATGCACTCCCCAAGAGAGGTTTAATAAGCTCCACTTACAACATCGTATCGTTTTATTCACGAACGGAACTCTAACGGTTTGATTTGGCCTATTTCGTCATGGAAATTGCTTTCGGCTCTCGTATTTATAGCGGGATACTGTGGTTGCACGGGAATCCTATTGGCTCAGGAAGTTATAAAGGTTAGGTTATGTAACGTTAGGTTAGTTTAGGCTAGATTAGGTCAGGTTATGTAACGTTAGGTTAGGTTAAGCTAGATTAGGTTAGGTTATATAACGGTAGATTAGTTTAGGCTAGATTAGGTTAGAATATGTAAATGTAGGTTAGGTTAGGCTGGGATTAAACTAGATTATTTAGCTTTTATAGGTTAGGTTAGGCAAGATTAAGTGGGGTTATGTAAATTTATATCAAGTTAGGCTAGGGTATGTAACGGTAGACTATGTTGAATTGTGTAACGTTAGGATTGATTAGGTTAAATTATGTAACTTTGGATTAGGTTAAGTTATGTAGCGGTATATTGGACTAGGGTATGTAACGTTAGATTATGTAAGGATAGATTAGCTTAGGTTAAGCTACATTAGGTTAACTTATGTAACTTTAGAATAGGTTGTATTAGACTAGATTAAGTTAGGTTATGTAACGTTAAATTAGTTTAGGATAGATTAGGTTAGGTTAAGCTAGATTAGGTTAGCTTGTGTAACTTTAGATTAGGCTGTGTTAGACTAGATTAAGTTAGGTTATGTAACGTTAAATTAGTTTAGGATAGATTAGGCTAGGTTATGTGAAATAAACTAAAGTCGTCAGTAGGTTTATTACTATTTTTAACTTGGTTTCGTATAACATAGAGAAACATTTAAAACAAGCGACATTATGATTTGTTAAATCAATTCGTCATAAATAAGATATCTAGGCTTTAACCAGAAGACAATTTGTTTTGATCTTACTAGGAATAAAGCTCTAGATTTTTGTAACAAATATAAATCCCGAAATCTTTTAATAAAGATCCAAAAAAAAATTATTTGTTTTAAAACTTTTTACGGTGAATTATTTCAAATTCAAAATAATTAATGGAAAGATAAATTTATTATTTTTCTCTTTGGTAACAAACAAAAACTTACACGATTAAAAAGAAAAAACAAAAACAAACGCTAATATCGCCCGGTAGTATTTTGTAGAGTACGATGAATTCAAAGAATACATCCAGGTCCTTTAGTGCTTCTCCAAGTAGTAGTTTATGTCTTCTGGTACATGCCCTCCAGTTCCCGACGGAACTCGGTCGGTGTTTTCTCTAATCGAGATGAGCTCAACTATGGCACAATTTTGGCGGAATAGTTCCAACTTATGTCTCCATCGCATCGTGCCTATTGTTGCCCTTCCAGGTAGCTCCCCTATACGCCAGAGCAAACCCCCTCTCTTCCACAGCAACTCAGATATTCCACGTCGATCGTCTCTGTTACAAAACCATCCTAACGACTTGGGGATGATGGATTTACATCCCTGGATATATTGTGCTTTCACCCTGCACCACGCTTCAACGAAAGTAACGACTTTGAGTGCCTTCTATATAAGATCTCTAAGAACCTCAAAAAAGGCCCCTGGCTCTCATATCCCTCATGTCCCTGGGAGTGTCTTAATCGGTAGGTAGTGAGCACTGGTCAGCTGTGAATGCTGTTCCCTCAAACAACTGGGAAAATAAAGGTCCATCGTCGCAAAGTCTCCCATATGGTGGGAAGGCTAAGGGGTGCCTAGTGTTCCTTGTTACAGACACTCTCGCCTCGAGGGCCACGAATCAACAGATCGGGGGTGTAAATGTCCATCCACAGAACCACCTTTATGGTGGTATTTTTATATTCTTCTGTAAACATACTCCACAACACAGGGCCTAAATTTCCCTGTAAATAGACCTGCATAATCCAAATACATTACACAACGCGCGCAAAACATGGGCGGGATAAAAACAAATTGTTTTTTCGTCCGAGCGCGTACATTTAGCAATTACCACTGCTTTCGGCAGCTTACCTGTTTACCCGTCTAATTATCGCGCTATTCTACGCTTTACAAAGATACAAATTGGCGCCACCGCAAATTTAAATAAATCGTTATGTAAATTCGAAACGTGTTTCGGATCCAACTTCCCTTTGATCTAATTTCGTCTAAAAACTCTCTTTTGTGAATTTTAAACGGTTTTTATTCAAATAATTTGGGTCATTAATTTCACGCGGATCAAACCGAAAATTGTGATTCTGATAGATTTCAATAGGGGAATTTTGTTATGTTATAGTATACCATAAAATAGGTTGGTATTATTTATTTATTAAATAATTATGGATATTATAATTTGAGAGAGTTATAATAAAATTATTTATAGGCAAATTAACAAAATTAAATAAATAATGTCTTATCTAGGGATAGAATGTTTTCAACGAAACTCAAGACAACACTAGTATCTACAATGTAGGCCTATGTAATTGACAAGGTTTCAATCATGGAAGGGTTAAACACCCAAAGGTCATCTTCAGGATCTAAGCTATAAATATTTAATAATTAACAATTTATATTTTAAATGTGACACTAACCTCATAATAAAACTACCGGTAATTATATAAACAGTTTTTCAGTAACGTTTCATGTTACCTTAGAAACGCCGCTTAAACTATTATTGAGAAAAACTTTTGGTCTTGAGTTTCACTAAAAACATCCTGATCCTTATAAAATCATGTTTTCCTGGTAATAAAGCCCTATGTTACTCCTTATTATGATGTGCCTATGAAACAATAGACTATAGTTACAACCTACCCAGAAAAATAAGTGGAGTTACAAAATAAGGTTGTGCCACTCTGGTAAGGCCGACATAAGTGAAAACGTTTACATCCACGGATTTAATTGAGAAAACGTTAAATTTTGCGTAATGAGAAATTACCTAAACATTTGTTATCAGACGCTCTTAAGAATTTTTCCTTTCAAAAATTGGATTAAAAATACACAACTTCTTATTTTCCTTATATTTAATTATTTGTATTGAGATTTATCAAAATATAAATTAATTAATATATTTATTAGCTGATCAAAACTATTTAATAAATGAAAACTCGGTTGATACGTCTCAAATAGAGCTGATTTATTGAAAATTTGGCAAAGTTTCGACGACTAGCCTTGTGTTTCTAGTAGGTTTCATGTCGTCCTCATTCAGGTCTGATCTCCTACTTTGTACTATTTTCAAATCTACTAGAAACACAAGACTAGTCGTCGAAACGTTGCCAAATTTTTAATAAATCAGGTTTCTTTGACTCACGCATCAACCGAATGTTTATTTAAGAAAACTTTTGTGAGTGTACACATCATCAAAACTATTTCATAATAAATTTTTTGATTAACAACGTTCAATAAATAATGTAACATAACCTACATGAAATCAGCTGTTCTACAACATAACCTATAATACAAAATCAGCTGTTCTATAACATAACCTATAATATAAAATCAGCTGTTGCATGAAATCGTATGTTACCATTTAATTCACTTTGAGGTGATTCTAGCGTAACCTGATGGAAATTATACTGACGCAAAATTATATGTTTTTGTCCATCCAATAAGTTTTTTTGGGGGTCGCCATAGAAGTACAAAGTCACTTAAAAATTAAAGTTTACAAACGTTAGCTACATAATTGACTAGTGAAGAGTTATTTGATCATAATGCTGTACGCTACGGGCAATAACGTAAACAAACCGAAATGGAGACGCCCTGTTTGCCAGTTATATTCAAAATTCTATTGATAATGATAGCAATCCATAAAATATAGTTGGCGCAAAAGTTACCAAGATTAAAACATTGAACAATTTGGACCATTGTTAATAGATTTATTGTAATATTACAACTGATCTCATTGTATTGTATTTTATTGGTGAATTTGTAGCCTATTAAGTTAGTACGTTTTAAAAAGGAAACCCACTGTAACCGGGATGCTTGTACCAATATAGTGATGTATTACGGCATGCGCCAAAGTAAACTGTACCGAAACAGTTGTAAGGATTTATTTCATTAAATTTTATTTTATTTAGTTTGTTTTACAAACACATGCAAGGAAAAGTAAGCTAAAACGCGGGTTAAGAAATGTTCTATGTGACCTCCGTTCAATTTGAGCCGTTCGTACAGTTTTTGAAGGGTATGAATATTGAAGAGAGGTTGTGAGCTCTTATGAGCGAAAATAATACTCTACGACTAATGTTTTCTCTGCAGTAATTAGCACCATGTCAGCAAAAACTAACCTCAAATAAATACATCAACACGAATACGCGGCAACAATGGCAAGTCGGCACAGCTGATCGAGAAAGCAACTACAGCTGATTCGGTATCAGTACTGTTTATTTTGGCGCCCACGGTAAAAACGTAGTGATCTGTTTCACAATGATAACTTGAGTTTATAATGTTATGTGTGTGCTGTAGTGGTTATTTTTTACTTTTATTCAAAATTACGAAGTTTTGTAGCGTCATCCCTTATACTTTATGACTTTTATACTTTAGGACTTTTTATGTTTTCGGTGGATTTGAAATTGTATAACAGAGTTTTTGTATTGTAAACCAATGCTAACATGTTTTAAACATTATATAGTCTTATTTTTTGACGTTTTATGGTGAAAAGCAGATGAGGTCTATGGCTGATTAAATTGTTCTAACAGACGATATAATTATATAATGGATTCCTAATACACCTAAAATGTTATAAATATGATGTTTTCAATCTTTTAGGATCTGCGTCTCCCTTTGTTAGTTGCGCCCCTCCTATTTTTTTACAATCTGAGTATGAAATATGAAACGGGTTATGTCAGTTAAACATCATATAATTTCATTGATCTTCTATTATAAATATTTATATAATATGTATAAATATATTTAACCCCTCAATTGATGATGCTGCAGGACTAGAGCTTTGGATTTGAATGTTGCTCTGCACAATGTATGTCTGAGAAAGTTGTTATAAATATATAATGTCTCACCTATGCTCCAGAAATTGTATTCTTGAACATAAAGACCTTAACTCAGTAACAAGAATCTATCAAGACTAAACATTACAAGACAATGACTTAGTTCAGTACGCACATGTCATGTCAGTCTACTCTGTGGTAAGGCGCACCTCACTGCTGGCGCACACCTCTCTTCATGCACAATTTGCTTGTAATATTATCTATGTGAGATCAGTATCATTTATTGTTAATGATAGAGGCTTGAAATAGGAGTTTGTGACGGAACAGTTGTTCTACTGATAACTCACTATGCCATCTTGCACTGGCTCATTAGCACTACAGATTTTACTAATGCATCTACGTCTATAAGGTTAACAAATAACATAAACTAAACAAAAACATTTTAAAGTCAATTCTTACTTAGGTCAACAAAGAAAACTTTCATTTTAGTTACTTCTTATTAAATAATAACAATTAATATAAATATATTAACATAAGCTATGCGTTAACACAGCTGTTCTACTACATAACGTTCAACATTAATTCATGGTATCGTATATTAAAACGAAGAACCTTTTGTCACTGTTTGTGATTTCAGTAATAAAACAAGTAATATAAAAACAAATTTTTAAAGTCAATTCCTACTTGGGTCAACAAAGAAAATTTTTATTCTAGTTACTTTTTATTTAAATAATAACAATTAACATAAATAAAGTAACATGACCTATGCGTTAGAAACATGTTTTACCACATACCCTATATCATAGAATCAGCTGTTTTATAAAATCATATTTATCACTTACTTTACACCAAATGGGACGAAATAAATATATGGCATAACTTGCCCCTTTTATGAAAAGCTTCTCTCCCATATAAAACTAAAACCAATTATTAAGTTTAGTTAAGGAATTCATATTTGAAAACTACTGTACGCCATCCAGTAGCTCTAAAAGTTTTAAAAAAATGGATTTGATCTGAGGGGAAGAATATAAAGTATTTTATTAAAATTTTAAATAAATTTCACGTATATTCACGTATACGTGAATATATATATATATATATATATATATATATATATATATATAGAGAGAGAGAGAGAGAGAGAGAGAGAGAGAGAGAGATAAGGTATATATATAATGAGAGTGAAAACTAATAATGTGTTTTAGGGTTTGTCATTTTTAAACTTAATGTTTTATCTTAACTATCTGTTTCATGACAAAATGTGAAATTTAAACTAAATATATTTTCCCATTTTAATAGCTGTGTTGAATTCATAGATTTGCATGATTTTCGTGATCAATTGTAGTTGTTTATGTAGGTTTTTAGTTACTTATTACAAAAAACTGTTTTACACTCAACCATATAGTTTACATCTATCATAAGAAATTAATAAATAGTATTTTAAATGAATGAATAGTACTTTCAAAAGTTGATTTTTCATATTAACAATATCATTTACCTCGCACTCGCTGTTTGCAAATAAAGTGCTCTTGAAATAAAATTATAATTTTGCCCAAAAGTAACAGGGCTATATATATATATATATGTGTGTGTGTGTGTGTGTGTGTGTGTGTGTGTGTGTGCGCGCGTGTGTGTACCTGCACTATTGGCGCAAAAAGCCCTAGACATAAGTGCCGTGTATAAACATTCCGTATGGTTAACCTATAGGCTTTCACAGTTGTTATAAGAATAATTAGAATCTGTTTAAATTCCTAATATACTCATCTTCACTTCTGTTAGAAATATTTTTATATATTCAAATACATTTTCTGCCTTGAAATTAGAGTCATTCCGAAGCGCGTCAACAAAGGCAAGTATTGTAATTTTAGGAAAGGCTGAAAAGTGTATTCTACTCGAATAAATACAATTTCTTTATTTACTTTTTATTGTTGGATTATTTAATATGAAAATTAGGATCTGTTTATTTACTTTTTTCTATCGTTATACTTAGTTTATTTTAGAGCGTCAACTATTAGCATTATGCTATGAGAAAATTATACATTATTTACTATTTCTTACCGCTCGATTGCCCTAATTATTCCACACTTGTTTCTGCAATTTATTTCCTTCCAATTCATTGCAGCTTTCATAAAGCTGAGAAAATCTTTGAAAAAATATATAATGTTAATTAAATTTATTATTTTCCAGCATATTCAAAAAATTATTTATTTAGAAAAAGTTAAAAATTAAAAACTATAATTTTTTGTTTAATCCACTCTTTAATAACATGCTAAACTAAATTTAAATCGAGAAGGTATAATTTAGAGTCGAAAGTTTATAGTACGTTATTGAAATAGGAAGTTGTAAAATAAACTTTTCTATTACGGGAATGTTTAAGCTATATTTTTAGTTCAAAAAGTTCGCAGACTGCAACAAAACGAAACTGGGTGATTGTTTTTTGTTAAAGTTACTATTTTCACTCAGGTTTACAATTTGTACAGTATTTAATATGTATAATGGATTCAATTGCTTTTTCGAAGTTGAGTTTGTTTAATTCTTGTTTACAAATCTGGGCGCTCATTTTTTAAGACAATCGTTTAATTTTTGCTTTAAACAAACGGTTAAAAGTATTTCTTTCTGTTATAACTTATTACAATCTGGTGACCCCATTTACACTGAAGAGTTGGTTATTTAACATGCGTTAATCATCTAATAATAATGTTTAACCCTTTTAAACCAAAACACACACATATCCACGCGCCCGCACACACACACACACACACATCGTCGCAGTCAGTGGAACTGGCCGACAAGTGAATACTTTATTTGCAGAATGTAGTTAATACAGGCGCTAATGGAATCTGCTTATATAATTAATAATAAAATAATGTAGTTAATACAGAACCGTTAATAGATGTAGACAAAATTACTGAATACAAATATTATCTAACGAATTAAATCAAATAGATTCTTAAAAAGTGTTTGACGCACCTAAAAATATTTTATTTCCAAAACCTTAATAGATTTTTTAAAAATTAACGTGATTAAAATTATAATAGGTTTAAAATATATATTCTTATCTGTAAAGTAAACATGTAAAATTAAAAATTATAGCCTAATATTATTTGATTCCACTTTTAACTTGTGCCACTAGTTTACACTTTACCACTTGGACATATATTAATATTGTATGCGACACTTGCCTATACTTACTTTTTTATTCATTGTGAACGACCGTTTCGGAAGATGAATTACATTTTCAACTCAGATTTAAAAACATTTTCTGTATGAGTTACAGTTAAGGCCTGATTTGACATTGGAACATCTGCCTAAACCTTTTTCTTCATTTTTACAAGCTATTATCACATTTTAATATATATTTAAGTGTTAAAATAAAATTATTATTTAATAATTTCGTCATAGTCTCGATTCCGTAAGAATAAATGTTTTTCTAAACATACTAATATACTTAAATATGATTTATTTTTAATATTCCCAAACTAACTCTATATTCTTATATATTCAATATTTATAAATCGAATGGTTTATATGTGATAAAATCTTTATTTAAAAATATAGTCTATAAAATATAGAAAGTCTCAAAGTATATTACTTTGCCTGTATACCTGTAGCATGGAAAAGTAAATTGTCTATATCTGTGCCTCATTAAAAATATTACTCTGTGCCTTCCACAAATAATCCACAGAATTTGATGAATTCTCTTTAGCTTTCATTATTTTTGTATAATCAGTCTTTAGTTTCTGTACAATTAGTTTTATTTCAATCTTTAGGAGATTTTAACGCTCAGTTAATTGTTTTTATCTTTTGAAAGGAGTTCGTTTAATTACTCTAATTTATTGATTTAATTAATCTTTTTTGCAGTTTATTTAGGAAATGCGCCTAAATACTAAGGCCAACGGTTCTCATTTCTTATTTATAAAAAAGAATGATTAATTTCTGCATCAATAGTTTCACTCGAAAAGATTTCACCAGGATATAATTGTTCACAACTAGGGGCGTTTGCGTTATTTTTAAGGATTGTAATTCTTTTCCGTCTAATATTACAGCCACCTTTTTTCACGAAATATTCAAATACCAATTTTTACCTATACAGTTATTTTTTAATTTAAAAACATTTACATAAAGTAATTTTTTTAACTTGAAACAATATTATATTTATACACTTTGTCATTTTCAATTTGATTTTATTATTCTTTGGTTGGTGATACTTTTATGTTAATGTTTTAATTTAGAACTCTGATACAACTATTGCGCTTTTGTATTGCATTGTGATCTACGTTTCTTTATAAAGTGCCCAAATAATATGAATAATTGTTATTTAAAAATACAAGACAAGTTTTTTATAAATAAACTTTTCAAGAGAAAGAAAACAATATTTCCAAATTTCGTTTTATAGGCCCTATGCTTTACTCTGGAATAAAAGGTAAAAACCTCAAATTAAATTCATTACATAAAAATTCACAACTAATCAATAATTTTAATACTTCAGAGTAATCCATTAGAGATTAATAAAATTTTTCACTTATTTAATAAATGACACTTTTAGGCTACTACACGCACACAGATTATATACTGCATACTTTTATACTCATTATAAAATCAATATAATAGTTATGTTACTGTTATAAATAATCCCTAACATCGTCATAAACACTAGTATAATATGCATCATTGTGATAGTCTATAATATTCTCTGAAAATGTATAGGCTACGCTTTGATATAAAATTGATAATTCGAAGCTTCAATATTTTTTAGCAAAGCGAATTTTAAATTTCGTCAAAAAGCTTTAACAAATTTTAATTGAGCTTCAGTTCCCTTTAACGCATTCTAATAACGATCATATTTTACTATTGAGGTTATATTTTATTCGAATTTGTTTAATAAACAACCCTTTGACCTGCTCTAAGAGATAACTTATTGATTCTTAAATAATAAATAAAAATATTCGTAAATAAAAATAAAACTAGACAACAAAAAAGTTTAAAATAATGTAACACATATTTACATTTTTTTTGTTCACTGTTTCTCCTTCTAGAACATTCTCTTCCGGGCTTGCGCCCGTCCGCAGTATGGGATCCCAAGCGTATGTTTGTCAGTTTTAACATTTTTTTCTCTAAACGGGTTTTTAGTTACGTCTGTATTAATAATAGTTTAAATACGTATAGCAATGAAAAGATTTGAAGTCATAACAAGGTGTATTCAGAGAAAATTCGCCCTTATTCGTCTCGCTTGCAGCTTTATTTTGTTTCTGGGAGCAACAATTGTCCATAAATCTAACCGGGGCTGCTCCGTTAATCCGCTTTGCTGAATAAAGTAGCCTAAGTCAGTCCACAGTGAGGCATTGCCCAGTGTCCGTCTGTGTACAGAACATGGAAACAGTAACTCATTGGAGACTTCAATGCTGTTTAATTTGGAATGATTTCCGTCATACATCAAGCGTCCGTTAAAATCACTTTTATATTGCCAGTGTTTTGACTTATTTCCCGACTAGCGAAATGTATGATTTAGTAATGTTTTATGGGGTTTATATGCCGTTTTTAAACATAACTTTACAAAATGGCAGTTATTTGGCCTATGATGATATGTAACATTTAAATAAAAATTTAATCCCTTATTAATTGCTATGTGTAGCAATCTTAGATAGGCCTATTCGTAGACTAAAAAAATGAATAATTATACCTAGATATTAAATAATGACAAGTTAAAAACTAAATTGGTTATAGGGGGGGGTCTATAGTATTTTTAAGTTAGGCTACAATGTTCTAGATGTTTTCTTAGTGATTTTTTAACTTACTTTTAAATGATTATGGATCTTTATGTTTTGCTTCACTTGACACTGATCACTTGGTAAAGTTTGCTTCTCTTTACCCACAAAGTGGATTTATTTACTTGAGTATTCGGCAATTAACAACTAGAAGTTGTTTCAGTTAAAGAGAAACTAGTAAACATTTTAAAATTCTGTCTATTAGTAAATTGGTTCTTCCTTTAAATTATTTGTTTTTGGATTGAGTAAAACAAAATGTAGTCTTACGGGTCCGTCCGAAGCGTCCATTTACAAGTATTTAGGTTCATATAAAAATTTTATTGGTTATTTAGCATCAGTCAGTGTAATGCTATTTTAAGAATTTGATTCTTACACTAGTAGAAGCCCCTCCGTATTCGCTAAACACAAAACACACTGACGTAAAGATGAAATCGAACCTATCACCACAACATTTAAAGGCAAAGTGACGACTGGCATAGTGAAAAACTGTTTTTAGACCCATTTGACAGGAAAAAATCCAAAGCCTTGACAGCTATAAGCAAATAGCTGTTAGCAAATTCAGCCAACTGGAGTCGGGTTTTGTACGATTTTTCCGCTCAAATGTACCATTTACCCTTGTCAATTGCTATTGTTTCATCATGTAGGCCTAAGCATACTTCGCCGGAGGCCGAGGGGACCATGCGCCTCCCAAAATATATAAAATTGTTAATTTGTAATTACATATTTAAAAAAATATTCTTAAAGACGAATCGAAAATTAAGGCATATTAATATTAAGGTTAGATATCTTTAATACTAATACAGAATTAGTATAAGGAGATTTTATTAGTCCTTATTAAAAGAATCTAATGTTAACATAAAATACAATTCACTGGTAACTGTTCAAATTATTTGTATTTTGGAAAACTTGTGTCTAAAAATATACTCTTAGGCATCTATTATTTGCTACACTAATATGAAGATTATTGTAATATTAACCAAGTAAAAATATTAAATGAAAAACTTTTATTTTGTTTTTTGATAAAAGATTACATGTACACCCTCGATATAAAATCATGATAGCTTTAAGAGATGACTCTTTGTATTCCTTCATCCGATACGTTTACAGTGCAGTCTTTTAGGTGCGGTTACAAATCCTGGGCAAACGTAACTTTTATTTATACACCAACAAGTAGGTAACAAATTAAGATGACCAATTAAAAGTATTTGGTATGACTTTAGCTAATACTGAAGTACAATGACTGGCCGGTAGGTTGGGCCAACTCAGTTATAGTCTGATTTTCAGACTATTTTAAAATATGAATAAAGATCAACAGTAAAACATATTTTTCTGGGATGTTTTTCCTACAAGTTTTTATTTTTTATTATATTTTATTTTTATACTTAAACATATATAACCAAAGATAATTTATTTTCAAGGCCATGTCAAAAAGTCAACTATTATTACTATCTTAAAGTTGCTTCCGTGTTCTATTAACAATTTAGAGCCTATTTATAGGAATATACTTAAAACTCTAGATAAACTTTAAATAGATTTTAAATAAAACAACCTAAAATGAAACACTAACACAGTTTTTTATGAGAAATATTGTTAAGATTGGTATTAGTTTAAAATAATTCAAATATAAAAATTATAGTAATTTACTTTTTAAATTTATAACTGTGAACTATTAAATACGAGTAGGCTATATCGCAATTCGTTGTTTATACATTTAAATAAACATTTCTGTGTGCTATTAATTTTTAAGAATATTTCAAGAATAATTATATTGAATTAATCTAACCTTTTAAACTTAATCCTTCCTTCTACAAAAATATTTTTAGGATAAATGATTAAGGCAACAATAATAATATATTAATAGGACTAACATCTACGGGAATTAATTTTAATAAGTCTGTTAGTTGTGAGTAGGCAATAAATCAGCTAATGGAATAATTTGTCCCCGAATATCTATTCTCATTAAATTCTTTTAGAATTACTGTCTATTGTATTATTTACGGTAAAATTACTTTCCTGCGTAAAGATTGCAATACATTTACTTCTAATACTTTAACAACAAATAGGCCTAAATGTTTCCCAATGACAAACACTCTAGCATTACTCTGCACAGAAGTAGCATCGAGTACTCACAGATTCCGGTAACTTCCTAAGATCACAGCATTAACTTAGGCCTACATTGCCTCTGTCACAGATTTACTATTTAACGTTTATTTCCTGCACTATAAGGAACAATGCCCTAAGTCTTTATCTACTTCGGTTTATACCTGTCCAGTGATAGGTATACCGATCATATTTTATCTAGATCCTAAAGCAAAGAAAAACAAATTCATTTGTTAATCTTCTGTTTATTTAATATCTAAAGTTAAACAGCCTGATTAGTGAATATAGAAGTATAAAGACCGCTTGGTTTTACTACAACTATGTACTATGTATGAGTTGTATAAGTAACTAGCTGACCCGGCGAACTTCGTACCGCCTAAAAGTCAATGAATGGCATGTTAACATTAGCTAAACTTAATTTAGTGTTTTATTAACATAATAATAGATGAACTATAGTAGTCGAAAGAGAAAAGTTTGAAATATAAGTTCTTGATTGAATATTATTTATTGAAGTGCTCTCGGACATACAATATTTTTGTATATTGTTTGAAATATGTTGGAAAATAACTTTAGATTGTTGAGTGTTACCAAGCAACTAAAATTTGGAATGAATTCAATGAAATGTCTTAAGATAAGATAAGATGGAAAATCATATTTTATACTACTCTGGCACTTAAAAATTACATGTTGGAAAACCTTCCTAGGAATGTGTTCAACAATTTCCCAAAGTTTCATGGCGATCTGATAAGTTGTTTAGTAAAGCATTAGGCTCATACAAACAACCTACATACATACATCCATACCCTACAAACATTCATTTTTATGTAGAAAGATAGCCCTATATGTTTTGGTAAAGCTCAGACTATTTTGAAATTCAGTTTTTCGCTAACTTTTTTAGGTTTATATAAATTGTTACTTTTGGCATTTCAGTAGATTCTATATTTAAGTTACTAACTTTGTAAAATTTTGTTTGTAATTAATACTATTAACGAGAAAAACATTTAGTTGGAAAAAAGTCAACGTGCACGACACGACACTACAGCGTCGTCAGTTTCGTTATAGGCTTTGTAACGATAAAATCACTAATAAATCAGGGTCAGGAAGAAAATATTTAATTGCACAAAAAATTAAAGTTAGCAATTTTATAAAGTTGCTAAGCGAAACTAATGTATACCCAATTAACGTTTTGTAAGCTGATTTGAAGTCGAAGCCTTTTTCTTTTATACTTTGCATTCTAACACACAAAACATCCAAAACATAATGAAATATTCATTAATAAAAGTATATTAGCCTACATTTAATTAGAAATATATGATCAGGTTTTAAATTTTAAAGGTTTAAAATATTTCGCCCAAAACATTCACCGTCATGAGCCTATGTCGTTACAGTAATGTATGACATTATAAGAACCAAACCAACTTTTAACTTTTAATGAAAAATCTTCTTTTTTAATTGAGTGATTTAAGCAAATTTAAAAAGTATAGCCAATACGTTGAGCTCCTAACGTTTTGGGTCTACCGTGAAGGGAGGGAGGAATAGCTATTTTCCAAAATTTTAAATTTTTGAGGGCGTGAGCGAAAGTTTTTAGAAATGTTTACTTATTTATGTCTTTTTGCATCGCCCGGTAGGCCTACAAATCTATTTGCTAAAATCGATTAGGAGGAAACGAGAAGTAAATACCCCTAACTCTTAACAACCATGTGGCTCTGTAGCTATTATTGAATAGTATCATATTATTAGAAAGAAATAATTTTACTACTTTAAATAGTATGGATATGTACGGTGACAACTTTTGCAAACCCTAGGGAATTAAAAGAAATCCAAAACCTTAGAGGAAAATGACGATATGATAAGAGAAAAGCTTTTAACTATGTTAAAAACTGTTTAACATTTAGGCTATACCATATTGATCTGTAGCAGCATTAATGTCTTATCTTTTTTTTCATTATTTTAAAATTTTTTTTATCTAATTCGTAAATATTGCGGTTTATTAAATATTTCTAATGATTAATGTAAACAACTTTCTAACTTGTTGAAGTAAAAATGTTTCAATCTATGTCGTAGATATTGTTGCATTTCATTAAATAATTTTAATGATTAATGTAAATAACTTTTTAACTTGTTGAAGTAAAACAGTTTTTATCTTATTCGTAAATATTGTCGTTTATTAATTATTCTTAGTGATTACCTAATGTAAACAGATTTCTAACTTGTTGAAGTAATAAAACGGTTTTAATCTATGTCGTAGATATTGTTGCATTTCATTAAATAGTTTTAATGATTAAACAATTTTTAACTTGTTGAAGTAAAACAGTTTTTATATAAATCTTAGATAGTCTATAATTGCATTTTAAAAAATATTTTCAATGATTAATGGAAACAACTTACTAAATAATTAAAGTGATTATAAAACGAACTTACCGATTAAGCTGAGTGGAATCTCCACAGTCGTTTTGGAAGTATTCAGCACAAAATCTGCCAACACTTTCACTGACAGCCTAAACCAAATGTAGACTTATTTCTCCGCAGGCTTTATCAACACTTATACGCGGCAGGGTTTATTACAATTGCAACAAACATTTTATAAATTAGCATTGTCTTTCACTTAAAACACACATTAGAATTCTTTGGGGGCCATTTATTGTTCAAAAAAACACTGAATTAAAATAAAAATGATTAGAAGTTGTAAAACAGAGCCAGCCGATCGGCGCGGGCGATTGGGCGCGCAGCGCAGTTGATCCGTGAAAGATTTTGATTATTTCAGCGAATTAACCACAACGCTCTTAAAGCGGCAAAGAGCACTCGCTTCAATCCACACCGTTGGAAACAACTGACCGACTGAAGTCGACATAGCCGAGCAACCCCGTCTGGTTAGGGGCGGGGGGAGAAACCTTCCCTTTGGTTTACGTTCAACCTTTTTACGGATATTGTTCGTCGATTGTGTAGTGGGGATGAGATAATATGGTAGGAGGGGTTTACGCGTCGGAGTGGGGATGAAGCGGGGAATCGTTTACGTGGGGGGAAATGGAGTCTGGATGTTTGTAAGCGAGGCGCCCGCAGTGAAACATGTGAAAGCGCGCTGGGAAGAGGGCATTGTTGTGGTGATAAGTCGGCTTCCTGTGAGGAATGTGTTTTTTTTATTCTTCACAACTCACAACATACAATAAACAATACATAAATTTTACTTTTGCTTATTGCAATAGCTTCTTACCGTTTCATCTACTTGTTTCAGAAAACTTGATGTTTAGATCTAAATACATTGTTAACTAGTTATGAAAATCTTGAAAAATCATTATTTTTTTTAAATAGACTGAATACCTATTAATTGGCAATTTACAATACATACTCTTTTCGGCGCCACTATCTGATGATGGCGATCGTTGCCGAAACCAGTCTACTATATTTAGTGACATTAAGTTAATTAAAGCTCTGGTCGTGAGAACAATACAAAATGGTAAATATTAAAACTAGTTCCCTCAAAATCTCGCTTAGCGCTTTTTTATTAATACATATAGACTAGTTTCGACAACAATGTTGCCTTCATCAGTGATTTACTGACACAATCACTGAGTGAATGACTGAGTGGTAGCCAATCACTGAGGAAGGTGACATAGTCGTCGAAACTAGTCTGTATGTAATAACAAATTGATGTGAAGTGAGATTTTTAATGAACTATTTTAATATTTACCGTTGCATGCCTATATTAGAGGGAATTGAGTCTAATTTTGTAAATATTTATCTTTGTAGTTTAGAATATAGGCCCTAAAGAAGTCAGTCTCTCTACGCATAGGCCTATGTAGCCTATAATGACTCCTACC
Organism: Prosapia bicincta; assembly: GCA_036971475.1. Lineage (NCBI taxonomy): Eukaryota > Metazoa > Arthropoda > Insecta > Hemiptera > Cercopidae > Prosapia > Prosapia bicincta. The sequence continues at coordinate 162,636,929 of JBAIZL010000004.1, forward strand.
ATTTAGCATTACTTTTGGTATTAGTGTAAATGTTTAGTATAAATGAATGTTCAAATTAGGAGTTTTAACGAATTTTAAATAATAATTAAGACTTAATTGAACAAAAAAAATTAATCAACAATTAAGGCTTTGTTAATTAGACCAAATTACTGAGACTTAGGCTTAAACATTTATTAAACCCTAATATAATTTTTGTATGCTTTACACTGCGTGTTAGCCATTCTTCGTGTTAACGAGAGAATATTAGCGCAGCCTTACAACTGCCAATACCTTTACTTCAGGTAGGCCGTACACAATAACCCTTTCCCATATCGACGGTGACCATGCGTCCCGGAAAAATCGGGACAGTCCTGATATTTTAAGTTGATAGCAATAATGTAATTTAAAATGTAGGCTACCGAACATGGCATACATAGAAAAAACGGTATGTCAAATGGTACAGCACGTGTCTAAAAATGAAAAACTATAAGTCTTATGCCAAAAGGTGCAGATTATGACATAGAAAACAAAACTTCACGTTAAAAGGTACAGAACATGACATACATAGACAAAACGAATTGTCAAAAGAGGTCAGAACAAAATGTAGATAGCAAAATTGAAGATTATTAGGTACACTGCATTACATAGATGGCAAAACGTAAGTTACCCTACGTTAAAAAGTACAGAAAATGTCATAGCCAGTAAAACTGTGAATTAAAAGATACAGAAACTACCATAACCAGTTAAACTGTAAATTAAAAGGTACAGAAAATGCTATAACCAGTAAAACTGTAAATTAAAAGATACAGACAATGTTATAACCAGTAAAACTGTAAACTAAAAGGTACAGAAAATGTCATAACCAGTAAAACTGTAAATTAAAAGATACAGAAATGTCATAACCAGTAAAACTGTGAATTAAAATATACAGAAACTGCCAAACCCAGCAAAACTGTAAATTAAAAGGTACAGACAATGTTATAACCAGTAAAACTGTAAACTAAAAGGTACAGAAAATGTCATAACCAGTAAAACTGTAAATTAAAAGGTACAGAAAATGTTATAACCAGTAAAACTGTAAATTAAAAGGTACAGAAAATGGGATAAATAGCAAAACTTTACGTTAAAAGGTACATAACATTGCATACATAGGAAAACGATACGCCAAAAGGTACGGACTATAATGTAGATTTCTGTAATGTTCACATTTCTGTAATGTGTTTTTGTACATCCTTTGTAGACTTTTATTTAATCTTACTTTTGTGTTTTTCTTTCGTAGCGGTTCTCTAATTTAAACCGTAAACTTCCCAAGCATTTTACAATCCTAGGCCTATATGAAGTCCAATTTATTTTAAAAATATTATCCTAATAGTTATTCATATAAATAGCACCAAATAGTTTCTATTCATTTGGCTAAACATTTATAAAGCTAAATTTTGCTAACGTTTAAGCATGGGCTATGAAGTTATGAATTTTACTTTATTTTCGAATTTGTCTACACCCTATTTATATTTAAGGTTAACAGGTATTTTTTTAATTTTTAAACTATAGTGCAAAAAAACTTCACTAGACCGGTGCTTACCTTCTTATGCAATAATTCACAGGCAAGGAAACAAGCGAGTTTATTTTGCAGCCACTTACGTCACTATAGGTTTTCGCCACTCACTACATTACAATCGCTTTTAACTATATCTCGCCTGACTTCCCTTCTGATACCTTTCGATATAATACTTGTCAGTCATACAAACACTTGTCAGTTTGTCACATCGATTCTTCTGCCCAATGAATCAAGGATATCTTTTCTTATTGTAATGCTACGTCGTTGATAAACAAGTAATCCTTGCCGTGTGGCCACGCCCCTTTTGCGTGATCACGAACCTGAGACAGTCATGTTCTTTCATTTCACTACATTCCCATAACATGGACGAAGTTGGTTAGATATGGCATTGCATGTTACACAGACTATGGCTTGTTATCCATGGAAAGATCTGGTTACATATGGATGGCCTGTTACATAACGCCTTGGCATGGTACACATAGACTATTGCTGGTTATCCATGGCAAGTTCTGGTTACGTAAGTCTATAGATGGCCTGTTACATATAGACTATGACTGGTTATCCATGGAAAGTTCTGGTTACGTAAGCCTATAGATGACATGTTACACACAGACTATGGTTCGTTATCCATTGAAAGTTCTGGTTACGTAAGCCTATAGATGGCATGTTACACATAGACTATGACTTGTTATCCATGGAAAGAGCTGGTATACATATGGGGTGGCATGTTACACATAAACTATGGCTTGTTATCCATGGAAAGATCTGGCTACATATGGGGTGGCATGTTACACATAGACTATGACTTGTTATCCATGGAAAGATCTGGTTACATATGGGGTGGCATGTTACACATAAACTATGGCTTGTTATCCATGGAAAGATCTGGCTAAATATGGGGTGGCAGGTTACACATAGACTATGGCTCGTTATCCATGGAAAGTTCTGGTAACGTAAGCCTATAGATGACATGTTACACATAAAATATGGCTTGTTATACATGGAAAGATCTGGTTACATATGGGGTGGTATGTTACACATAGACTATGGCTCGTTATCCATGGAAAGTTCTGGTTATGTAAGCCTATAGATGACATGTTACACATAAAATATGGCTTGTTATATGGAAAGATCTGGTTACATATGGGGTGGCATGTTACACATAGACTATGGCTCGTTATCCATGGAAAGTTCTGGTTATGTAAGCCTATAGATGACATGTTACACATAAAATATGGCTTGTTATACATGGAAAGATTTGGTTACATATGGGGTGGCATGTTACACATAGACTATGGCTTGTTATCCATGGAAAGATCTGGTTACATATAGATGGCAAGTTACACATAGACTATGGCTTGTTATTAATGGAAAGATCTGGTTACATATGGGGTGGCATGTTACATACGGTGAGGTATGTTACATATGACATGTTATCCATGGAAAGAGCTTGGCACAATAGTTTGATATATGGGACATTAGGGTTGTACATAAATTAAATGACTTGTGAAAATAAAATGTTTCCCCTGTAATTTTTCAACATCTAGTAAAAATTTTCTATTAACTATTCTTTTATTATATTTTTTTAAAGCGGGCAGTTGACAAATCTTCAAAAGTCGGACGACCGACTGAAGCATCGACCAATGGCCTCTCAATGCAACCTAACGTTACGTTTCATGTGGTCCTACAACATTAACTAGTGAGGTTTGCTTCTCTTGCGGCGACGGGTAGGTCTAGTCACATCAAGGGGCGCCTCAGCCCTCTGACGTACCTGCAACCGGTGTAAGAGCTTGGAGGCAATACCCCATCTTTATCTATAACCATCTTGGTTCTTAGATCTCGGTATGGATCTTCAATTCTTCTGCACAACGATAGGCCTACATTTAGGGTACTATCAAGCAACACTTAATGTTATACATTTTTAATTATTTTCAACATTGTTTATTTGGTAGATAGTTGTGCAACATAACTTCTAATAGGTTTCTAGATTTGGTTAATAACCTGATCCTATTATACAGTGACAATTCGGAGCCACGACCCATCAGTCAGTATTACCGTCAGTATATAGCAGTCAGTTCTTCTTTCCTCTTTTTTACATCTTCTTTCTCCTTCAATTCCACATTCAGTGCTAAGTTTAAGTAGTTTTCTGTATTCACTGTATGTACGTCTAGCAAGCCCATGTGTGACGTCAGGATTAATATATGTGGAACAGTAAACTTTCTGTTAGTCTTTCTCCTGAAGATCACTTTTGAGAGGCAAAGAAAGGCGATCGGTGTTATCAGATTTGGCGTTACCCAGGGTGCACCACTATAAGGCCTGCTAACGTTACACTCTTCGCCCAGAACCCTACCACGGAAACGGTCGCGAGATATCGCCTACTTACTGGTCATGCCTACTCCAAAACTGTAACCCCCGATCGGCTTAATGGAGGACCTCAACTGTCCCTCTGCCAAAAGAGAAGAATGGAGGGCAAACGCCCAAACTTTTGTTCTGTTCTCTCCGGCTCCCCTGAGGACCCTCTTGACCGCTACTGGGAGGCACGGCGTTGCTGAAAAGCCAAGAAAGGACGTTGGCTAAACCAAAGCAACCGTGGCGACGTCTTGATGTACAGTTGGCAAGTGCAGGCTATCTTTCATTTAACTTAATCCGCCATTTTTGTGTCCCGTTATAGGGATTATTTGTAGTTTAAAACTATCAGCTGCTCTCAGTCATTTGTTGAGGCAATTGAAGTGCCGTCAGCATCATGGCTGTGATTATCAACTAATGGAGCAGCATCTATGTATAGACAGTAATGTAGGGCCCAGAACACTGCCTTATAGACTCCAGCGGAAACCTTTCTCAAGGCTGAGTAGCCTTGTCATACCTTTCTCTTAAACGCGACAAGAGTATCTAATGAAATAATCTAGGCGAATCTCTGCAAACCTTATTTCCTTCCAAAGCATTTCCTATAGTTTTGGTAATACCATGTAGGCCTACTTGATTGACAGTAGAGAGTTAACTTCTAAAGTAAAATTTGAGATATGTAGCAAACTGTTTAGACTATCATTATTAATTTGTGAAGATGTGTCGAATGGTTTATACATATTTGGAAATAGCGAAAACGTTTGTATTATAGGCCTATGACTGCGGGTTTCCTTGGTTCAATTAAATATTACCTTAATTTCTGATAGTCCTATATTTTCCAATGTGCTTTCATAATTAACTACATTAACTAGAATTTTTATAAACCACTAATAACTACACTCTACTAACACGTAGGCCTAATATAAACCACAATTATTTAAAGTCAATTTCTACTTCGGCCAACAAAGACAAATTTTATTACCGATAATATTTATTGAATAATTACAATTAACATAAATAAAATAACGTAACCTTTGCGTTAAATTAGCTGTTCTACTACATAACCTAACCTATTGACTAACAAATAATCAGCTGTTTACGAAATCAAATGCCATCACTTAGGCTATTTTAAGTCAAAAGAGTTGAAATAACTATATTGCATACCCTTCCTTTTTTGCGAAAAGTTTTTCTCATATAGGCCTAAAACTAAATTTAGCTAATAAACTAATATTTCAAAAAACTGTATTAACATCACGTGTCATGCACTAAAACTTTAAAAAATGTATAGTTTTTTAACTTGAGTGAATGAATATAGGCTAAACTATTTTATTAACGATTGGAAATTTGTACAAGATACAGTAGAGCTATAGGGGTCTATAGCTAATAGGGAGAGAGTGAACTAATGGAAGGAAATGAAGGAATTATTTACTTCTATGGACCAGACCCACTGACTTATGCAAATGTCATAGTTTTTGTATTTGTAGGTTTTTGTTAAACACAGAAGCAATTAACTTGCGGTTTATAGGCCTGTGTTTAGTTAGGTTAGGTGATGTAGTCTACAACCTGTACCTCCTTAATTACGAAATAATAACTGACAAATTAGTTAATTTGTAGCCTATAAACCTCACAACTCAAGCGCATGCCTATCGAATCTGTCCCCAGCGTTTCCCTTAAGAACGTGTTGTCATAATTAGTCCTAACCTAACACTTCCAACACATGTTACTCCCCCCACTTGCTTGACTTTCCCCATCAGCTGTTTAACCTAACCCTATTTACTCCTATTTGTTTACCCACCTCCGCACTAAATCACCTTAAAACCCCGCCGTGCACGACTTGCTGTACAAATCAATTACATAAATTGTTATCGACATTTTTGGAAATGATAAACCAAGAACAGCTGTTACGTTGGATCCATTTCCCTCCACGGCGTTTGTAAGTCGCGATTGGTTATCTGCTGTAAGTGGGCGGAGTTTGATCTTATCGACCGAAAGGGATGCTGGGAAGTGGGGTCCGCGGTTGTCGCCGGCGGCCCTTGCTTCGGACAGTTTCTCTTTGATCTAACCACGTGTTTCACTTGTTTTCAGAAACAATCTTTTGTATTTATCAGAGTAATTAGTGATTTCGTAGCCGTGATAAGCTTTCGTAGGACTTGGAGCAAGTGTGTGACCTACCTTTCTGTCCATGTGTACCTAGCTACCTTCTGATTAAAGTGTTCAACAGGACTTAATTATATTATCCAATGTGTTTATTTATAACCTTTAATCTATTTATAACCTCAATATACTTCAGTTGCGGTTGTATTAAAAAGTAAATAATCTATAGGTAGTATTTTATAATAAACAAAAGGGTAGCTTACTATAAACAAGATTATTTCTCTAGAACGGATTTAAAATCATATTAAATATTATTAACAATAGTTTTATTAAATCTGAGAATAAAACCTTTATATTTAGTGTATAATACGTTCAAAAATAATTTTTGTAAGTACAGAATTAAACAAAGAAATTATTAATAATTTATCATAATTTGAAGCCATTATCACAAATAAAAGAAATCTATCACCAATAGCCTATAGGCCCTACTATTGCATTATGTTATTAGACCAAAATTATCAACATTTATTAAATTATTGATTAAAACGTTTATTTGTGCTATTTATCCAAATCAACTATACACTATTTAATAGTTTATTCATTTGTTAAAAATAATAATTTCACTAGACTATTCTACTCCATTAATATTAAAATTATTTCTAAAAATTTAAAATATAGTTTTTTTACAGTTTTAACCTTATAAAACAATGTAACTGTAAGATTCAGATAATTGCCAACATCTAAATTTAGGGTTCGCCTAGATATTGCAGTGTTAAAGTAGAAATTCAAATATATTGTAATATTGTATTGTAATATACGTAGTCCTAATATAACTTATAAAGCAATATACTGCTAGCTTAGACCTACTCTAGGGGCGTGTTTTTAAAAGTGGAGAATCTGATAAGACGCTGACAATGTTTAGTCTTTAGGACACGCAGTTATTCCCTACCGCGCGCTCACACACACACATACGCATGTCCCTTCTCCCTCGCGTATTCACAAACACGCGCTCTCACACACACATACGCATGTCCCTTCTCCCTCGCGTATACACAAACACGCGCGCTCACCTCTCTCTCTAGCACAGGACTAGAGTGTTTTAACATTTCTAAAGCAATAATCTATTTAAGGTTTAATAGAACACTCTTTAGGCTTATTGTAGGCTAAAAGACGCTTTTCTCTTCTGCTATGACACGTTCCGTTGGATTTTTTAATACATTGTGTACCCTAGTAATAGGCCTATACATAAACCCAAGTAATAGGCTATTTCACACAAACACTTTGTTAAAAGAATGCTTTATTTTAAATTTCGAGCCATTCCTCCAACTCACATTTTCGAATCAACTACATTTGTTTACCACTATAACAAGATTCAGGATTTTGGAGATTTGTATTAGTGGTAAAGAAATTAGTTGCTTTCGATACTGCCAGTAATCTGATGGCGTAAAGCTTCGACAAAATTAAAATAGATCTAAAACTTTCCTGACGTCAAGATATTTTTATTCAATAAATGTTTATTAACAAAACTAGAATATCTGAAACTGTTTATCTATTGAGAATTCCGCGACTACATTGAATATAATTAATTATGATATTTAATAAATAACTAAATATGTATCCGTGTTATTTGTTGTCCTGATATAGCCCTAAGTTACACCTTATTTTATTTATTTTAGCTTTATTTGATCTATTTTTAGTCTTCCTCAGATAATGTGCTCATCATGTAACGGATAGGTACAATGCGTCACGGAAAAAACGGGCAGTCCCAATTTTTAAAGTTGAGTTTCGTAAAATATCATATTTGTCCCAAATTTCAAGCTCATTTTTGTCAGTATATTCACTATTTGTCACATTTGGTCAGCGCACACGTCGCCAATACGCCAATAGATCTACAGTAAATTGTGGTTTATTTGCTTTTTAAATTTAAAATTTGAATAAATAATAATCCCTAAATTGATAATCTTATCTCTTAGACATTTTGTTTACCTACAGAAATAGACTATTTTAAATATATTATTTGTGTTATAATTAATAGGCTATATGGGTATGATAAAATTTTAATATATCTATCGCTTTAGAACTTTCGTGGGTCCAAGTGATTTTTTTACATTCTACTACTGTATATCCAAAAGTAGCTTAAGTTGTCTCGATTTCGACTAATACAAATATGGTCACAGCCGTATAGGTACAAATAACGTGGGGTCTACCCTATGTAGCCTACTCAGATACATAGAAACATCAACTGCTAGAAAATGAAGGGCTACATTGAAGGTTTTAAAACAAAAACATATAATCTCTTCAAGGGCTGTAAGTAGCTTGTACTGAATTAACTAAGGTAAATAAACCATATATTACATTAAAACCCTTATCAAAACCACTGTACACAATTAACATTATTTAATTAAAACCTAGTAATTTCAAAAGCCAATGGGCCAAATACATTTTTTCTAAATGTGGGATCTTGAGCTCACAAACTTGTTTGGACAATGCAGTAGTCTGTAGACTTGTCTACTATAATGTTTAAAAAATTACTGATTACAAAATTTATAATATAAATTTAATTGAACGGAATTCTAGAAATTTATCAGACCCGCGTAAAAATATTTTAATCTAATACTTTGAAACAGAAATTTAACTATTGAATTCGTAACAATAAAATTATTGGCAGAAGCCCCAATACCACAAAATTAACTAATATTACGAGCTACGTAAGTTTGTCTAGTTTGTAAATTATTGTAGTTTTATAATAGCACTTCTCTGATGATGATATCATCATCGAAATGTGACTTGTAATATTAACTTAGTTATTTTTTATTATTTTTATGGAATTGGGGGTTCTGCCAATATTCTTATTGTAATTTATTGTTCCACTGTGCTCTTAATGTTGAATATTAAGTAATTTTATTTACTAGTAATCTTAGTAATTATCATCATGAGTTTGTAAAATGGTAATACCTATTTTATAGATAAGAACTGATGTCTCGGTTTTATGGTAGGCCTATAGAGTTTGAGAGTTCCACGGTGTTACCAATGACGGTTGGAAAATGGGGTTGGGAATCCATGAGTTTGTAAAATGGTAATACCTATTTTATAGATAAGAACTGATGTCTCGTCTTTATGGTAGGCCTATAGAGTTTGAGAGTTCCACGGTGTTACCAATGACGGTTGGAAAATGGGGTTGGGAATCCATGAGTTTGTAAAATGGTAATACCTATTTTATAGATAAGAACTGATGTCTCGGCTTTATGGTAGGCCTATAGAGTTTGAGAGTTCCACGGTGTTACCAATGACGGTTGGAAAATGGGGTTGGGAATCCATGAGTTTGTAAAATGGTAATACCTATTTTATAGATAAGAACTGATGTCTCGGCTTTATGGTAGGCCTATAGAGTTTGAGAGTTCCACGGTGTTACCAATGACGGTTGGAAAATGGGGTTGGGAATCCATGAGTTTGTAAAATGGTAATACCTATTTTATAGATAAGAACTGATGTCTCGTCTTTATGGTAGGCCTATAGAGTTTGAGAGTTCCACGGTGTTACCAATGACGGTTGGAAAATGGGGTTGGGAATCCATGAGTTTGTAAAATGGTAATACCTATTTTATAGATAAGAACTGATGTCTCGGCTTTATGGTAGGCCTATAGAGTTTGAGAGTTCCACGGTGTTACCAATGACGGTTGGAAAATGGGGTTGGGAACAAAACTAAAAAGATTGTTTCTTAACTCTAAAATGGTAAACCCCTTTCTAGACAGTTCTAGCCGCCATTCCTTCCTAAAGTATTATTTTTCAATAAAGAAGAATATCATAAATTATGTAGGCCTACATAATGTTTTATATTTGTATCCTTAAAACAAGTAACTAACGTACTCTCGTCTTCATTTGCTTAGTTTGTCATTCCTAGATACTTGTATATGTCACAATGTCGAACTATTCTTCCATCTTACAACCCACCAATGCAGAACCATTGCCAGGTTCTGTTGTCTCTCCCCGAGAAATATATTTTGTTTTTCTTATATTTATTTCCAGTTTTCATATTCTTTTTATATATTCCAGTATTCGAGCTTTACTTTATCTTAAGTATTTTTATTCATTTAAATTTGATTTATGACCCTTCAGAGTTCTTTTGTTCTCACCTCTAATAAACGTTTATAACTGAAAAAACTATAGACAGGGATAAGCATGATTTAAAGAGGGTTTATTTTGCTAACTAAAAGGGAAATCCCCGTTCTAGACAGTTCTAGCCGCCACTACTTCCTAATAGTAGACTATTATAAGAAATATAAACAGAAACATTTTAAAGTCAATTCTCACTTAGAATAACAAGGACAGTTTTATTTTATATAGGCTAGTGACAAATCACAGACAATTTTGCTTTTTTAAACACTCAACGTTTTGGATCAGTTTCAAAAATTCCTTTTCAAGAGCTCAACTTCTGGAACTTCTACTCTTTAAAACTGAGCTCTTGAAAACGAATTTCGAAAAGAAATTAGAAACGTTAAGTGTTTAAATAAGCAAAATTGTCTGTGATCTGTCATTAGTCTATATAAAAAATTGATGGTTATTAACAGACATTAAATAAAAATATTAGTTTTATTTTAGTCACTGTTTATTAAATAATTACAATTAATATAAATAAAGTAACATATCCTATACGTTAAAACACTTGTACTACCACTTAACCTATAGAATCATCTACTTCATGTAATATATGTTATCACTTATTTTAAATCAAAAGGGACAACAAACCTATATTGCATACCTTTCCCCTTTTGTGAAAGGTTTACCTCCCATATAGGCTAAAACTAAAATTAATTCATTGAATTAATATTTGAAAAAACTGCATTAACAACAATTAACACCCAATACAAAAACATGTATGTAAAAAAAATAAATATATTTGAACTTGAGTGGATGAATAAGAGGTATTTTATCAACGGTTGTATATTTGAACTTGGGTGGATGAATAAGAGGTATTTTATCAACGATTGTATATTTGAACTTGAGTGGATGAATAAGAAGTATTTTATCAACGATTGTATATTTGAACTTGAGTGGATGAATAAAAGGTATTTTATCAACGATTGTATATTTGAACTTGAGTGGATGAATAAGAGGTATTTTATCAACGATTGTATATTTGAAATTGAGTGGATGAATAAGAAGTATTTTATCAACGATTGTATATTTGAACTTGAGTGGATGAATAAGAGGTATTTTATCAACGATTGTATATTTGAACTTGAGTGGATGAATAAGAAGTATTTTATCAACGATTGTATATTTGAACTTGGGTGGATGAATAAGAAGTATTTTATCAACGATTGTATATTTGAACTTGAGTGGATGAATAAGAAGTATTTTATCAACGATTGTATATTTGAACTTGAGTGGATGAATAAGAAGTATTTTATCAACGATTGTATATTTGAACTTGGGTGGATGAATAAGAAGTATTTTATCAACGATTGTATATTTGAACTTGGGTGGATGAATAAGAAGTATTTTATCAACGATTGTATATTTGAACTTGAGTGGATGAATAAGAAGTATTTTATCAACGATTGTATATTTGAACTTGAGTGGATGAATAAGAAGTATTTTAAGAAGTATTTTATCAACGATTGTATATTTGAACTTGAGTGGATGAATAAGAAGTATTTTATCAACGATTGTATATTTGAACTTGGGGGGATGAATAAGAAGTATTTTATCAACGATTGTATATTTGAACTTGAGTGGATGAATAAGAAGTATTTTATCAACGATTGTATATTTGAACTTGAGTGGATGAATAAGAAGTATTTTATCAACGATTGTATATTTGAACTTGGGTGGATGAATAAGAAGTATTTTATCAACGATTGTATATTTGAACTTGGGTGGATGAATAAGAAGTATTTTATCAACGATTGTATATTTGAACTTGAGTGGATGAATAAGAAGTATTTTATCAACGATTGTATATTTGAACTTGGGTGGATGAATAAGAAGTATTTTATCAACGATTGTATATTTGAACTTGAGTGGATGAATGAGAAGTATTTTATCAACGATTGTATATTTGAACTTGAGTGGATGAATAAGAAGTATTTTATCAACGATTGTATATTTCAACTTGGGTGGATGAATAAGAAGTATTTTATCAACGATTGTATATTTGAACTTGAGTGGATGAATAAGAAGTATTTTATCAACGATTGTATATTTGAACTTGAGTGGATGAATAAGAAGTATTTTAAGAAGTATTTTATCAACGATTGTATATTTGAACTTGAGTGGATGAATAAGAAGTATTTTATCAACGATTGTATATTTGAACTTGGGGGGATGAATAAGAAGTATTTTATCAACGATTGTATATTTGAACTTGAGTGGATGAATAAGAAGTATTTTATCAACGATTGTATATTTGAACTTGGGTGGATGAATAAGAAGTATTTTATCAACGATTGTATATTTGAACTTGAGTGGATGAATAAGAAGTAGGGATGGGCCGATTCCGATTCTCGATTCCAGGAATCGTCGATTCTAGGTGGTATCGAGGAATCGTCGATACTCGATTCTTCATCATAAAAGTGTCGATTCCGATTCCACACGAATCCGAATATTTATAAAAATACGTGTCGGACCAACTGGCCCAACATAGTTTTTTCCTACCGTAAATGAAACGTAAATAAACTCCGTCGGACCTTGTTTTTGATTTAATTAAATTTTATTATCTGTGCAACACTGTTTTGATATTTTTTGTGTTTTGTGTTAGCAAGAAACAACAAAACCATAATTTCATGTCCCGGCTACCCAAATAATAAACAGACTGGCGATAAAAGTGTTTTTGCGCCTATCACTAAGACACGTAAACGTGTCACATGTGATTGAGTTGTGAGTTTATAAATATTTTGAATATAGAACTAAAATGTAATATATTCTCTCTCTGATAAGTAATGCTACAGGTCCAGTAAATACTATCCAAGATTCATATTAAGTAAAAGTTTTAACACCAAATAATTTACTTGTTAAGGAATTTACGTTATAATTTACTTCCTAGTAAGGATGAGTTTATCTAAGTGTATCAATGTTTGTACTTAACTTTCACAAAGTCCGTTTTTAAGGATTATTTTACAACTAAATATTTAGTCAATATTTCAGACTTACTTTTAAGGTTTTGTGAAATTTTGAAAACAGTAGTGAAAATCATTACAATACGTTATAACAAATATGTGTGTCGGCCCGTAACTACGGACAAAAAGCTCTTAGAATAACATCATGTTTTTAATCCCGTCGGCGTTTATCTATAAAAAAAAAACCATCGTAAATACATCTGTAAGTAGTGTGAAGCTTGTTGTTAAATACTGTGCCTTAATTTTTCCAAAAGTAGCAACACCAGCTGAGTAGTACTAATAAACATAAAGCGTTAAGAGGCCTGGCGGTATTCGGTTCAGGGTACTGGCCATCGCGTCAATTCGATGACGGTTAATAGAAACTGACGGTGGAAAACCACATAATATATGTAATATGAAAAAGCACTTAAACATCAATCATTTTGCCCAAATTTATCAACAAAAAAGATCTATACTTGAAGAAACTTTATCCTCAGACACAGGACCTACAAGTGATAGTCGGTTAAAAATCAACTGGGATTAAGTAATAAATACAAAATAGGCCGGAATCAGTTGCACTTGTTCCAGACACCTGCAGAAAAAAAGGTCCCACCAGATGTGGAGAAGGTATGCCCCACTAATCCAGAATGTTGGGGAAGAAGGTACCCCAGGGGAATTGACAGTAGAAGAAGAAGTAAACAATTATCTGGGGGACCCATTAGCCAGTCCAGATTGTGATGTTGGGAAGTATTTGGCAGTACAAAGTGCCAAATACCCTCATTTAAATGCAATGGCAATAAAATACCTGTCTGCCCACTCGCGACAGTGTTTTCTGAAAAACCTTTCTCAACTTCAGGAGCTATATGCGACTAGCAATGAAACTAGCTTGACCCACAACGTGTTCAAATGCTTGTGTTTTTGAACAGAAATTACATTACCTGCCAGACTTTTAAATATTAAAAACTATCCTATTTGTATTAATTTTTTACTTTTTATGTTGTTCGTTTGTTTTTAATTTTTGTTTTGTTTGAGAGACAATGTAAATAGGCTTGGGAATTTTTTCAAACATCATAAAATAAGTAAAGTTCACATTTTTAACTTTAAAATAAGTCATTACTTTATTCTGATATGTTTTTATATTTAAAAACATTCCTAACATTCCTATTGATAAATCAAGGTTGAAGGTTTTGTGTAGCCTATTACATTAAAACAGAACTTTTAAAAGGTTTTGCCATATGACCAAGATGTTAACTAAATTAATTATTAGAGAACTAGAATGTAAGCTAATATAACTTGAAAGAATCGAGAATCGAGAATCGACTAAAGAATCGAGAATCGAACGGAAAATTTTAGAATCGGAATCGGAATCGGAATCGAAAATTTTAGGAATCGGCCCATCCCTAATAAGAAGTATTTTATCAACGATTGTATATTTGAACTTGAGTGGATGAATAAGAAGTATTTTATCAACGATTGTATATTTGAACTTGGGTGGATGAATAAGAAGTATTTTATCAACGATTGTATATTTGAACTTGGGTGGATGAATAAGAAGTATTTTATCAACGATTGTATATTTGAACTTGAGTGGATGAATAAGAAGTATTTTATCAACGATTGTATATTTGAACTTGGGTGGATGAATAAGAAGTATTTTATCAACGATTGTATATTTGAACTTGGGTGGATGAATAAGAAGTATTTTATCAACGATTGTATATTTGAACTTGAGTGGATGAATAAGAAGTATTTTATCAACGATTGTATATTTGAACTTGGGTGGATGAATAAGAAGTATTTTATCAACGATTGTATATTTGAACTTGAGTGGATGAATAAGAAGTATTTTATCAACGATTGTATATTTGAACTTGGGTGGATGAATAAGAAGTATTTTATCAACGATTGTATATTTGAACTTGAGTGGATGAATAAGAAGTATTTTATCAACGATTGTATATTTCAACTTGGGTGGATGAATAAGAAGTATTTTATCAACGATTGTATATTTGAACTTGAGTGGATGAATAAGAAGTATTTTATCAACGATTGTATATTTGAACTTGAGTGGATGAATAAGAAGTATTTTATCAACGATTGTATATTTGAACTTGGGTGGATGAATAAGAAGTATGTTATCAACGATTGTATATTTGAACAAGATATAACTTAGGCCTATATAAGGAAAGTGGGAACTAACAGAGGGAATTGAATAAGAGAATCCTGTTAACCACTTTTATAATAAAATGTTTAAGTCACAAATAATTGAATTACGTAGACATTAGGCTTACGCTTCTTTCGCTTTACTCGTGTTTGTGGTTCATCTGGGCGACCAACCTCAGGACGAAAAACAAAGTTTGCCTTTAGGTCCTTGTTACTGTTATTAACCTGATTCCTAAATAAATTCCATTCGGACGAGTACATAAATTCTATATTCAATCAGTAGGCCTACTCTTTAAATCTATAATTTGAATTAGGAACATATTTAATTAACTAATATATTCATCGTGTGTTTAATTTAACTAACATTTTTCAAAATGTTGCCTTGGGGTAAGTATGTACCTAGCTCACGAGGTTCCTGGTGGACTGCTGGTTCTATGGGCTTTATGCAGAGATGAGTTTGTACTAATAACTGGGAGGAGTTCTGCTATGCAATGGCGATTCTAGAAGAGGGAATAGGGTGATAAATCACCCCCAAAATATTAAAACACCATAATCTATTCTAAGCAATAAGTAAGAATACAAAAATCAACTAGTGTACTATTTGATGATGACAATGTGGAGAAAAAATTTCAATAAACGATATAAAGAGGAAGCAGGACGATGCCAGACGATTTTATTTCTGCTCTTAATGCATGTGACGAAATTCGTTTCTCATGTACAGAACATATTAAAATTAAGCTGTATATTTTCAGTAACCACAGCTTATGTGGCAAGATCTTTCTCCAGATTGCGATATTTAAACTATTTAAGAAATACTATGGATGCAGAGAGACTCAAGGACAAACCTTGCTTTCTATTCACAAAGACATTGACGTCAGGGAAGAAAGTGTAACGAACGAAATGGCTGAAAAGTCTCTTCATTAACGTTTAGTATAGAATTGTTTTCGTTTTGTTCAGACAAAGTAATTCAGTCGCAAATGTAGGCTACTAATTTAGGCTCAAAATTTATAACCATTTACTGTTTGTTTACGTACCAATGTAATAGTTATAAAATAATGAAATCTATATAAGTTTTGCTGCTGCTATGGTAATGCATTCAGCAACAAACGCGAGTGTAGAAGAGGAATCTACTTGTTTAAACCTCTTATACTATCAAAAACCATATACTTCAAAATATTTACTTAGTTATGATGTTGATGTAGACTTAATCCAAGCATAGTTTACCCGAAATGGTGAGAGTTATAAATAAAATTTGTTTTCGTCGATCGTTGGGAGCCCAACTTAAATCTATATCAGTACTATTTGTAAAACATCCATTTAAAAATGAGAAAATTAGCAAATGAAAAAATGAATAAAATCTTTTAACAGTTATTTTCTAATAACGTCGTCCCTTCACCACGATCCTAACACAAAACACAACCCCCTATTAAGTTCTCCGAATATCTGTTTACTTTGGTTTACACCGCTATTACATGCTTGCATCTAGTAAAAAAACCCTAAGCCACAGTGAAGCCGACTAAATGTAACAGTTAGGGTGCCAACAAAAGGGCATTGTCGATCGGGTATTACGCCCTTTTCCTAAAGGAAGCCGCCCTTGTTCACGCGACGGATGCCTCAGCTTCATGAATGCCGGCGATTTTTTGCTCACGTATGAAGGAAATATGTTCTGAAATTTATATGCTTCAGCGAATGTTTACAAGTTATTAGAGGTAATTTTTTTTGTGTATAGTTGGTAATGAATAAAAAAACGTTACACCTATTCTCTACCTATCTTATGACGTTTTTCATGTTACCGCAGATAATTTCGTGTATATAAAAGCCATGAAAAGATAATCAGTTGTTAAGATGTAACCTGGAAGTAGAAGCACTTGTTCAAAGATTAAATCTTTCATAGATGAGCGGTAGTGTTACGAAATCTATGATCTAGTTCTTGTAGGTTATTGAATAATCTATTCTAAAAAAATAATAAGGGTAACTCGAAATAAAAAGTTGAGTTAATATTAATAAATTCGAATTAATACGTGAGTTATTTGAGGATCAGTGATTGAGCCATGAAAATATTCAGAAAATACTGAACTACAGTATTAAAGAAAACGATAGACTAGTTCAAAACTTTAAAAAACTATTAGTTGTAAACGCATATTTTAGGATATTAAAAATAATTAAGTTAGTAGAATATACTATGTTTAAAAATCAATCTAGTTTGAAGTAGTCCCTACTTGACAACATATTTTTAAATTTCTAACGTGGAATTTCATTATTAATGTTTCGAAATTGTATTGCAATAATACAATAAATATCTCACTCTTGTTAAGTGGTTATACATACAAACATTAATTATTTTTGCATTTATTTACTAACATTTAGGCCTACCTTTTGTAACAGCAATAGTTTTCAGCCTTGATAAGGTCCATAAAGTATTCTGTAGTCGGAAACGCTTATATGATATTAAAGTAACAAGATAATCGATTATTTTCATTACAGACATTAGTTAACAATATATATATAGCCTATAAATTGCCCTTAATCTTTGTATAGGTTACAATTTAAAAAAAATAATAATTTGATTCAATATTAAGGTAAACAGTTATTTTAATCAGATGGATTGCACTTCTACACAGTCTCCCCCCCTCTCTCTCTCGACAGGGTGATTAGCTGTTCTCAAAACACACCTCGTGCAACACGTCCTCCCAATGTATTCAAACACATCTCTAACAGCGGCCTTAATCACCATTGCATTAAAGAGAGACAATAACAAAGTCATCAAACTGAAGCCTGACTTTATGGATACCAACCTACACATTGGCTAAATAACGCCCCACCAATGGTATTGATACCACCAATCCAAGAGTCTGGATATCATCTCACCCATAGGACCTGCATACCCCCCCCCCCACACAAGGTGTATATACCACCCCACACATGGTCTGGATACTACCCTACACAGTGTCTTGATACCACCCCCACAGGGATAGTATAACACCCCACACATGGTCTGGGTACCACCCACACAGGGCGAGAATACCACCCCAAATATGGTCTGGATACCACACTTCACAGGGTCTGGAAACCATCCCACACAGGGTGTAGATACCACCCCACACAGGTCGAGTATACCACCCCACACATGATCTGGATACCACCCACACATGGTCTGGATACTACCCTACACAGGGCGAGTATACCACGCTACACATGGTCTGGATACCACCCCACACAGGGTCTGGATACCACCCACACAGGGCGAGTATACCACCCCACACTAGGTCTGGATACCACACTTCACAGGGTCTGGATACCATCCCACCCAGGGTCTGTAGGGGTCAAGCAATTCGTTTCGATCCTAAATTCGTTACATCATCAGGAACCACCAAAGAGAGGCACCAGGTGTCACTATTGTAGTCGCTTAGCCATGGCGTGTGGGTATCTGCTGCCATGGACCTTGATTTCTCTAGTTGCTCAACAAAATTGCACATGATACAACCGGTCACTCAGTAACTACCTGATGTTACCACTGCAACGGACGTCGTTACTGCTTCCATAGGGGTGAAATGAATGTGAGGGGAGCTTTTGAAGAGGTGCTCAAGAACCAAGACTTAGGTGGGCTAAAGAGCTACCCTCGCCGAGTAGGCTACACTCAGAAAGTGGAAGTGGTCACAGGTAATCTGAGAGTTCTTTAACAACAGAGGTTATCAGAAATTCAGCTAGTGGGTACTTGGAACTGCAAATAGGTACATTAAGCTGGTCCTGTGGTAGAGATGAGGAGGTTACAAAGGCAACAACTAAGTCCTCTATACATTAAGTTCCCTACGAGATCTTATTATATCCTATCTTACAATTCACCGTTCCTAACTGGAGGAACAGAACAGCTTTGTTCCATCTTCCGTCCTGCCCATGGTCTACACTGGGACGTAGCAGGTAGCCATATACTGATAGAGAGTAGCTTTATCACACGTAATGTGTGACTCCTCCATCTACATATTTAATGTTCGTATCTATTCTCTTATATACCACACCCTCGAGGCAATATTCGTCTTCGTTCGCTATTCGCAATGATAATTGGCAATTTTCCTATGATTTCAATGCATTTGAGGATTTGTCGAAGTTCGCCTCAAATATTTATATTTAACTGTCAAAGAAATATTTTGAAAACATTGAACATTATACTTTATAGACTCATCCAGTTTATCCAACATAAAAAAGTTAAATAATAAAGGTTATAATTATATTCGTGTAAATATGGAGCCGCTATCGGAACAGAAATCAAAGTACAGAGTTTTCGAGCCGGACACCTGTCACTGACATTTATCCTCAGGTTTCCGCGCCAGCGAGCTTCGGTAAAACAAAATACAATGCCACCAACAAAGTTCCCCCTCCCCTTAATAATACGTTACCAATATACAAACATATTTCATTTTTTACCTTTGCTGTTATTGACTGTCGCCGATAGGTTCTTTACGACCTTTTATAAATTGTATTCGGCAAACAAAAATCTATTAGGGCTGTTTCTAAACGGAGAAAATCAGAGAATGTTTTTGTGGCAATAACGTTGAAGGATCGTTCCTGCCCGACTGTTGAAATCCAAGCAATATAAACAACTTAGGAATACAAGTTATGTAAACAAAAAAATGTTTAAATTCAATTCCTTCTTAGGTGAACAGAGAAAATTTTTATTTAAGTTACTTTTTAATGAAATAATTACAATTAATTTAATTAAAGTAGCATGACCTATGCGTTAAACAGCTGTTCTACCACAACACCTATAACATTAAATCAGCTGTTTTATAAAATCAGTTGAGGTTTTTATCTTAGAGTTTATGTGTTCTGTATACTCATCTATGGGGCTGAAACATCGGCATTTACAGCAGCCATGTGTAAGGGACTGGAAGCTTGGACCAACCGACGTATGCTGCGTATTTCGTGGGATGACAAAGTCCGAAACGCAGCAGTACTGAATGAACTGAACAAACAAACAGGAATCATACAGACTAACAAAAGGAGAAAATTAAAATCTCGTATTTCAGACATATTTTAAGTAACACAAAATATCAACTGCTTTAGCTTATTATAAAAGATAAAATTGATGGCACAAGAGGTTCGGGGCGTCGCAGGACATCTTAGCTGGAGAGCTTACGACTATGGTATGGAGACATTACAGGGGCACATTTTAGAAGACCAGTGGGAAAGGTACAAATAACGCTGATGATTGCCTTTGTTCGACAGGACATGACACACTAAGAAGAAGAAAAATCCATATGTGACATTTTTACCTAAAGTAAATGGATGTGGTTGCCACGTAATATATTTAATAAACCTAAATTTGTATGTACATTTATACGTTTCTTAAAACATACTTGAAGTAATTAAAAATGGTATGTTATTTTAAGACTACTTAAATAATATAGGCCTAGTATATAGAACAAAGCCAATCCTAATTTATAATTATAAATAGGCCTAAATAAAACCTCTTATAATTAATTAATACGAAATACGAATATAATTATTAATACGAAAGGCGTCAGCAAGTAAGCTCTTGAGTATTCACTTAATTACAAGTTATTTAATTATATTTTAATCAGTAAATTCAAGATGATTACAACAAGCAACTTTGACAAAACCTCTTAATCCACAAAAACGTTTTATCTATGTCCTGAAGTACATTTCGATTCCAAAGCAAACATCTTCAGAAGAAACTACTACTTGTAATTTCATCTTCAGAGGAAGAGTCTTGTTGTAATTTCATCTGAAGATGATTGCTTTGCAATCGAAACGTGCAATCGAACATAAATAAAAAGTGTCTGTATTTTAAGAGGTTTTATTTGTACATTATTACTTCACCATACTTGTTCCAAGTTATTATTACCAGGTTTAGTTGTTGCAAATGATAACCGGTCTAGCCGTAGCGTCGAATTATTTGGACTCATCGAATTCCACACATGATTTTCGAGGTAGTCGATTAGAAATTCAATTTATAGAGAACGCAAAGCCAACACTTTAAGTTTATATATCGTTTAACATTTCAAAATATTCGAGTTTTATAAGTGAAATTAACAATGACCGTTATTAGACAACCAAAGGTGGTGAAAGTTATTAAGTTATCAAGGAGGTTTATTTATTTTGGTTCGGGTGAGCGAGTTTGGGCTGTTTTGAGCATACAGATAATAAATTGGCCAGTTGTATTAATATTTCGGCAGATTAGGACCACCCCGAGCACGTCTATTTTCAAAGTATATTTTTGTTTGGAACTTCATCCGAAGGGCCCAATTTGTCCTGTCCTACTGCAGCATCTCGCCGTGCCTTTGTTGTTGACATCTTCGGGTGTGGGCGACAATAGACAAGGTTCCCAAGGACAAAGGCCGGGGTGTCGGCCTTCTTTACACGCCCGGATACATTTCACGGAGCTTAGCCAGACAATGGCCGCGCTGGCCGAAACCTTCTCCACTTTCGATTAAGATTGTGGATATCTTTGTAAACACACTTTAGCACGAAAGGACCGTTCTTTGGGCTCTCGTGTTGTTACTTGAATAGCATGTTTGCCGTTGTGTTTAATGTGGCTGGTAAACTTATGCCAGAAGGGAGGAATTGTGTTAAGTACGTTTTCATAGATGGAGGGACTGACGCATAGACGTGTGTCTAAGCTATATATATATATATATATATATATATATTAGGCTATAGGTTATGTTCAATTTAATTAATTAAAGTTTTGTTTGCGATAACATCTCTGAAGATGATGATATAATGCCATTGAAACACGTTTGAGGTTAAAGTGAGTTGTATAATTTTGTGAGTCGCATAATTGTGAGTTGTATATATTTCTTGTGTTTATAACCGTCATTCACAAGCCAGCTATAATATTGTAATATGTATAGGCATATATAGTTTATCAAAATATATCTATATTATCTCTTTATATACTATTTACCTCTATAATATAATAATTATTTATTATAATGGATAGGAAAGAGTGAAGGATACGTGAAACGTATTTACGATATTGTGCCACTAACTTAAATTCATAATGTTGATTTTAAATTGTGACTAGTTTCAATTAACCAAAATATTGTATTTTTTACTTTCAATGTGAGATTATCTTTGTAAATAATAATTCAATTCCTTCTATTATACTCTCTCCTTATATATATATATATATATATATATATATATATATATATATATATATATATATATATATATCTTGTTCAAATTGTCGATCGATAATAAAATACTTTTCATTGATCCACTCAAGTTCAATTACTTGTACAGCCACTCACGTTCATTGTTAAAACTTGTACTAGATGACACTTAACCTTAATAGACTACTTCGTCACGTGATCTCTATTCTAGCCTTACATATGTACATTTGGTTAAACGTATAAAATTACAAGCAAATCTATCCTGACTGAATACTTCATAGGTAGGCCTATATAAAAATAACCTTCCGTGGGAATAACAACAATAATTGTCAATATAGCTTTAGGACATGTTTTTGATTCATTTTATATACATTGTATTGGGGGTGGGTAATGTGCATTTTTACCAGCACTATTAGCACTACGTTTGGGGGAACTACATTTTTCCAAAACTGTAAACTTTTGGAATGAGAGCGGAGTTTTCATAATTTTTTTCGAGTCTCTGATGACTTCTTTCATTGCCCGGTGTAATTTTTTTCGCTAACATCGAACACGTGGAAACGGAAAATAAATACCAAATTTCAGCTCAATGGGTCCAGTAGTTTTTACGTGATTAAATAATACACATATAGACAGACACCATTCGATTTTTATATAATAGTATCGATTAGTTCCCAATAAATATATCAAACTATAAACTTATCGATTATTGTCTTGAAAACCAAGGGAAAGAAAAACGTCTGCTTGTAACATAACATTTGTTAAGTTAACTAACCTGGAAAGATGAATAACAATCAATTACTATCAGCTGTTTAAATGTGTTTAAAAGTGACTGTTACTGGAGACTATCAGCTGATTAAGTCAAGTTAAGTATTAAATATATTTTCCTATAGAAAATTGAGTGTTAAGGGAGTTTTCAAGTCCTGTGAGGTGGTGTCCTGGCGGAATTTCTAAATAAAAGTAGCGCTACGTGTTAATCAGGAACCCTAAGAATGTCTATCTAAAATTTCAGCCCAATAGATAGAATAATTGTTACGTAATTGAGTAACCCCCCCCACACACACCATTAGATGTTTATATATTAGTATACATTTTATAAATTAATATCTTCAAACATTATTATATAGGCTACATCCATTTGCGTTTTGTAACAAACTTTCTTTTTTAGACAATCTTGAGAGATTAAGTAGCGGTATGAAAGAGAGACACGTAATTTCCCAAGGTTAGAGTAGACGGTTGGAAAAAGTGTAATGAGCTAGGTGGAACAGCTTTTTTAGAACTGCCATAGAAAAAGGTTAGTTAGAAATACAAATAAAACCACTACGTTTTTAACTCTGGTCTGGACCTTTAAAACTCCCCTTTGCTATAGTCCTCCTCCCGCGAGACATCTCCGATCCACCCGGCATGGGGTTAGTATCCCTGTATTGAGTGGGGAGATCAGGGAAGATTCCCTGTGTACTAAGCCATTGAGGTCTCTCCTTGGATAATTGATGTATAGTAAAACCGAATAGTAGCGGGATGGAACACTGAGAAAATTCACCCTATAAATCCGGCAAGAGCCTTGTAAACACGACCTTATTTGTTTTCTAGCATTACGCATGAACAAAGAATGTATACGTTTAAAACCAATTATGTGTTTAAATAAATCAAATATTTACAATAATTCAAAAAAAAAATTTCATCAAAAATTTACTTTTACAATTAGAGAATATATATACAGTATTACCAAATTAAATTTTCTTAATTTATCGGTTACGAAGTACATTTTTTTAAATTGATTTATTTTTAATAAAAAAAACATTAATTTGGTAGCGTGAATTAGAATATCCAATAAATATAATTAATTACTTCTGAGTAATACATTCAATCGAGGGAATTTCTACCTTTGAAATATTTGATCTTCATAAAGTAATCGGTACTAATAACATTTAATTTGTTCAAATTATTTCTGCTAAACGATTTCAAAGAGACGGAAATGCGATTATCAGATGAATGCCACGATTTATCCCACAAATCAAGGAGGCTTTCGGTCTTTAATCAACTTAATTAGTGTGGCGCAGAATAAATAGACTGCCGGACAAGTTTTATTTACGGCTAATCTCGCGCTACTGTACCCGTTATCGTAATTGCCACTTGCTTTGGCGTTCCTCCCATGCGGACTGTGATTCCAGCCGTGAATTCGATAATATGTATCCGTGGTGTCTTTAATTGTTGCTATGGTCAGACCTAAATTCAATTGTTGATAATTGTTCAATTTTTTTCGTATATTACAGAATTTCTAAAACAAGGATTCGGTACGTGACGAAAACAAATAATATTACCCAGAGCTCAATAGTGGGGGCAAACATCTGTTGCTTCGGTTTACCAAAAATTTCTTTAGGAAGATTTCGAAGTGTTAGCAATAACGACCCCAAGCAAAAAGTGATAGTCTTAAGTGTCAGTGTCTAGCCCTCTTATACTTAATATAAGTACAAACACAAATAAAGCTAATTTACCAGGGAACGATAGTGTGTTTGATATTACGAAATAACTACCTTAGTACCAAAACACTATAACAGCAATAAACTATGTAAACACTTGCATTTAGTAGTAGATTACTATTTTTTGTCTATAAGTGGACAGTCATTCAAGCAAAAAATCTGAATTCAGACCGTGTCCTTTTAGACTTTTAAAAGGCACTGTGGAGTGGGGATACTATATTGGTGGTTTTAGGATAGTTTTTGACATCGGTACTCCCCCTAAACTCTCTTAAAATCACCAATATAATTTTCCCATGCCCACGCTATCTTTTAAATTTAACCCAAAATTTCACTTGAATTTCTGAAAAGAGGGAATTTCACTCACAGCGAAAGAACATATAACACATCTTGCCAAAACATTTCCCTAGGGTAGGTAGTACTTACTACTTTTTATAGATGAGAGTGACTCTGGGAATGAATGTCGTTGCCAGCTAAGACTTGAATTTTAAATATTAATGGAGACGGTTTTGGTGTTTATTAGAGAAATTTTGTCAAAAAACTTGTGTTAATTTTTAACATTCTATAGTGAATCTAATTTACATTTGATTTTTGACATAATTTCCCAAAACTATTTTACAGTCGCTTTAATAGTTTCTCTGAGGCTCGACTTTCTTTTATTCAAGACTACTTCCAGTCACAAGGGCTAAAGTACTTGCACCGTTACACACGTACCATAGCGTCTGGCCAGCACCTTACTCAGCCAAAGTCCGTCCGAGACGGCTCGGTGGCTGAACGATGCCCAGTAGGGTCTCGCCCGTCCCTGCAAAGAATCAATCATTGAAGTGATCCAGAGTTGTTCAGTAGCAGTTTTTCACTCATCGCTGAAAACAAAGAAAATCCACTTTTTCTCCTCTGGCATTAAGAAAATAAAATGCAATACTCGGGAAGTAAGTAAAGAAGCCTGAACTTTATCCTTGAAAAAGTGTTTTTTGTACAAGAGTTCAAAATGTATAAAAGCATATAAAACCTAACGATATCATAATTTGGAACTTTTTCACACCTGGTCTCCATTACGTTCTATAAATTGCTTAAGTCTTTTAATTCCTACAACGCTGCGCAGTAACATTTGCACTGCGTTTATTTTCCCTGCGAAGTCTAGTGTCAGACGCAATATATAAGCGGGTGGTGCTGTAAAATATTACGAAATTTATGTGAAAAACGGAGTGGAAAAATGCGGTGAGTTAATAGGAAAAAAACTGAGAAAGCAAAATAAACTGAGCAAATGAGAATTATAGCCTATAAACATAAAGGTCATTTGAAAGATCACGAGAGAAACATCACAAGAAATAAAGGTAGGTCTATTTATTTCCCGTTCCCACTTGCTCGATTTTAGCGAAACAAAATTATACCGTGCGACGCAGAAAGTTATCAGAGTTATGACAAAAATTATGAAAACTCTCGCTAACGCCCCAAAAATTGGAAGATAGAAATCCCCCTGCACACGTAGAGCGTTACTAATTTAACCTTTTGGCTTTATTTTTTTTGACATAACAACTCGCAAATTAACTCGAAGTGTAATTAAATATGCTGTTGAGTCCCAAAAACTACGATTTAAAAAAAATGTATAACTGTAACAAAGCACTATTATCATCATGGCACCACGTTTAACCAGGCCCACAAACCTTATACAAATATAAGACTCGCATACATATCTTATTTTTTGGCGATAATAAGTCGCAAAATTACTCAAAAGTACAAAACAAACACTTAAAGAGCCTATTCCACACACAAAACAGAAAATATTATATTGAAAATTTACACGCGTTTTATTTCTATCGCCAAAAAAGGATAGAACTTACACAGCACAAAGCATATTGAATTGATGTGTTAAAGTTGATTTTTATTCAAAACTTCTAATTTTTTGGAAGTCGTCAGCAAGTTTAATTACATTTCAAGGCATTTTGCGAGTCACTACATCAAAAAAATAAAGCAACAACGTTGAATTTGTAACGTTTTAGGTGGAGGGGTGGAGGAACTGTTATTTTCCAAACAATTTTAATTTTTGAGGCATGAGCGAGAGGTTTTATAATTTTTTGTGTGTTACTAATGATTTTCTAAATCGCCCGGTATAAAATGTTTTACTAAAACCGAACACGTGTGAAAGGGAAATAAATACCGAAATAAAGGTCAAGAAAACAGTAGAATTCTGTAGAACAAAGCTGAATTCTCTGGTACCTAAATACAAAAAGTTGAATAAAAATAATCGATATTTGAAAAATAATCTTTTTTTAAAAACATGAAAGGAGTAAACTCTTATTAAGTGCATTGCACTGCTTCCGGCCACAGCACGACCAATAACAAATCTGCTGTGATAAATCCACAAAACAGCTGTGATAACCAATCGACATAGCGTTGTGTCTAATAGTCGTTAAGGTAGCAACCTTCAAGCGTGTTACCTAATAGATTAATTTAAACTGTTTGACTACTGGCTGTCTGTGGACGAAACGGCCCAGCGGGGTGCCCCAAATTGGGGGCTTCTGACAGCTCACGTTCTCGCACGTTTTTTCCTTCTGTTATTAGAGCCCAGTTAGTTTTATAAGTAATTATTTTCTGTAACAGTACAGGCGATGTTGTGATTAACCGAAATTTTAAAGAGATTGAGAGTATAAATTATTAATAATATTAGAAAACTCGGAGCGACTTTATCGGTGTACAGCCTTTCTACTCTCTTCTTATCCCTACCTCAGGACTAGGTTAGTAGATACCTACTTCTTTACGGGATCCAAGTATCCACCTAATGTTAAATCTTCTAAAATCCTCTGGTGTATATACCTGCCAGCCAAACCACTTTCACCTTGCAGCTCCCAAAGCAGGGGACTCACAGAGCACTCAGCTACAGCCTTTGTACTCTCTTCCCATCCCCACTACATAATTAGCTTAGTGGATACCTACCTCTTTGCAGAATCCAAGTACCCACCTGATGCTAAATGTTCTGAAATCCTCTGGTATACATACCTGCCAGCCAAACCACTTTCTCCTTTCAGCTCCCACAGCAGGACACTCACAGGCACTGAGCTACAGCCTGTGTACTCTCTTCCTATCCCTACCATAGGGTTAGCTTAATAGATGCCTACCTCTTTGCAGAATCCAAATACCCAGCTGACATCCTTCTTCATGTATCTTCTGATATCCTCTGGTGTACATACATGCCGGCCAAACCACTTTCACCTTGCAACGCCCAAAGCAAGGCACTCACAGAGCACTTAGCTACAGCCTTTGTACTCTCTTCCCATCCCCACCACAGGACTAGCTTAGTGGATACCTACCTCCTAATAGAATCCAAATACCACCTGATGCTTAATCTTTTGATATCTTCTGGTGCACATACCTGCCGGCCAAACCACTTTCTCCTTGCAGCTTCCAAAGCAGGTTACTCACAGAGCATTTGAATTAGGCTTTCCTCTTGATCCTCGTCGCATCTCTTGCACACAGTTGACCAAGTAAGGAGTGAGAGTTTAAAATAAGAATAGTCAAAAGACTTTGGATTTATAAATAACAAAGTGTTCCTGTTAGTTATTACTTGTGGTGTAATTTGGCTACGAGCTCACTTCTTGAGACTATACAGCGCTGGTTTCAAGGGTCCCTATCTGCACAGCCATTTTCCCAAGAGGTCGTCGCACATTAGAGACCTTTTTGCCATCGTTTACATCGTTACATCGTAACTCATTTCAGTTGATAAATGAATAATTTGTGAGTTTTGTGTACGTCTTTTATTTGTATTAACATAACCTCACAAGCTAAGCTCAAAGAATAGTTGCGCCTATAATATTAATATTTTATCTAAGAGTTAAGACTTTGCTATAGCGAGACTTTTCTTGGGTTTATTATTTGTAACTCCTCTCTGACCAAAATCCGAGTTTACTACTGTGAGACACGGGGGTAGGCACATGTCCCAGTGCGCAATTAAAGAAATGAAGTTATAAAAAAGATGAATGTCTTATTTAATAAAGTTTAAAAACAAATTTGAAAATATATTAAATTGTAAGGTGTAGATGTGTAAATGTCGAGTAAAAATATTGAATAAGTTTTTGTACGTTGTGCCTTTTATAAAACATTACATGGAAAATTACCTTAGGAAAAGGAATATACAATATTCTAAAGAGTACCTAAGGAAAATTGAACTATTAAGCACTTTTATGAGGCTATGTTACGCTCTTATCGGTTCTGAATGATTCACATGGTTTTATTTAATAGATTAAATTATTTGAAGCTACACTTCTGTCGGTAGTCCAACAGCCGTCATGATCCGTTTTACAGCAGACTTTTAAATGACGTCTAAATAAAATGTCTTCTTTGTCCAAAACAAATTAAACCATAGTTTCTAATTTGAAAGCTACTCACTCTGCAGGAATGTGTCGTGTTCACGTATACAAACAGTCAGGGGTACAATTAATTTCCTTATACAAATAGCCAGCAGATAGCGACTCCCAAGGACGGAGCCTGCCCGAATCTTGTCAGATGGATAGCGTTACCGTCAGCCTAACAAAAGCTACGCTGCTACTCCTGACAGCCGTTGGAGCAAGTTTGTTGATGCGGGGCATTGACTCATTGTCGGCTTATTAACTCTTCTTCTTCAACAAACATGCCAGAGGAAAGGGTTGGCTAAGCGAAAGAAGAGGAAAGGGCAATATTTCCCTGAAGTTCGTTCAACAATCCATAAATAATATTTCTTTCCAGTTTTATAACAACAAATTTTATTCTAGTACTAGCGTAACAGACAGACGTAGTCCTGTCTCAATGATATTGATTTCGAATTGCTATAATTAATAAAAAAAATATGTTTTTGAAAAAGTGTTTATTATTCTAATGCTTTATGATATACAACATTTTTAGTTTTTTTTCTTTCGCATATATAAATAGTTTTTTTGGTATTCCGACACGGGAACATGCGACATATAACTGTCCATGTGAAAAACATGGATTTTCAAGATTGATGCCACAAACACTTAACGACTGCCCTTGAGATTTGCACATTGCAAATGCTAGCCACACTGGAAATTGCAACCGTTTAAAGTCGAATAGCATGTCGTTCGGAATCAAAGGAATCCGTGGAATCAAAACGTCTTCGCCTTTGTACTTCTTTTTCAAAATTGTGACTTCGATGACGTTGTTCATTAATTTCTTCACCGCAAGTCGGGTGCCATTACAACGACGTGGCTGGTTTATATTCCGCAACATAATGATTACCGTTACGATGTTTAATTGTAGATTATGAGGTGGCAATCCAGGTAATTCCAGCGAATTTAAAAACTCCGTTGGATAGTTGACAACATAATCTTGGTTAGTAACGGAATCAATCGATTTGTATGTAATTAATTCGACAGCGATATTATTTTGAATCTGAAAATTCATTTCGTTGACATCAACGTTTGTTGCAACCAATATAACTCTTTCGCGCAATCATACATGATCGTTGTAATTGTGAGCAATGTTTGGGAAATCCTTCTCGATGAGTTCGGTCATAGATTCAGTAAAGTGACAAAATTTGGTAGGAAATATGATGTATCCAGACGATGAGTCATCAGGTATTTTTCCATTACCAATATCGAGCAGTTGTTTTGAAAAAAGTTCTCCAGATTGGTCGTTTTGCAATTTTACTCGCATGTTCATATTTAATTTGAGCGTTTTAACGTCTTTCCATAAAATGGATGACTTTAAACATGCGTTAAGTTCGTGGTATTACTGGTAGTGTTTGGCGAAAATCACCTGATAATAAAATCATTGCACCACCAAACCGGTTTTGGTTCTTTCGTAAATCTTGCAATGTGCGGTTTAATGCTTCCAAAGATTTTTTGCTCTGCTGCAACACTTTGGCCATCGCAGAATTTCTCGAAATGTTGCAAGTTGGTGTTTCATTTAATTGCATGTTCAACGGCAACTTGAGTGCAGAATGAGCTGTTCGACCGCCTTCCAATAACGAAGATGCAATACCTGACGAAGCAAGTGCAAGTGCGATACCATTTTGTGATTGAATCGTTGCCAAAATCAATGATATTAAAAACGTTTTCCCAGTCCCAGCTGGAGCATCTAAGAAAAAAAATCCGCCGGTTCCATTGTTCACTACTTTCATTATCCTATCATAGGCATATTTTTGTTACTCATTTAAAAGGGGAATGTTTCTTAGAACAGTTTCTTTTAATGCCTCGGAATTATATTGGGTTTCGCGTTTCAACTCTTGATTAAATGCGTCGTATATTTGGCGATTGGGCGTCGTCATTCCTAATTGTATTATTCTTTTGTTGGTAAGCATCAAGAACATGTCTTCAATTAAAATTAATGCTTCATTGTACATTTCTTCGTCAATTTGCAAATTTCCATTTGATGTTCTAAGACGCTTCTGATGTAATATATCTTCAGTCATGTGATCTTTATATTTGTTCCATAAATCAATAAGTGTTGATGGGAAGCATTTAGACAAAATTATGGAAAACAATGTTCGTATTTGTTTAGCACTTGACGAAATCACATCTTCGAGAGTCTGGTCCCAATGAGTGTCATTCTCTAGCAATCCCAAACGTTAACAGGCTTCTCTGTATGTGCCGCACAATACACCATCAACAGCTCGCAGATGTTTGAATGATGTTGGACCACGAACATTGACTAACAGTAAACGAAAATAAAAACATTCGTCTTGGCTGGGATGGACGGTATAAAGACGCCCTAGTGCATCGGTGGAAAACACTTGAGGATAATTTGGAACTGGCTGTACTTGTTTCCGTCGTTGAAATTTCTTTAACGATTGATTCCAAGTATAATATCGTGGCATTTCGGAATAAAGCAGTGTTTTAGCAAAGTCATCATTCTGGCACATTAAAAAAAGAACCTAGTCAATGTCATGGATGGCGGCCTCTCAACTCGTTGTAATACGTTTTCCGTTGTAAAGTACACCCTTTGACCATTTTCCAGATGTACGGCCAAGTGAACTACAGCGGGGTATCTTTCATGAATTGGAAATGAAAAATACGCCACATCGCGTACTACTGGCATAGCGACCCATTTGAAAATGAGTAATCTCATCGTTTGAATTTTCAGCAGCAACTCCGAACACAGCCATGTCACTACCTTTGTTTACGTACTTGCAGATATATTTGATCGATTTTACGGAATGGCAATATTCAACATTTATGTGAGCTTTAAATGTGTTGGAGAGTAATGGAGAAAACGGAACAACCCAACGATTATCAACTTCAAATTCCAGCTTATTCACTTTGACTATTGTTGACCTTCCGTTGTCATCAGTAGATCGCCGGCGATAAAGTGGATAACCATCATTTCCAGTAATAGTTTCTACTACTAATTGTCTTGAAAATAGTTTTGAACATTTTCCATCAACCATACAAGGAGAATTTTGATTTAATATTCCACAGGGACCATGAATCATATTTTTCGTAACAATTTCATGTAACAATGGATCTTCATCATTATCGGGAATATCCGCAGATATCACATCGTCGATTTCATTCGGTCTTATCCTCTCTACTAACCAAATGAGAATGTGTTCATGTGGCAATCCTCGTTTTTGCCACTCGACTGAATTCATCCAACAGCGCGTCTCGACGAATACACGTTACTTAACAATAAAGTCCACGAGTGATTTTAACTTTCTTTTGAACACCCTTGCAATAATGTCGTGGCGATCAATGTGCGCGTTTGGCCAATAAATAATTCTTGTCTAATATCTGTCCACTGTGGATTGCATGTGAACGTTATGAACAAATCTGGTGTGCCATAATGACGTACTTACGTCATAGCATCCTGAGCGTATTCATGCATATGTCGCGGACGTCTGACGTATGTTGCTGGGAGAATAGTTGTTCTACCTACATTCTGTGCATTTCCATCAGCATTGACGGCATCCCTTAGATGAATATATTCTTCAGAACGAAGTTTTGCCTGGTTCAACCTGATAAATGTCAATCTCTCGGTTTCAACTTTCACGTACATATCGACAGCGTATTGGTGGAAGAGACGCCGACATTTTAAGATATGATTGTCCTCATTTTCTCGAACTATCATTCTGTATGAATAATAATTCATTGAACTAACTTTTTTGTTCAATGTAACTGTAAGTGTAACTTTTTCGTAACCTGTAACTGGATTTATCATCTTTATTGAAAATTTATATCCATCTTCACCTTGCCAAAATAAGATAGGATATTGTAACGCATCATATGATCGATGTGTTTCGGACACACGCTGCAGTTTATCGCTACGCCGATGTAAAACAATATCTCGATTTTCTAAATTTTCACCCACGAAGACAATAGCGACTTCGTCAATTGTTGGCGCATTAAAACGTGTCGAGTGTTGTTCTGCAGGCGTCTTATCAGTTTTGATAACAATTTTGTGATTATCAGACGGCATGCGGTCCAAAGCGGTCGTGAATAATGCAACCAATTCATTATGTCGATGAAAAAACGTTTGGAGTTGTTCCACAATTTGTCTTTTCACCGAATTGTTGAGTGTACAACGCTTATTGACTGGACTTGCTGAATCGCCCATAAAATAAATTTGCAAACATTTGTAGTCACTATTCGGCGTTGGCAATAATGAACCTGCTAGATGATATATTTGACCCTGAATCTTGAAAGTTGGCATAAAATTGTCTTGAATCATTTTTTTTGCACCAAATGACGTCATTTGAAAACAATTATTGTATTGCTGGATATGAGTCAAAAAAATGTTTTGAATCTGGTCCATTTCCTAAAAGCAATGAAAGTAGTGGATCTGGAGGTGGTACCAATGGTGCCAATTTGATTTTACCGCTCGCGCAACACAATCCATGAGGTTCATTTTTAGACTTTAATGCCCTGCAATATTGACGCACAACGTTCATTGATCCAATAGCAACGATTTGCTGTGAACTGTAATCGATGTCCTTGTTATAATTGAATGCAGCACGATAGGGGATAAACACGACATTTCTATGTTGTTGATTTCGGTTCCATCGATTCCGTTCAACTTCACTCCGCGCTTCGCGTTGCTCGTCAGTTTGCCTTGCTCTTGTATATCGTTGACCCGCAGCATTGCGAGTTCTGCGACTTAAGTTTGTACGTCTAATTGCTGTCATGTATGTGAAAATTCAACTACGAAACTTCAACTGCGGAAATTCAACTGTAAATTTAAAAAAAAATATATTATGCGTTATATCTCTGAACTAACCGTGATTTATACTAAGGATATTAGTTTTCTTACATCTTTTTTAATTAATCATAAAAATAAATTATTTATTTTACCTGTATTTTACCAATAAACTAACGACCGAAGATTCTGTTTTAAACAATATTCTTGTATCATATTTGCTGCACGAATTCTATCAATTAGGCCTATATGTTAAACGTTATCAGGTTACATTAAATAAGTTTAACCTAACGATTATCAACTTTTTATTTTGTTCGATTAGAAATAATTTGATATGGCGGTTAAGTAATATTAAATTTTCTTATTTTCCAAGCAATTTTTTTAATTTTTTTTTCATAAAGACTTTCTCCTTAGAATAACAAACACAACAAAAAAATAATTATCGAAATCGGTCCAGCCGTTCACGCGTGATAGCGGGACCAAGGGAAAAAGAATTCATTTTATATATATAGCAACAATTAAAAAAAGTTTTTTCATAAGATCCTTCTCCTTAGAATAACAAACACAACAAAAAAAGAATTATCAAAATCGGTCCAGCCGTTCACGCGTGATGTCTTGACCAAGGGAAATAGGGATTCATTTTTATTTATAAAGATTTAAATTGACATTCAATTCGACATTATTCATGCAACAAAATAATTACTCAACGTTTCACAGAAGCTAAGAATTACCTCTTGTTTTAAAACTGAACATGTATTATTCTTCATTATACAGTGTTTTTTTTTTGTTTTTTTTTTTGTAAACTTGTAGTTTTTGTGTTCTACTACATCTTGAAGATATTTTATTCAACGCACCTGATCAACAGTCTTGTCCGTGACTCACAGGATTGAACAATGCACATGTTGAAAAATATCCGTAAGTTGTGTTTTTTTGCTAAGTGCATCAATAAAACTGTTTTTATAGTTTAACTAAGTCAGATGTTTGCGATTATAAACAGCTTGTTTCGGGAAATCTTTGCACCTTTATCGTGGTGACAGGTTTTTCGCTTGATAAAGGTGCAGACTTCATTAAAGTTGAATAAGATCACACTAAGGTTAAATGTATCTCAAATACATAATTAGGAAGTAATATTTCCCTTACAGCTTTATTGTAAGAAGAATACAGTAGGCCTACTCCTACAATACAAGATTTCTTCTATATTTCAAACAAATACTTTAATTATATATATATATATATATATATATATATATATATATATATAACCGATTAAAATTAGACGTTTAATAATAAAAAACAAAACTCTATTTATCATTATAAATTTTTAATATTTAAATTTTACAATTGATCGTACTTTTAAACTTGGTTTTTTACTTTTACCAACATTTTAAATTCTAATTTGAAAATAAACATAATATTGACTATATGATTCTCTTTAATATAACTATAAGTTCTCGAATTAAGTCATTAATAAATGAGGAAACGGTTGATTATCGACCCCAAAGATATTCATTTTCACTATGCAACGATTCGGAAACTGGTTCGTTGAACTTATCAAGCCTGCTGTGCTATAAA
Organism: Prosapia bicincta; assembly: GCA_036971475.1. Classification (NCBI taxonomy): domain Eukaryota; kingdom Metazoa; phylum Arthropoda; class Insecta; order Hemiptera; family Cercopidae; genus Prosapia; species Prosapia bicincta. Next base: position 162,672,468 of record JBAIZL010000004.1, read on the forward strand.
TAGTCCTTACATTTAACGTACAAATGTGTAGTGTGAGTAGGCAAAACACCAAACCCCTACACTTCCCTAAGAACTTCCTTTGAGCTATAGCTCTACTAACTTTGCTTTCTGCATTACTATAGCTCTTCATGAGTGTACACGCTTCTAATCCAAAGTTAACCTTGATAAAATGAAAAAAATCAGTATCAGCCTCATGGTAAACAGATGTTTATTGAACCATAAAGGTCAGTAAGAGCATCGTCCAACCCTGAAGCTGATAGTAATTTCTTTCATTTTATCAAGGTTACCTTTGGATTAGAAGCGTGTACACTCATGAAGAGCTATAGTAATGCAGAAAGCAAAGTTAGTAGAGCTATAGCTCAAAGGAAGTTGTTAGGGAAGTGTAGAGGGCTTGATGTATTGCCTCCTCACACTACACATTTAAACGTTAAATGTAAGGACTTTGTTCTTTATAGCACAACAGGCTTGATAAGTTCAACGAACCAGTTTCCGAATCGTTGCATAGTGAAAATGAATATCTTTGGGGTCGATAATCAACCGTTTCCTCATTTATTAATGACTTAATTCGAGAACTTAAATAAGCGTGAATGATTATGTGTTAAAATACATTGTAGTTTCAAAAAATATTTTTTTAATTTTTATTATTTTACTATAATTAAAAAAAATACTTAACTAAGTGAATAAATAGGGCTTACTTACTGACACATTTAGAAACAATCGTTCTTTTACGAAGCAAAGCCTCTACTGGTGGCATACGTGTTAGGTACAAAGGATGGATTTATGACTGTGGAAGGGGGGCGGGTTATTTTGGTTGTGCACTATGTAATGGATGAGGATGTTGGCCTCAAAGTTGTTAGTTTTTTACATTGTTTTAATGTGTGGAGTATGTTTAAATTAGTATGTATGTCCGTGTGTGTGTGTGTGTGTGTGTGTGTGTGTTGCGTAGCTGAATTTTGGGTTTGTTTGGTTTCTGCGGGCAACAGATAAAGAAAACATATTAAATGACCACAGATATTTTGAGCCCAATACCCTCTTCCATTTCATAGCGCACAACCAAAATATCCCCCCTTCCACAGTCATAAATCCATCCCGAAAACTTTTGTACCTAACGCGTATGCCGCCAGTAGAGGCTTTGTTTCATAAAAGGAACGATTGTTTCGAAGCGCGTCAGCAAGTAAGCAATTATGTATTCACATAGTTAAGTATTTTTTAATTATAGTTCAATCAGTGAATTCAAAATGATAACATCAAGCAACTTTTATTATTTGTTTAATTTAAAGCTCAAAATCTCGTCCCTAATAAATTATACTTATTAATTACTACATTTAAATATTTTGGAATACTATCCACCTAATAAACGTATTTCCAATAAATTTAATGAAATTGCTTTCCGCTTTTTGCTGGAAGAGTAGATTTAGCCCCCTCCGAAGCCTATATAGAACGCTGATAGGCTTCCATATTGATATATTTTCTGATAAACTTCAGTAAACACCAGTTAAACAATAAAATGACACACATTAGCAAATGGTCTATGAAGTTTCTTTGAACTTCTTTGTAACGAAAAAACTTTGTTATACTTTCACTTGCTTCTTCGAAGTTGACAGAAACAAGTTACAAGTTCCGGGTAAATTAGCTGCTCATAACACATTTTCTACATTTTACGCGTCTAAATTTTCTCCTTTCGGCGCGACTTTGCTAGGTAATTAAAAATAGTTTAGCTGCCTTCACTCAATCACTTTAATTTCTTTTCAGTCTCATCTGGCATCATTTTCAGCTCATAGAGTCGCCACAGATGAATGAATAAAGCTTTGATTGGCAGAGCGGTGGATCAAAGACCGCCTGCGGATAGCAACCAGTAGCCGGCCGCTCCACGCTTGGCTGATTCGATTCCTCTTTTTGATCGCTAAATGATAACACTCTAAACCTGTGTTTAAGGCCAGTGGTCAGATAAATGTGAAATCATTGCTTCTATGCGTAGTCTATTGATATTGTTTAGTTTTCGTCATTGTCAAAAGGTAATCGACTGAAAGAAACATCGCTTATTAAAACTTACTAAGTGCTTTGGAACGACGTCAACGTCTCCGCAGAAAGCTCGGCGCAAAGTTACCTTAGCTGTTTACTGTTTATATAAACAGTCTTATGATTTTTAAATATATTTCTGTGCAATACAGAAAGTAAGATGGGGAGTAATAGTAAGTAATGTAGACAAAAGATATATTTAAAGTCAATTCCTACTTAGCTCAACAAAGAGAAATTTTTATTTTATTTACTTTTTACTAAATAATTACAATTATCACAAATAAAGTAACATAACCTATGCGTTAAAACAGGTGTTCTACCGCATAACCTACAACATAAAATCAGGTGTTTTATGAAATCATGTTATAACTTATTTTAAGAGAAATAAGACGAATAACTATATTGCATACCTTGCCCTTTTTTGAAAACTTTTTCTTCCAAATAGAACTAAAATTAACTAATTAATTTTAATAATGAACTAATTTTAAAAAAACACTGTATTTGAGCTTGAGTCGGTGAATAAAAAATATTTTATTACCATTGAAAATTTGAACACAATATATATAAGGAGAGTGTGATCTAATAGAAGGAATTGGAAAATAAATCTTCCTTGATCGTATCACACAATTCAATTAAATATAAAAGTCTGTTTCTAATAAGCAAGAAAATTATTTAAACATAACCTCGACATTACCTCTATGCAAACCCAAAACAGCTGTTAGCATTAACCGTCATGTACGACTTCGGAAAACGTCGGAACAATTCGTACAGCTTACGGAAATCTGATGCGCTATTTAAACAATTTTTCTCCTGAAGAAAATGTCTCAGAGGCGTCTAAAGGGATTAAATTTTTTTAAAAAAAGTTTAACAGTGACCGGTTTTTGGATGCTCATAATTTCTGCAACAATTTTTGTTTTTCTAAGTAACAAGCTAGAGTCTTCAAGAGAGTCTTGATTCTTGGTAGGTTCGGTTGCTCATTAGGAAAGACATGAATGCTAGCCAGATCATATTAGTTCATACTGAGTGAAGATTCATAACGGTTGCAATATATATTCTTGATAAAATACCACGTTGTATCCTACTAACTGCTCATATGTCAACATAGGGATGAGAGTTACCAAATTTCGAATGTCTATATAACCAAACAAAATTATAAACTAGAAATATTTAATATTTAGATTTCCGAAACAGAAATATTTTATTGCCAAAATTATTCCTTTTAAAGTTAATTGAAAAAATTAACGATGACCAAGTATCAAACATAAATTTGGAGTTTTATCTTATTATGCAATTCATTCTATTAGTTCACACTCATATTTTCATTCGTTTTATTTCAAATTTTCAATCGTTAATAAAATACTTTCTATTCATTTACTCAATTTCAAACACATTTTTTAAAACTTAGTGGATGGCACTTGATGTGAATACAGTTTTTTCAAATATTAATCCATTAATTAAATTTAAAATAAATTAATTTTAGTTTTAAACGAGAGAAAAACTTTTCACAAAAGGGGCAAGATATGAAATATAGTTAATTTGGCCCATTTGGCTTAAAATAAATGATGACATACGATTTCGTACAACAGCTGATTTTATAGTATAGGGTATGTGTTAGAACAGCTGTTTAAACGTATAGGTATGTTACTTTATTTGTAATAATTGTAGTTAATTAATAAAAAGTAACTAAAATAAAAATTTTCTTTTTTGACTTAAGTAGGAATTTACTTTAAAATTTGTTGTTTATGTTACTTTTTTTGTATTCACTGGGAAAAGGAAAAATTAATTTGTTTTCAAGTATGGCGAAGATTATTCCCTCTAGCTTAAACTTTACGCTCTACTAACATGTGAAGCTCATAACGCAGTTAAAAAATAACGAGCTCGAAATTAGGAGCATTTTCGAAAAGAAAGTCGAACATAGAACATGGAAGAAGAGTAAGACGGTAGTTTTCAAAGCAGAAGACATCGTGGGAACATTGCGCTAACCTACTTTAAATAAAATGTTTCGTATTTCACTTCTAATCCATCGTTAAAGTTAGATGTAATGATTGATGTGGTGCCAACAATGGCGGCTCATTGATTGACAACAACGGCGAAGCATTGCGAAATATCAGCGTCTTACCCATGGATTAATGTAGTGTATGAAAAACCGGTACTTGATTACATGGGTCTAGCCTCAATTAGAGGTGTGGGCAAGCTACCGAAAGTGCCAAGTCAGTAGCCTCGAACACAATGCCCTAATGACTTTCAGGGAGTCCGATAGTGTTCGACATAACATTTAAATGCCAGGAAAAGTTTTATGGTTTATAAAAGGATTAACGTTATTGTTACATAATATATTGACCCGTAATAAAACTAAACCGTTCTCTACTAAGTTACAATTAAACTATTTTATAGTTTAAATACTAAAACAACATTTATGGTATAGTATGTTAAAACCAAGATCCTTTTGTCACTGTTTATGATCTTAGTAATAAAAAAAGTAATATAAACAAATGTTTAAAGACGTCAAAGAAAATTTTTATTTTAGTTACTTTCTATTAATAATTACAAATAATACAAATAAAGTCAAACAACCTATGCGTTAAAACAGTTATTCTATCACATTACCTATAACATAAAATCAGCTGTTTTATGAAATCATATGTTATCATTTATTTTGAGCCAATGGGACGAAATAACTATATTGCATACCTGCCCCTTTTGTAAAATGTCTTTTCCCATAATCTAAAATTAATTAATTAAATG
>JBAIZL010000004.1:162682231-162839731 GCA_036971475.1 Prosapia bicincta
CGGATGTGGAGGTAATTACTGACATTCAATAACGTAAATGAATTATTTTTTTAAATATTCAATATGCTCAAAATTAGAAATGACTAAAGGAGGCTGAAGAAATCGCAAGACGTTTCCCCCAAGTGTAAGTTAACAATTTAACGACCTTTAGTTAACAAAAGTCTGATAGCAATTAATAGCAAATGTGTAATAAGTAATTAACACCCAGCTCGTCATGAACAGCAACATGATTTCGATATTTAATGAAGCCCGGCAAGCAGAAGTTCAATAGGAAGCTGAAGAAGTATTTAGTTGAAAACGTTTCCTCCAAGTGTAAGTAACAATTTAACAACCTTCAGTTAACAAAAAGTCTGGTAGCAAGCAATATCAAAATTGTAATAAGTAATTAACAACCAGCTCGTCATGAACAACAACACGATTTCGATATTTAATGAAGCCCGGCAAGCAGAAGTTCAATAGGAAGCTGAAGAAGTATTTAGTTGAAAACGTTTCCTCCAAGTGTAAGTAACAATTTAACAACCTTCAGTTAACAAAAAGTCTGGTAGCAAGCAATATCAAAATTGTAATAAGTAATTAACAACCAGCTCGTCATGAACAACAACACGATTTCGATATTTAATGAAGCCCGGCAAGCAGAAGTTCAATAGGAAGCTGAAGAAGTATTTAGTTGAAAACGTTTCCTCCAAGTGTAAGTAACAATTTAACAACCTTCAGTTAACAAAAAGTCTGGTAGCAAGCAATATCAAAATTGTAATAAGTAATTAACACCCAGCTCGTCATGAACAGCAACATGATTTCGATATTTAATGAAGCCCGGCAAGCAGAAGTTCAATAGGAAGCTGAAGAAGTATTTAGTTGAAAACGTTTCCTCCAAGTGTAAGTAACAATTTAACAACCTTCAGTTAACAAAAAGTCTGGTAGCAAGCAATATCAAAATTGTAATAAGTAATTAACAACCAGCTCGTCATGAACAACAACACGATTTCGATATTTAATGAAGCCCGGCAAGCAGAAGTTCAATAGGAAGCTGAAGAAGTATTTAGTTGAAAACGTTTCCTCCAAGTGTAAGTAACAATTTAACAACCTTCAGTTAACAAAAAGTCTGGTAGCAAGCAATATCAAAATTGTAATAAGTAATTAACAACCAGCTCGTCATGAACAACAACACGATTTCGATATTTAATGAAGCCCGGCAAGCAGAAGTTCAATAGGAAGCTGAAGAAGTATTTAGTTGAAAACGTTTCCTCCAAGTGTAAGTAACAATTTAACAACCTTCAGTTAACAAAAAGTCTGGTAGCAAGCAATATCAAAATTGTAATAAGTAATTAACACCCAGCTCGTCATGAACAGCAACATGATTTCGATATTTAATGAAGCCCGGCAAGCAGAAGTTCAATAGGAAGCTGAAGAAGTATTTAGTTGAAAACGTTTCCTCCAAGTGTAAGTAACAATTTAACAACCTTCAGTTAACAAAAAGTCTGGTAGCAAGCAATATCAAAATTGTAATAAGTAATTAACAACCAGCTCGTCATGAACAACAACACGATTTCGATATTTAATGATTAAATATCATTAACACTAAAAATAATTAGTAGCCCATATAAGTGAGAAACCAAAATGAACATGTCACTGCTTATTTTTTATTCCAGTCAAACATTTATGCTAACATTTAAAAAAAACTGTCTTCCTTAATCAATTTAGTGTCTCATATAATAATCGTAACGTGCTATTTAATGATCTGTCCCATATCACATGAAACATGACGTTTTAATTAATGTTATGTCTCATAACGCAACATACATAACGTCTTAATGGCTATTCTGTCGCACAACATAATACACATCACGCCTTAATTAATGGCCTGTCTCATAACGCAATAAATATAACTTTGAATGAATTTAATAACTATTTAATGTGTTTAAGTTTAATGATAGATGACAGACCAGTTCATGCTAATACAAATACACTCTACGTTTCATTTTTATGTCCGAAAATCCGTTATTATTAAACTTTTAGCTCTTGAAAAGGATTGAAAAGTAAATCGAAACGTATAGTGTATTTGTAGAAGCATGAATTGCTCTGTGATCTGTCATTAGACTTAATTAATGTCATAACACACAAAATGATACATTTATTGTCTCAAATAATGTCCGGTCTCATAACGCAATAAACATAAACGTTTTCTGGGAAATGAATGTTTGCGGATTAGCCTACAAGAGGTCATTAATTACGAATAAAATTATTTCTTACGTTTTGTTGGATGACGATCTTCTTGTCAGAGATTTTATTTAATATTACCAAATTAATTTCCTACTGAACCTATAATTTAAGTAAATTTATGAAAAGTCTACCGAGGGAATTAGTTTACCGTCGTATTAAGCTACCTTCGGCAGTGTCTGATAATGGTCACACAATGTCGAAACAGTTTTGTCTCGGTAACTTTTCCGTAAAGTTACTTAAAATTCCTTAATTTCTTAGCCTCAAATGTAAAACTAACTCTTTTTAATGAAGATTATAAAATAACATTATACATAAAAAACATCAATCAAAGTATTAGAAACAACCCCAATACCACAAAAATAATAAAAAATAACAAATAATACAAGTTACTTAAGATTAAACTCTTATGTACATTTCGTTGACAATGCCATCATCATCAGAGGGTCTTATTACAAAACTACAATCTAGGAAACAAGAAGGTACAAACTAGAGGTCACCCAATATTTTCATTGTAATATACTGTACCACTTTGCTCTTGATATTGTATATACAAACACAAAATAATTTGTAGATATTAAAATTGTACGAAAATAGTAAACCCACAGGACTTTCCAACTTATAAAATTACTTCAATCCCGCCCTTAACTTTATTCTTCGTTTAGTAAAAGTAGCGAGTACAAATCCCGTGTAGCACCGCCCCGAAAGAAACAGTAGGGGAGACGGGATATTTTAATTCCAAGTCGAAAGACGAGTTTTTTTGGTCCGTCCGTCGGTCGGTGTTCGCCGCCAAGTATCAGAAATGTCATCGCACGGAGCTGCGATATGAAGGCGATATCAAGGTGTTGGGTGGTCCTTCATTTCCCGCATACGTTACCACACAACCAATCTATCTTATAATTATTTCTAGTCACACTTTCCGACGTTCTCGAAAATCCTAATTACGCATTGATTTTGATAGAAATCAGTATTCGATACCAGTTTCTATATAGGCTATTTCAAATTTCTCACTTCTATGTAATAAGATGAATGTTTTTTTGTTGATAACATTTAAAGCGTACAAAATAAATCTCGTAAAACCTTAGAACCACCCCTTTATCAGTTGGGATAGTCATATTAGAGGTTAGTCTAAGGTTAGGTTACAATGAAACGTTTCGTGAAATTGATAGTACTATTTGTATTGTACCTCAGGTTACCCTAGGTTAGGTTAGCGAAGGTGTGTGATTAGTGTGTTAGCCTACATTAGCTCCATACGTGTGGGCTGGTACACTTACAGGTTAGAATAGTAAAGACGCGTGATTAGTGTGTTAGCCTACATTAGCTCCATACGTGTGGGGTGGTACACTTACAGGTTAGAATAGCAAAGAAGCGTGATTAGTGTGTTAGCCTACATCAGCTCCATACGGGTGGGGTGGTACACTTACAGGTTAGAATAGCAAAGACACGTGATTAGTGTGTTAGCCTACATTAGCTCCATACGTGTGGGGTGGTACACTTACAGGTTAGAATAGCAAAGACGCGTGATTAGTGTGTTAGCCTACATTAGCTCCATACAGGGGGGGGGGGTTCACTTCTAGGTTAGGTCGGACAACAATGTTAACATAAGCACAAGTTACAGGACAGAAGGTTGTTCACTTGTTGAGGGCATGGATTGTGAATTTTATTCAACTAATTTCATCAACTTGTGTGTTTATTTTTTAAACGTTAGATATTATATTTTTCAAATTTTTTCAGTAGGGGTATAAAATGAACTCTCAGTCTTACCGTACTTTAATGCTCCTACCAAGGAGGGTTTTCTGACCTCTTTACCATGAAAAATAGCATTTCAATAGACTTAGTCAACGTATAGAAAGATATTTATTAAATTTGAACTCATGTAGGTTAATTTTTCTTTCCGTCAGTTTTTAGTTAAGTTTTTTATCATTTAGCAACTCGTATAAAGATGATTGTTTTAAAGCGTCAAGAATTATTATTTAATAGGACGACTTTTCTACAACTAGATACGAGTTAGTGATGTTTATACTAGCTAAATGTATTTATAGAAGCCAGTGGTTTGTGAACTCATCTTCTTTTAGTATGAACCGGAACAAAATGTTCTGTCTTTAGATCATAACTTTAAAAAGGACTTTAAAACTGCAATGAATTAGATGTAGTAATCTCGTCCTAATAAATAATCATTATAAACTTGTTAAAACACAGTTTTTATTATAAATTTCTAGTGGCGTATTCTATAAATTAAGATTTCGTCAAAAATAAAAATCGAATGCATTCGTCCTATTGGCGGCTTAGGGCGTTGAAGTCACCACTTGTTCTGGTTAACAATACAAAAACACTCGCAAGTTATGTGTAAATTATGAACTGGCTGTAATTTGATTAATGTGCTGTTAAACAATTGTATTCCGACTCTATATAACTATTGCATCGTCATTGTCTCTATAATGAGAAAGCATTTCGACCTGCAATATTGTGCAGAAATCATTAGGTATGCAGGCTGTGAGTAAAAAAGGCAAGAAAATCGGAGAGCTGAGCGCGTGAGAGAGAGCGAAGTCGTCCAGATTAGCCAGGCTAGCGTCTCTTGTTACAATATCTCTTAGCTGATCTCGGCTGTCAGTAGGCCATGATCCTCTTCGAGAGACTTCAAAGGAATTTCTACAAAAAAACTATTCTACAAAGATGCTTCTAAATAATTGGGACGCGGAACAACGTGTTGGTCGAAAAGTGGCATCGATTAATTGTACGGGCACTGTATCGATCGTCGGATGATGGATGAGCTGCGGAACAGAGAAAACAAAAGGTTACAAACGTGAGAAAAGTGAAACAACGTTTGTTAAACATACCCGGAGAGTTTGTTCTGCTCTTGTGGAGTGTGAAGTGAAATAAGTTCAAATGTTAACAAAACGTGTTAAAATAATCGATTAGAAAAATGTAAATTTTAAATTTATCTGCATATCGATTTACTCTTGTCCAGAGTTGACGTGAGTGATTTGAAGTAGCTACATATTTCCCAATTTTTTTAAATGGAATTTTTTAAATTTTTCATTTAGACTACACATTGTTAGAAAAGGTGCAATTATGAATGCGTAATTTCCCGGTGAGTTATGTGGAAAGGTGTAGAAGAAAGAAAGTTGGTGCAAAAGGAGAGTGGTGACACCGAGTGCCTATCTTTTGACTTTATCCCCATTTTACTTATCAAGGAACACAAAGACATATTAAGGAAAACAAAGACGGAAAAATTTACCCCGTGTGGAAAAATCTCCAACATGAAGTATCTACCCCTACGAATCAAAATCAAACTCATGACTCTTGCCGGTGTGACTAGCGCCAGTCCCAAGACTTGGTGCTACAGCCCGTGGTACCAGTGTGCAAGAGTCTTCGACCTTGAGCGCTGGACTGGTGAAACGACCGCCCTTGGGATGACAGAAACTCCAACCAGACACTACGGTTTCGGCCGCTTTTCCAAAACTACTTAGGACCGCAGCCAGGTTTCCGTATCTCAAGACTTCTTTTGATTACTGTAATTCGGTCCAGGTATAGTCGGACCTTTATCCATTTTCGGGAATTTTACCTGAGGGAAGGATCCCTTGGTTCCCAATAGTTCCAGGTTCACCTAAGCTGCCTTCACTCGTGAAGTGGGCCCAGGTAGTGCAGTCGGACCTTTATCCACTTTTGGGAGTTTTACCTGAGGGACGGATCCCTTGGTTCCCAATAGTTCCCGGTTCACCTAAGCTGCCTTCACTCGTGAAGTCGGCCCAGGTAGTGCAGTCGGACCTTTATCCACTTTCGGGAGTTTTACCTGAGGGACGGATCCCTTGGTTCCCAATAGTTCCAGGTTCACCTAAGCTCCCTTCACTCGTGAAGTGGGCCCAGGTAGTGCAGTCGGACCTTTATCCACTTTCGGGAGTTTTACCTGAGGGACGGATCCCTTGGTTCCCAATAGTTCCAGGTTCACCTAAGCTGCCTTCACTCGAGAAGCCGACCCAAGTAGTGCAGTCGGACCTTTACTCACTTTCGGTGGTTTTACCTGAGGGACGGATCCCTTGGTTCCCAGTAGTTCCAGGTACACCTAAGCTTCCTTCACCCGTGAAGTCGGCCCAGGTAGTGCAGTCGGACCTTTACCCACTTTCGGTGGTTTTACCTGAGGGACGGATCCCTTGGTTCCCAATAGTTCCAGGTTCACCTAAGCTTCCTTCACCTGTGAAGTCGGCCCAGGTAGTGCAGTCGGACCTTTACCCACTTTCAGTGGTTTTACCTGAGGGACGGATCCCTTGAATTCTAATAGCTCAAGGTTCACCTAAGCTGCCTTCACCCGTGAAGCCGGCCCAGGTATTGCAGTCGGACCTTTACCCACTTTCGGGAGTTTTACCTGAGGGACGGATCCCTTGGTTCCCAATAGTTCCAGGTTCACCTAAGCTGCCTTCACTCGAGAAGTCGGCCCAGGTAGTGTAGTCGGACCTTTACCCACTTTCGGTGGTTTTACCTGAGGGACGGATCCCTTGGTTCCCAATAGTTCCAGGTTCACCGAAGTTGCTTTCGCACCTGATTTGTCGATCATTTAAGACCTGGTTGTCGGTGATAAACGATTTCTCTTTTTTTGATAATTCTTTAAACTATTGTTTTAAGGGCTTAAAATAAGGATCGGTCGATTTCGTAAACTGCTAATTGTTTTTGCGAGGCATCTTTCCCACATCTATCCTATTAGTATGGGAGAAATCCCTCGCCTCCCCGTTTAATGAAATTAAACACACTATCTGTTTCCGCAGACAGTCTAAGACACAAACCACCATTTCAACTTAAGTCTCATAATTAACAAATACCTAATGCAATTCAAAAATACAAAAACGTGTTTTCACATGTGTTTTTTTATGGAAAGAAACAAATAGTCATATTTTTGCTTCAAATGTTGGTACAACTGGCAATTAAGTTGAAATACGAAGACAAAATTACCCAGTACAATGTTTAACTGACGCTATCCAATTGTAATAAGAGCGCTCTTCCGACTTATGAAGAAACTACAGTGCCTGGGTGTGCCTCCCTTTGGGGTACCTCCCCCAAAATTACCATAATGTAAAATTGAATACTTATCTCTGAAGGCCTGCCCTTCCCTCAGACAACGCTACTACAACGAATACTACAGAACTACGAGTGTTCGCCGAGCTTTCGATTTTTTTGCCTTATTCTACATTCTCTTAGTTATCTATAATCAAAATACTATTGATTCTTTCAAAGACAGTCAGTTAGATAAAGCAGAAGCGGATTTCGTAGCTCACGTGGTTTTTGCAGAGTCTGGCTTCAGGTAGGATACTGGATTAGTGCTGTTGGTAATAGACTGGTTACAAGGAGATTCATTTCCATTTGGAGAACGTTTATTTTATAATACACCATCAGCGAGGGGGTGTATTTTGCTGTGATGATGTTGTCTTTACAAAAACATAACAGTAATTGGCTGACTTATACGTGTATAATTTTGCTGTGATGATGTTGTCTTTACAAAAACATAACAGTAATTGGCTGACTTATACATGTATAATTTTGCTGTGATGATGTTGTCTTTACAAAAACGTAACAGTAATTGGCTGACTTATACTTGTATAATTTTGCTGTGATGATGTTGTCTTTACAAAAACGTAACAGTAATTGACTGACTTATATGTGTATAATTTTGCTGTGATGATGTTGTCTTTACAAAAACGTAACAGTAATTGGCTGACTTATACGCGTATAATTTTGCTGTGATGATGTTGTCTTTACAAAAACGTAACAGTAATTGGCTGACTTATACGTGTATAATTTTGCTGTGATGATGTTGTCATTACAAAAACATAACAGTAATTGGCTGACTTATACGTGTATAATTTTGCTGTGATGATGATGTCTTTACAAAAACATAACAGTAATTGGCTGACTTATACGTGTATAATTTTGCTGTGATGATGTTGTCTTTACAAAAACATAACAGTAATTGGCTGACTTATACGTGTATAATTTTGCTGTGATGATGTTGTCTTTAGAAAAACGTAACAGTAATTGGCTGACTTATACGTGTATAATTTTGCTGTGATGATGTTGTCTTTACAAAAACATAACACTAATTGGCTGACTTATACGTGTATAATTTTGCTGTGATGATGTTGTCTTTACAAAAACATAACAGTAATTGGCTGACTTATACGTGTATAATTTTGCTGTGATGATGTTGTCTTTACAAAAACATAACAGTAATTGGCTGACTTATACGTGTATAATTTTGCTGTGATGATGTTGTCTTTACAAAAACGTAACAGTAATTGACTGACTTATACGTGTATAATTTTGCTGTGATGATGTCGTCTTTACAAAAACATAACAGTAATTAGCTGACTTATACGTGTATAATTTTGCTGTGATGATGTTGTCTTTACAAAAACATAACAGTAATTGGCTGACTTATACGTGTATAATTTTGCTGTGATGATGTTGTCTTTACAAAAACATAACACTAATTGGCTGACTTATACGTGTATAATTTTGCTGTGATGATGTTGTCTTTACAAAAACATAACAGTAATTGGCTGACTTATACGTGTATAATTTTGCTGTGATGATGTTGTCTTTACAAAAACATAACAGTAATTGGCTGACTTATACGTGTATAATTTTGCTGTGATGATGTTGTCTTTACAAAAACGTAACAGTAATTGGCTGACTTATACGTGTATAATTTTGCTGTGATGATGTTGACTTTACAAAAACATAACAGTAATTGGCTGACTTATACGTGTATAATTTTGCTGTGATGATGTTGTCTTTACAAAAACGTAACAGTAATTGGCTGACTTATACGTGTATAATTTTGCTGTGATGATGTTGTCTTTACAAAAACGTAACAGTAATTGGCTGACTTATACGTGTATAATTTTGCTGTGGTGATGTCGTCTTTACAAAAACGTAACAGTAATTGGCTGATTTATACGTGTATAATTTTGCTGTGATGATGTCGTCTTTACAAAAACGTAACGGTAATTGGCTGATTTATACGTGTATAATTTTGCTGTGATGATGTTGTCTTTACAAAAACATAACAGTAATTGGCTGACTTATACGTGTATAATTTTGCTGTGATGATGTTGTCTTAACAAAAACGTAACAGTAATTGGCTGACTTATACGTGTATAATTTTGCTGTGATGATGTCTTTACAAAAACATAACAGTAATTGGCTGACTTATACGTGTATAATTTTGCTGAACTACGTCTTTATGTAGGTTATCTATAAATTTAATGACGTGACCTAGAGGCTGACAGTGTAATTAAAAAACCATGTTCTTATTTGCTTAGTACTAACTACAAAATAACCTACGCTAGAATACAGATTTTATTGTCTATTTGTTTTCCTGAAGGTGAGGGAAGCTGAGCAAGGAGATTAGCGTTGTGTGGGAATTTATGGGGGATCCAATACGACTTTATGGCGATGCCTGTGGGGAGAAATTATTGAAGATGTGCAGGTATTTCGAGGTTCCAGCGCTGACGAAAACCTCTGTGGAGAAAAAGTGGAGACTATCGAAAGGTTTGTGCTTATAGAGGAACCAAGGGGATGGGGATGTGAGAGACAGACACTTAAAGGAGCCAAAACAGTTAGGGAAAAGCAAAGGAAGAAGTTGATGTTAGTATCTCCGTTAAATTTAGTTTTCTAAATCTTTTGTTGCAATTTTCCTCACTTTCTATTTGAAAACTGTGACTATTTATTTCTTAAATAATATTAATATAAAAATTGATTCTAAATAAAATAATTGTATTCCGTGGTATTCCCAAGTCGATAGTTGTCAGAACAATAAAGTTACCAATATCAGGTTTCGAGGAAGTGTCAGAAAGTTCCCGCACTCTAGGCACTACCGGCGCGACAGCAATATCGAATTAGTCCATGAGTCGAATTACATTGCGGTAGGGCCTATGTAGTTACGTTTCTTTACGGGGTGAGTTATATTATGTCTGAATGTTATTCTTTATTATAGATAAATTCAACAAGTTTTGTAGTAATTTCCTCTGAAGATGATTTCTTTGCAATCGATTCTGGTTCTGGCTTGAATAAAAGTTTACGCGTGCAAGAGAATTTATTTATTTATAATACCATTTATTTATTTATTTGCACCAAAGTTGCTGCACTTTATTATTGTAGCCTAAATGTTATTTTTCAAATTATAGGAGTACAGTCATGTTACGATGGCTCCCCTCGCTAAAGATGACGCCATAGCTATCAGCTGGCCGAGAATACCAAATTATTTAAACGTTACCTGGTAGCGGTTCACAAAGAGGATTCCCATATATATTATTGCTACCATCTCCTACACTCGTTACCTACCTCGTGACAGACCTTAAGGGCACTCTTTCAAGTTATTTCATCTATTTTTTTTGTCGCTACTGTCATTCAATCAATATATGCCCAATCGATAGAATACCCAATTGATCGAAGTTCAATTTTTTAACATTCTTCTTCCCTTATTATTATTATCTGTATCCTACTAATTATAGTTTATTTACTAAAACATATATCTATAGACTATTGTTTCCTTCATACGATAAATATTTTCTAAATGTATATTTAACAGACCATAACATAAAAATGATATGTTATTAACATAACGTATATATACATTCTGAATTATACGTTATGCATATAAAAATAAATGAATAAACCTCTTGAAAGCCAGAGCAAAAAACAAATAACATAAACAAAACTTTTTTACAGTCAATTCCTACTTGGGCCAACAAAATTTTTTTTTTCAAGGTTCTTTTTATTAAATAATTACAAACAATATAAATAAAGTAACATAATTTATGCGTTACAACAGCTGTTCTACCACATAACCTATAACATAAAATCAGCTGTTTTTTTTAAATCATATGTTATCACTTATTTTAAGCCAAATGGGATGAAATAATTATATTGCATATCTTTCCCCATTTGTGAAAAGTTTTTCTCCCATATAAAACTAAATTTAATTAATGAGTTAATATTTGAAAAAAAAACTGTATTGACATCATGTGCCTTACACTACAAGTTTAAAAAAATGTATTTGAACATGAAAGGATTGATAAAAAGTATTTAATTAACTATTGAAAATGTGAACAAGATAAATATATATAGGCAGAGTGTGGACTAATAGTAGGAATTGAAAAATATAAATTCCAACAATAAAAAAAACTTTATAATTTTAAACTAATTAGGCCTATTATAATTTTTCTGTGACTCTTGAAAAACGTTATTAATTTATGTCCGTTTCAAGAGATATCAGTTTCCTGCTGGCTAGTGCTCAGATCTTCTATTTCACTGTCGTTTACTGCAATGAGTCATTTTATAACAGATCTGGATACTACGGAGTAGAGGAGTACATTTATCATAGTTTAACTGTGCTTTCGGTTTAAGGTTACCCACCACAAACTATAAATGAGTCATACCCGAGGAATTTACGCACATATACATTGCACGTTATAATAACTGAATATACTAATGAGAGCTTAAAATAATATCAAGTTTGTTATAAAACTGTCCAATGTATTATATATTTCTTTTTAACTTTAAAAGAAACTTTTTAATCGTTTTTGGGAAGGAATAGCTCTCTCGCTCGACTCTTAAACAGTAAGCCACCTGAAAAAGTTACATGCGTACATTCTACTTTGTCCAGTAGTACCAACTGTTGAACTTTAATCGTATCAAATATGTACGAAATATACCACGTTTTGAATTTTAGAAACTACAGTTGCCAATATAAATTCATCTGGCCGGAACTTTCTCTTTTTCCAAGAAATCGTATGCACGTGTGTTCACTTTGGGAATTACCCGAACGGTTTTGCATTGTCAAAATCCGAATTTTGGTATTTATAGAGGGCTAAGTAATAAACGCCTGATCATAATGGCGGTGGGTGACATAATTAGCAAATCTGCACCAGATTAAATTCCGACAACAACTGAAGTCTTGTTTGAATTTTAAAAACTAATATTCTGGATGACTGTTCGTACAAAAAGAAGATGTATTGGCGTGTTGACAAGGGTTGCTACAATACGAACCCCCTGGAGAGTTTATTCACAAAGATACTATAGCCTAACCTTCCCGTAACTGGAATCTGTTGGGTAGATCAAACACAAGTTTCCAGCTAACGACAAACATTCTGAAGTTTTAGAGTAGGCTATGTACAAACCAATATGCGTACTTAACCACATAAACATAAATTAAACCAATAAGTTTAAATGACTATTGTTTCACCCCTAACAGTCGGAATAGTTATTTTCTCTGACTGTAAATCGCCCTAAGAAGCAATAACAAAACGGAGACACAAACATCACCTCTGCAATAAATGTACTGCTTGGCAGTCTACACTGTAAGGGGAAACCGTGTCATCTACAATGGATCCCGGCAAACGTAAACATTGAAGGCAATGAGTGTGCCGACTCATTGGTCAAAGAAGCCTGTGAAAACGACTAACCGGGTAACATCATTACACTTGGAGATGTGAACGCATTGGCCCAAAACAGACTCTTACTTTATACCTTTCGGAGGCCACTTGATTCAAACTGACCCAGAAATATGACATCGGACATTATATACTATGAACCAATCATTTCAGAAGGATGAAGTGACAAGATCAAGACATACGTTCCCTGCAGAAACTGCCCGGATGTCAGTCTAACACCGAGACACATCTTCAAGTGTCTAGCACTCACTCCGCGTGTTTAGAAATTGGGAATGGAACCACTTGAAGCCCATTTGAGAGCTGTTCTCTCCAGTCAAAAGGCGCCGGAGTTGGTGGACGCAATCGTCCGGTCTTTCGATATAATCGAAGATTCCATGGACGGGGAAACAACAACATTTAGAAAATACCGAAATACAGTTACTTTTTTTATTTCTTGAAATAAACTGATCGCTTCTTAATGAATGTGTTGGGAAATTAGTTCACAAATTAAGGATAAACTAAGTTAAGAATAGATAACTATCACAGATGTATTTTTAGCTTAGGACGCATCGAACCACACAAACTAGTTATATCAATGTTGGGGCACCATCTATGGGAGCTGTTACATTTATGTTTTTCTCTAAATATTCCAAAACCTGTTAGGATTCGTTGTTAGCAATAATAGATTGGTATGAAGTAAACGACATTTTAAAGAGCCAATTCCTTGAATTCAACTTTCCATAAACATACATCATGGATGTCTTTTCGGAGCACTTATAGTTTTTCTAATGGGGAGGAAGTCGGGTTACCGCTGTTACGTCGTTAGTTGTAACAACTCCGCACAGGTAGCGCTAAAATTAATTTTGGAAAGTGTAAAATTAGTAGCGCTGGTGTCATGTTTCTAGTGGTAAATAGTTAGCAACATTACATTTTAAACAAGAAGAAAGTGATTATAAATGAACCAAACCATAAACTTTGGTTAAAACTTTTCATCTTTACTCCCAAAAACATAAACTTAATTTACAAAAGATTTAAAGTAAAGAAACTAGGAAGTAACATGATTAAGTTAGGTTTGGTTATAAAAACTTTGCTAACCTCAACTAGTCGTTCACTTTCACTGCCGTGGTTGCATTTTAACCGACTTCAAGAAAATAAAGAGGTTCTGTATTCGGCCCTCGGTAGGAACATTTAATGTTTGTTCTACGATAATTTCGGATGTATCAAACCGATCAAAGGGGAAGCCCTAACGCGTTAGTCACACTATAGTCATGTCCTAATTCCTCTGATTTAATGACAATCAAAAATCAATTTAATTATATGAGGACAATCCTATTACACATAAAAAAAAATTAATTTAGAGTTTTATTTATTTTAATTAGGATTATGAACTATATGATAATTATTAATCAAAATGAACAATCACAACATTTATTTTATGTAGTATTCTACCACATATAAAAATTACACAGAAAAAATAAGTATAAAACAAATAAATTGTTTTATTTCTGGCTTGAGAAAGATGGTTAGAACCAGCATTACCGGATACTAATGAATTAATTTTCCTCATGGAAGTGGCTTTGTTTGATTATTTACCCATATCGATATATAACTCGTTATAACTCGAATGAGATAAGAAAAAATAAATACACTGAAAATACGATTTAGTTCATTTACCTTAATCAAGATATTCAATTTTCCTCAAGGGATAACATCATTACTTCACTAAATACAAAGACATAAATTCATTAAATATAACTTTACTATCAATTTCACTTACTTTTTTTAAATAATATTTTATATGTAAAAATGATTTTACTAATAATTATTAAAGATGGCATTATTGTATGTTTACGAGATTTTGCATCACATGATTATTAACACTTTTTAAACGAAAGTGAGAAAGAATAAATGGTTGTTTCTTTTTTTAAAATTTATTCAATTCTTTCTATTAGTTAACACTCTCCTTATGCATACACACACACACACACACACACACACACATATATATATATATATATATATATATATATATATATATATATTTGTAGCTTTGCAACACTGTTTTCTTGTATTCATTTATCACTTTTACTATATGTACTTAAACAAGAATCTTACTTGGTATTTATGCGAGTTAACTTTCAAAGATTGGTCGTATCTCCATCATCGGGCATCACTTACCAAGTAAATTTCTTGTTTAGGTGAATTATATATATATATATATATATATATATATATATATATATATATATATACACCTATATGGAGAGTGTGAACTAATAGAAGGAATTGAATACATTTTTAAAAAAGAAACAGAACCGTTTATTCTTTATATATATTACATATATTTAATAATACATATAGTCTTTTTTATTATAGGTATATATCTTGTTAAAATTTTCAATCGTTAATAAAATACTTTTTATTCATCCATTCAAGTTCAAATACATTTGTTTATACTTTTAGCGGATAGCACTTCATGTTATTGCAGTTTTTTCAAATATTTATTCCGTAATTTAATTTAATTAATTAATTTTAATAATTAATTTCGCTTTCTATTCTGTCACTTAATTTTGTGATTCTGTCAATATTTATACAGTAAATATGTATAATAATTGTAATTATTTAATAAAAAGTAACTAAAATAATATTTTTTGTTGATGCAAGTAGAAATTGACTTAATTATTTTTCATATTAATTGTTTAATATCAAGCTGTAATTATAACAGAATTTATAATAATAATAACTTCTAGCAATATTACTTCCAGTCAACAACACAAATAAAAACATTTTTCTACAGTTAAATATCACAAGTTTAAATATCACAAAGGTAAAACACTGTACAACAGGTGTATTCCACTTAATGACGCTTTCGAAAGCTATCTACGCGTATTTGTTTAATGTAAAAGCTTTGCATTAAATCGAGGATCGAACCCTTTGTGCGTCGATAATACCGCGTAGTACCTAAACATCAACAATCGAAAATAATTTAATTACGCCACTGGAAACAATCAAAGCTAAACTGTTAGTTTTATTACCCGGCGCAATTAAATTGATAAGCTCGCGAAAACAGTTGGAGTAGCCTGCAATTACGTTTTCCTGCTTAACCAAGCCTCTGTGTATTGTCTTTAGGGATGTATCTGCATTAGCATACGGACCATTGGCTGCCTCTACAATTTTAGTTTCTCTTTTGTTCAAACTAATTTATTTAATAACCAGTGAGAGTGTTTTATATTGCAGTTGTTTTTAAAATTTAAATTGGCTAAGTTGGAGTTCAAGGAGGATATTATAATGCGATTCATAAGGAATATTTAGTCACTGACAAACTGAAACAAATTTAGTTAACTATAACACCGTGTATCTGACAAAGAAATATTTTGTTTTAGTTTTTTTATTAATTAAAATTATTATAAATATGTATATACATATGGCAGAATCACAATATAAGAGGGCAAAATTTAAGCGAAATTAACTAAAATTAATTAATTAATTTTAAATATTAAATTAATATTTAAAAAACTGTGATAACATCAAGTGCAATAAAAAGTGTTATATTAACGATTGCATTTTTGAACAAGATACTAATATATTTAAGGGGATTGTGAAGTAACAGTAAGACCTAAATAATTATTGTAAACAATATTTTTTAAAAATAATTTTAAATAAACGTTAAATCGAAATTTAAAAATTTACAACAAATACAAAAAGGCGTTAGCAAAACAGTTTTTTGTGAGTAAAGTTGCAAATGCTGAATCCATTGTCTAAATTTCTTGTCACAGAAGATTGACGCTCCTTAGTTAAGCAGTAGCCTACGTTTTTAACTTGAGCGCTTACAAAAGAACTGTACAAATGAGATAAAAGGACTTAAGTAAATAACGGTTTCCAAGATTGAGTGGGACATTTTGTGAAAACGTCAAGACCCTTTATTTAACGCCAGTTTCTAGAATCGGAAATTCTAAGCAACAGCACGAGTAATTTGTTTACCCTTTATGGTAGGATCTAACTCAAATATTAAAGACTTTGGAAAAAAAATAACAGAAAACGTTCACCGATAGTAACACCGGCTAGTAGGTTTCAAAACAAATGCAGATTAATTATCCAATTACCCATCATTTCATCTACTCTCCTTACCAGAGAACTATCGTGTTACTGTTATCCTTCCGTATCATCGTCTCACCCCTCAGCGCAATGGTTATCTACCTGCCTGTGATCCTTTTGAGGTACCACTACGTTCCACATTTGAGCGCAATTAACCTACATTTCATCTACTCTCCTTACCAGAGAACTATCGTGTTACTGTTATCCTTCCGTATCATCGTCTCACCCCTTAGCGCAATGGTTATCTACATTCCTATGATCCTTTTGAGGTACCACTACGTTCCACATTTGAGCGCAATTATCCTACATTTCATCTATTCTCCTTACCAGAGGACTATCGTGTTACTGTTATCCTTCCGTATCATCGTCTCACCCCTCAGCGCAATGGTTATCTACTTGCCTATGATCATTTTGAGGTACCACTACGTTCCACATTTGAGCGCAATTATCCTACATTTCATCTATTCTCCTTACCAGAGGACTATCGTGTTACTGTTATCCTTCCGTATCGTCGTCTCACCCCTTAGCGCAATGGTTATCTACATTCCTATGATCCTTTTGAGGTACCACTACGTTCCACATTTGAGCGCAATTATCCTACATTTCATCTATTCTCCTTACCAGAGGACTATCGTGTTACTGTTATCCTTCCGTATCATCGTCTCACCCCTCAGCGCAATGGTTATCTACTTGCCTATGATCATTTTGAGGTACCACTACGTTCCACATTTGAGCGCAATTATCCTACATTTCATCTATTCTCCTTACCAGAGGACTATCGTGTTACTGTTATCCTTCCGTATCGTCGTCTCACCCCTTAGCGCAATGGTTATCTACATTCCTATGATCCTTTTGAGGTACCACTACGTTCCACATTTGAGCGCAATTATCCTACATTTCATCTATTCTCCTTACCAGAGGACTATCGTGTTACTGTTATCCTTCCGTATCATCGTCTCACCCCTCAGCGCAATGGTTATCTACTTGCCTATGATCATTTTGAGGTACCACTACGTTCCACATTTGAGCGCAATTAACCTACATTTCATCTACTCTCCGTACCAGAGGACTATCGTGTTACTGTTATCCTTCCGTATCATCGTCTCACCCCTCAGCGCAATGGTTATCTACTTGCCTATGATCCTTTTGAGGTACCACTACGTTCCACATTTGAGCGCAATTAACCTACATTTAATCTACTCTCCTTACCAGAGGACTATCGTGTTACTGTTATCCTTCCGTATCATCGTCTCACCCCTTAGCGCAATGGTTATCTACTTTCCTATGATCCTTTTGAGGTACCACTACGTTCCACATTTGAGCGCAATTAACCTACATTTAATCTACTCTCCTTACCAGAGGACTATCGTGTTACTGTTATCCTTCCGTATCATCGTCTCACCCCTTAGCGCAATGGTTATCTACATTCCTATGATCCTTTTGAGGTACCACTACGTTCCACATTTGAGCGCAATTATCCTACATTTAATCTATTCTCCTTACCAGAGGACTATCGTGTTACTGTTATCCTTCCGTATCATCGTCTCACCCCTCAGCGCAATGGTTATCTACTTGCATATGATCCTTTTGAGGTACCACTACGTTCCACATTTGAGCGCAATTAACCTACATTTCATCTACTCTCCTTACCAGAGGACTATCGTGTTACTGTTATCCTTCCGTATCATCGTCTCACCCCTCAGCGCAATGGTTATCTACTTGCCTATGATCCTTTTGAGGTACCACTACGTTCCACATTTGAGCGCAATTAACCTACATTTCATCTACTCTCCTTACCAGAGGACTATCGTGTTACTGTTATCCTTCCGTATCATCGTCTCACCCCTTAGCGCAATGGTTATCTACTTTCCTATGATCCTTTTGAGGTACCACTACGTTCCACATTTGAGCGCAATTATCCTACATTTCATCTATTCTCCTTACCAGAGGACTATCGTGTTACTGTTATCCTTCCGTATCATCGTCTCACCCCTTAGCGCAATGGTTATCTACTTTCCTATGATCCTTTTGAGGTACCACTACGTTCCACATTTGAGCGCAATTAACCTACATTTCATCTACTCTCCTTACCAGAGTACTATCGTGTTACTGTTATCCTTCCGTATCATCGTCTCACCCCTCAGCGCAATGGTTATCTACTTTCCTATGATCCTTTTGAGGTACCACTACGTTCCACATTTGAGCGCAATTAACCTACATTTCATCTACTCTCCTTACCAGAGGACTATCGTGTTACTGTTATCCTTCCGTATCATCGTCTCACCCCTCAGCGCAATGGTTATCTACTTGCCTATGATCCTTTTGAGGTACCACAACGTTCCTCATTTGAGCGCAATTAACCTACATTTCATCTACTCTCCTTACCAGAGGACTATCGTGTTACTGTTATCCTTCCGTATCATCGTCTCACCCCTCAGCGCAATGGTTATCTACTTGCCTATGATCCTTTTGAGGTACCACTACGTTCCACATTTGAGCGCAATTAACCTACATTTCATCTACTCTCCTTACCCGAGGACTATCGTGTTACTGTTATCCTTCCGTATCATCGTCTCACCCCTCAGCGCAATGGTTATCTACTTGCCTATGATCATTTTGAGGTACCACTACGTTCCACATTTGAGCGCAATTAACCTACATTTCATCTACTCTCCTTACCAGAGGACTATCGTGTTACTGTTATCCTTCCGTATCATCGTCTCACCCCTCAGCGCAATGGTTATCTACTTGCCTATGATCCTTTTGAGGTACCACTACGTTCCACATTTGAGCGCAATTAACCTACATTTCATCTACTCTCCTTACCAGAGGACTATCGTGTTACTGTTATCCTTCCGTATCATCGTCTCACCCCTCAGCGCAATGGTTATCTACTTGCCTATGATCTTTTTGAGGTACCACTACGTTCCACATTTGAGCGCAATTAACCTACATTTCATCTACTCTCCTTACCCGAGGACTATCGTGTTACTGTTATCCTTCCGTATCATCGTCTCACCCCTCAGCGCAATGGTTATCTACTTGCCTATGATCCTTTTGAGGTACCACTACGTTCCACATTTGAGCGCAATTAACCTACATTTCATCTACTCTCCTTACCAGAGGACTATCGTGTTACTGTTATCCTTCCGTATCATCGTCTCACCCCTCAGCGCAATGGTTATCTACTTGCCTATGATCCTTTTGAAGTACCACTACGTTCCACATTTAAGCGCAATTAACCTACATTTCATCTACTCTCCTTACCAGAGGACTATCGTGTTACTGTTATCCTTCCGTATAATCGTCTCACCCCTCAGCGCAATGATTATCTCATTGCCTATGATCCTTTTGAGGTACCACAACGTTCCTCATTTGAGAGCAATTAACCTACATTTCATCTACTCTCCTTACCAGAGGACTATCGTGTTACTGTTATCCTTCCGTATCATCGTCTCACCCCTCAGCGCAATGATTATCTCATTGCCTATGATCCTTTTGAGGTACCACAACGTTCCTCATTTGAGAGCAATTAACCTACATTTCATCTACTCTCCTTACCAGAGGACTATCGTGTTACTGTTATCCTTCCGTATCATCGTCTCACCCCTCAGCGCAATGGTTATCTACTTGCCTATGATCCTTTTGAGGTACCACTACGTTCCACATTTGAGCGCAATTAACCTACATTTCATCTACTCTCCTTACCAGAGGACTATCGTGTTACTGTTATCCTTCCGTATCATCGTCTCACCCCTCAGCGCAATGGTTATCTACTTGCCTATGATCCTTTTGAGGTACCACTACGTTCCACATTTGAGCGCAATTAACCTACATTTCATCTACTCTCCTTACCAGAGGACTATCGTGTTACTGTTATCCTTCCGTATCATCGTCTCACCCCTCACCGCAATGGTTATCTACTTGCCTATGATCCTTTTGAAGTACCACTACGTTCCACATTTAAGCGCAATTAACCTACATTTCATCTACTCTCCTTATCAGAGGACTATCGTGTTACTGTTATCCTTCCGTATAATCGTCTCACCCCTCAGCGCAATGATTATCTCATTGCCTATGATCCTTTTGAGGTACCACAACGTTCCTCATTTGAGAGCAATTAACCTACATTTCATCTACTCTCCTTACCAGAGGACTATCGTGTTACTGTTATCCTTCCGTATCATCGTCTCACCCCTCAGCGCAATGATTATCTACTTGCCTATGATCCTTTTGAGGTACCACTACGTTCCACATTTGAGCGCAATTAACCTACATTTCATCTACTCTCCTTACCAGAGGACTATCGTGTTACTGTTATCCTTCCGTATCATCGTCTCACCCCTCAGCGCAATGGTTATCTACTTGCCTATGATCATTTTGAGGTACCACTACGTTCCACATTTGAGCGCAATTAACCTACATTTCATCTACTCTCCTTACCAGAGGACTATCGTGTTACTGTTATCCTTCCGTATCATCGTCTCACCCCTCAGCGCAATGGTTATCTACTTGCCTATGATCCTTTTGAGGTACCACTACGTTCCACATTTGAGCGCAATTAACCTACATTTAATCTACTCTCCTTACCAGAGGACTATCGTGTTACTGTTATCCTTCCGTATCATCGTCTCACCCCTCAGCGCAATGGTTATCTACTTGCCTATGAGCCTTTTGAGGTACCACTACGTTCCACATTTGAGCGCAATTAACCTACATTTCATTTATTCTCCTTACCAGAGGACTATCGTGTTACTGTTATCCTTCCGTATCATCGTCTCACCCCTCAGCGCAATGGTTATCTACTTGCCTATGATCCTTTTGAGGTACCACTACGTTCCACATTTGAGCGCAATTAACCTACATTTCATCTACTCTCCTTACCAGAGGACTATCGTGTTACTGTTATCCTTCCGTATCATCGTCTCACCCCTCAGCGCAATGGTTATCTACTTGCCTATGATCATTTTGAGGTACCACTACGTTCCACATTTGAGCGCAATTAACCTACATTTCATCTACTCTCCTTACCAGAGGACTATCGTGTTACTGTTATCCTTCCGTATCATCGTCTCACCCCTCAGCGCAATGGTTATCTACTTGCCTATGATCCTTTTGAGGTACCACTACGTTCCACATTTGAGCGCAATTAACCTACATTTCATCTACTCTCCTTACCAGAGGACTATCGTGTTACTGTTATCCTTCCGTATCATCGTCTCACCCCTCAGCGCAATGGTTATCTACTTGCCTATGATCCTTTTGAGGTACCACTACGTTCCACATTTGAGCGCAATTAACCTACATTTCATCTACTCTCCTTACCAGAGAACTATAGTGTTACTGTTATCCTCTATACCATCCTCCTATACCTACTCCTATAGGGCCCTCGACTTGCACTAGGCGCTTAGTATATAATCGTTCCCCACATAACATACTAGAACGTTTTACGTCCTTACTAATGTAAGGATTTTATTCACAACCATTTTAATACCATCCTTCGTATGAGTAAAACGGAATAATCTCTTGGAAACAAAAGAACTTTAAATTTTCACTTGTTTAAACTAAACCGATTCCTGAAAAAATACTCACCTAAAATAGTGTGCGATTATAGGAAAAGATATTTCGCACGGAGCACTTGAGTTTTAATCACTGTTATGATTGTGAAGAATGTTTCAATATATTTATACAATTTTGTGGGTATTCGTAAACATAAACAGGTAATAAAAAAAATTAGAGTCATTCCTTCTTAGGTCAACTAAGACAAATGTTATTTTAGTTAATTTTTATTTAATATTTACAATTAATATAAATATATATAGATAGATAGATGAATAGATAGATATATGTGACAGAATCACAATATTAAATGGCAAAATAAAAGGCAAAATAAATTATTATAATTAATTAATAAATTAATATTTGAAGAAAGCTGTACAAGCATTAAGTGTCATCCATTATAAATTTTAAAATATGTATTTAAGCATCGTAAACAAGTGAATGAATGAAATGTTTTTTATTAAAGATTGAAGACTTGATAAATATGTATAAATACATATAGGAAGAGTGTTAACTAATAGTAGCAATTGAATAAATAAATATGAGTCGTATTCCCCCTATGCTATTCACAGAAATATATTTCCTAAAAATTACAAAGTGAAATTATATATTTATTAAAAATTTATAAAACCAATGTTGTGTGTGTACGTTGTACGTTAATTTGAGAGAAGGTTACCTTTTTGCGCAAGAACTTTTTATAAAGCGTGAAAACGTTTTTTTTCAAAATCTAATTTAAAATTTAGCAATACAAAACGTCTGTTAATTACCATAACCTTCCTCTGTTCACTGCAATCACTGCTAAAGCGACGATTCAGGTCGCTCAGGTATTTTGGAAAAGTGAAAGGATTCTATTTACAGTTATTTCTTGGAAAGGGTGGAATTTAAGGGGACATAAGAACTTTATTTTCATACCTTTCCAAATCCGGTTCTGACTTAAATAATTTGAGGCACTCCTTCGCTAGAGAATCGGCTTCAAAATTACCAAAATTATGCCCTGTTATAATTAAGCATGACTTAAAATGAAACATAAGGTTCATAAATAAATAAAATTAGAATTTATTTTCGTCTGTTGTTACTTCTATTGAAAAGCAACATTTTCCAAATTCTTAATAGTTCCTGCTAAATATTCATATTCTTAAATCTAAAAAATATTTTCTATAAACTATGTAACTAATACTTATATATTATATGAAATTATCTATTATGAAGAACGTCTACTTAAAGTACAGACCTTCCCACGTGATGTGATAACTTAGCCCTGCCCACGTGATGTGATAACTAGGCCCTATTTCCAGTAGGCCGTACCATAATTTCACCAGCCTTGGTTACACTTCTTTATACTCAAGTAACAGTAGACACTTACTACACAGTAAGGCTGCTTTACGTGCTGATACGAACATGAGGTTATCTTATAAATTAAAAGCATTGGATTTTTAATATCTACCTTACCTATCCAACAAATTCATACTGCCCGATCTCCTAGAGCTACAAAAAAATACGTAATTGTGTATCTATGATGCCCGTATCTCACACGGTGTTCTTGTGTTTTTATTTCCCTATCTGATATTCTTTCCTGTCCTTGATATTCATAAGGACAAATCGCCTAGAACTACAAACAAATACAAAATAATGTATCTATGAGGCCCGTCTCTCACTCAGTGCTCTAGTGTTTTTATTTCTTTAGCTTATCCTCTTTCCTGCCTTTGATATTAATTTTGCCCGATCCCCTAGAACTACAAATTAATACATAATTATGTATCTATGAGGCCCGTGTCCCACACAGCTCTCTTATGTTTTTATTTCTCTATCTGACCTTCTTTCTTATCCTTAATATTTATACTGATCGATTGAATAGAACTACAAAACAATACACACACACACACACACACACACACACACACACACACACACACACACACACACACACACACACACACACACACACACACACACACACACACACACACACACACACACACACACACACACACACACACACACACACACACACACACACACACACACACACACACACACACACACACACATATATATATATATATATATATATATATATATATATATAATAAATAAATAAATATATATATATATATATATATGAGGCCCGTGTCTCGCATAGTGCACTTGCTCTTTTATTTCTCTACTTGATCGTCTTTCCTATTATTAATATTGCCCCAACGCCTAGAACTACCAAATAATATATATATATATATATATATATATACTGTATATATATATATATATATATATATATATATATATATATATATATACTGTATATATATCTATATATATATATATATATATATATATATATAGGCCTATAGACCCTATATATATATATATATATATATATATATGTATCTATACGGCCCGTGTCCCACACAGTGTTTTTGTGCTCTTATTTCTCTACTTGATTATCTTTCCTATTATTAATATTACTACTGCCCCAACGCCTAGAACTACCAAATAATACATATATATGTATCTATGCGGCCCGTGTCCCTCACAGTGTTCTGGTGTTTTTATTTATCTACCTGATCCTCTTTTCTATTCTTGATATTACTACTGCCCCAACGCCTAGAACTAAAAAATAATACATATATATGTATTTATGAGGCCCGTGTCTCCCCTAGTGCAATTATGCTTTTATACCTCTAATTGATCCTCTTTCATATCCTTGATATTAATACTGCCCCAACGCCTAGAACTACAAAATAATACATATATATATATAAGTATCTATAAGGCCCGTGACCCACAGTTCTCTTGTGTTTTTATTTCTCTATTTGACCTTCGTTCCTATCCTTGATATATATACTTCCCGATCGCCTAGAACTACAAAACAATACATAATTATGTATCAATGAGGCTCGTGTCTCACATAGTTCTCTTTTGTTTTTATTTCTCTACCTTATCCTCTTTCCCGTTCTTGATATTAATACTTCCCGATCGCCTAGAACTACAAAACATTACATAATTATGTATCTATGAGGCCCGTGTCTCACATAGTTGTCTTCTTCTATTTCTCTTCCTTATCCTCTTTTTTGTTCTTGATATTAATACTGCTCGATCCTCTAAAGCTACAAAACAAGACATATTTATGTGTCTATGAGGCCCGTGTCTCACATAGTGTTCTTGTGTTTTATTTCTCTACCTGATCCTCTTTCCTGTTCTTGATATTAATACTGCTCGCACTCCTAGAACTACAAAACAATATTTTATTATGTAATATGAGGCCTGTCTCTCTCACACAGTGTTCTTTCGTTTTTATATCTCTTCCTGATATTCTTTCCTGTCCTTGATATTCATACTGACAAATCGCCTAGAACTACAAACAAATACATTATTATGTATCTATAATGCCCGTGTCTCACATAGTGTTCTTGTGTTTTATTTCTCTACCTGATCCTCTTTCCTGTCCTTGATATTAGTACTGCCCGATCGCCTAGAACTACAAAACATTACATAATTATGTATCTATGAGGCCCGTGTCTCACATAGTGTTCTTGTGTTTTATTTCTCTACCTGATCCTCTTTCCTGTCCTTGATATTAATACTGCCCGTTCGCCTAGAATTACAAAACAATTCATTATTAGATATCTATGAGGCCCGTATTAGATATCTCACATACACAATCTTTGTGCCTTTTTCGCGTAATTACATTGTATACTTTAAAAAAAATTACTAACCAGTATTTTTGTATCAATAAATTTGGCACTGTTGAATAAATGCGTTCAAGTAGTGAAGAGAAATTAGTCCCACTTTTAAAATGTAGTTACATGTTATTCTTGTTAATTACTGATCTTTGCAGCTGCCGTGTGTAATGCCTAATAAGCCGATAGAGGAAAGTAATGTAGTGGCCAATAACTAGCCGGGACCATAAATCATAGCAACAATAGTTCCACCTGTAACTATGGGAACGCAGGTAGCTTCCAGCGTATTGTTGAGGAGCCTTTGTAAAGCCGCTGCACCGGTGGAATGCACTCAGCACCCAACAATCGACAATGCAGCTAAAGCTTCAATAGGGAAGGTAATGATTGATAAGGCAGTTCAAAGCTTTCCTCTCACAATGGCCGCGGCTTGTGTTTTTAAAATATAGAGCACTCGATAGAATTTTCTGTTGATGTAATAATTTGGTCTAATCGTTGTAACTTGTTTTTTGTTGTGGTTAATGTGTTGTCTACAGAAATAAATTTTTAAGAACTAGTGGACACTGTTAATTTGAGTTCTCTTACAAAATATTATGATATAATGTATTGTCAAAAGGAAATATCTTTTGTCCATAGACCACCTTAAATACACATTAGTTATAAGAAATAAAATTTCATCTTAAGAAAACTTCTACTAGACTAACGTTTTACTAGGCCTAAATAAACTAGTAAAAATCTGTGCAGATCAATTTGCCAGTGTGAAATTGAGCAGGTCTTGCTGCAACAGCGTTACAATATCATCTTCCATCATTCATTTAAAAGATGAAATGAGCCGCCGCCCACCAATAAAGTGTCAACTATTTACGTTTATTGTAACTAAAATTATGTTCGTGTCCCGCAAATGTTTTGTAACTATGAATTATTCGGAGTGCTTGCTAAAGCAAATTCTACTTCACTAACTTAAATTAAATCTGTTCCTTCTTTTAGTTTTTATACGATTTTTAGATACTTTAGAGATACTTGGTATCTCTAAATCATTTCTGTTCCTCACATCCGAAACAACTACTGAATTATTACTTGTTTCTTATTTCGCAGTAGTTTATTGCAATAATTACTTCTGATTACTTGGTGTAGTCTCTCCCCTTTTCTCTCTCTCTCTCTCTCTCTCTCTCTCACACACACACACACATTCACAAGCGTTATCCAAAACACGCGCGCGCGCGCAAGTACATATAATCTCGCTCACGCACACAGATACATACACACACAAATGCTCACGCACGCACACTAACCCACGTGCACTTACGCTAGCACGCACACACATACACGCGCTCCGTCATATATATATTTCGGTTATAACTGCAGTTTGTGTCACAAACTAAATATAGATAACTACTCCATAATGAACTGGAGGCACTTAAAATCTTTATACTGATTATTTAAAACGTATATAAGACCATTGCTACGGCAGCGTTACCTTTTGATGTTTCTTTAAAGAAACATGTTTGCTTGCGGGAAATATGACACTTTGTCAACCTTAACCGCAACTGTTCTCTTGATGCTTATGGATTGGTGGCGTTGAAGTCTATTTGGCAGTTGTACGATGTTTTAAGGGTAATTGTACCAAATAGGGTGTTGGAATCGTTAGCGCGCGCGTGTTTGTGTGTGTGTGTGTGTGTGAGTGTGTGCGTATGCACATGTGTGTTTAAAGCAATAAAATTAAACATACAACTGACATTTAGGCAAAGGATATACAAGTATTCCATGAATAAACGTTTAACATAAGACCCCCTGGCAGAGGAAATCCCCTCACGGGGACAGAGTGAGGCGAGGCTGTTAGTACACAGAGGGGACAGTAATGTTACATCCCTAATACCGTCAATAGTTTGTGCGTTTGCCGCTAGGCCTCCACCTTAACGCTTTCCGTTAGATTGACGAGGCATAAATAATTCCACTACAGCTAATTATAACCTATAATGAAGCGGTTATATGTATAGATTAATGTTCAAAGTAATATAACCACCCTTGAATTTACAAATGTTAATGCACGTTTGGGCGTATACTCGTTACAAATTTTTACAAAACCATAAGCTTTCGAGATGACATTGACTAAGTCATTGTGTTTTAAACCTAACCTTTTAAAAAGTGACTGTTTGTCTCTTAATTTGAACAATGGTGGCCTATTAGCCGTATTTATCGGTTGTAGACAAGCACACTCACTGTCAATTAACCGAAGAAGCAAATGCCCCCCCACGATGAGGACTCTACCTAGCCTAACCCTTTACAGGAATACTTCATTATAAGCGTCTTCATTACGCCTGATTTGTCAGCCTTGTAAACTACACGCGTGTTTAGCTGTAAAGTGTGCCGTCAGAGTCCAGCCCAGACGCTATATTTACTGTATTGGAACAATGTGATTGAATGAATGCTTGTTAAGCTTGTCTTCAACTACCTTATGCTTTTTCAACTCAATAGCTGACTTCTTTTACTTTGTGATATTACAAACATGCGTAAGATAAACGCAAAATATTTTCTGGCACAAAATCACTTTACAGCACTCCAGAAACACTTTACAGCGAACCAGAATCACTTTACAGCACACTAGAAACACTTTACAGTACACCAGAAACCATTTACAGCGCACCAGAAACACTTTACACCACACCAGACACAAATTTATACCACGGACTGTTTAAACAATTTAAATTTACTCCTGTTGGCAATTTGAATTTTGTTAAACGTACTTTTTTAATGCAAATTGTTATAACTGGCGTGGTTGATTACAAACTGTTACACCTTTTCTTAGATTGAAAATTGTTACACCTGTTCGTAGATTGCAAATTGTTACACCTTTTCTGGGTTGCAAAATGTTGATTGTAACTGACAATGAAGACGAATACTGGTGTTGTCATAAGGGCAAGAAATATCTTAGTAGCCTTCTTTTCAGTAGTTACTTTTGTGTGCCAGTACCTTCAACTTCCTCGTCCTCCACTTTATTCCAATATTTTACCAATCGTTTCAAGGTATATTTTGGATGCATTAGACAGTGGTCACTCTCTTCCAGTTTCCCTTTTTATTGATACGATACATATATCATACGATATGACATCATTGCGTCTAATGGTTTTTAACTCTTCGGCACCGTAGGCTAATATAACCTTTTGCTCCTCCACACTTTTTAAATAATTATTACCGCTGTTTATCTCTGTTAGAGGAAAATTATTCTGAAGAATACTGTAATAAATTTTTATAATTATCAAATTGTTGTTTTAAAGACATTTTCGCAATTGTCTTAGAATCTCGTAATGCATAACCTAAGAGAGTGCGCGGTCTGCTCTTAGAATGATCGCAACACAAAACCAAACACCAGCCCTACGCAGATATTTGACGCACATTGGGTATCGATCGGGAGGAAAGTGCGAGACGGATTCGGGATGGACGAGCTCCTCGTACCACAAACTGCGAACCCACATAAAATACTTTTTAATGCTATCATTTTTTATTAGCGAACTTTATTTAGTATTCAGATATAAATATTTAATATAATTCTACTGTAAAACTCTCAATGAAAATGTAGGCCTATAGATACGCTAAAAACTGTTTTATTACATTTAAATGTCCTTAGGCCTAACCCTTATTGCGCAGAGGTAATATTAACGTTAGTGGATTCAATTTATTTATTAGTTTAAAGTTATTAATTTTAAAAAATATATTGCTAAGTTGAATACATTTCAGAATTTTAACCTAATAATACATGTCCTAGCCTAACTTTATAATAGTTAAAAAAATTATTACTTAATATTATAATTATTTTGCATTTTTATAATTTAAAGTTTAACATATTTTGAAATTAAGTTAATTAGAGCTTAGCTAGTGATAACAATTCACAATGGTAATAATTAAAAGCGTTAATTCTAAATCTCACTACACATTAAATTTATTGAATTTTGTAGTCCATTACGTTCGGTGAATCTTATTAATCCCTTAAACAATAGTTTATGACTATCAGAACTTTAAATTTTGTAAATTTTTTTAAAACTTACTGAGACAGAACGTTTTCGATCGCTATGTGCCAATCTTCATCAGTGTCTTCTGCTTGGAGATGTCGGATCAAGCGGTGACGTATTTAAAGGTAGGTTTTCGATAGTATCAAAGAGTATGTGTGATTTGTATTGTATTTGTTTGTTTAATATGTTTGTACTTTGTGTTTTTGTGTGTCTGTACATTTTATATCAACAAAAAAGGACCACATCTCAACACACTAAAACAATATGAAATTTACAGACACACAAAAACGCAAACTACAAACATACAAACATAATACAAATCACACATACTCTTTGATACTATCGAAAACCTGCCTTTAAATACGTCACCGCTTGATCCGACATCTCCAAGCAGAAGACACTGATGAAGATCGGCACATAACGATCGAAAACGTTCTGTCTCAGTAAGTTTTAAAAGATTTACAAAATTTAAAGTTCGGATAGTCATAAACTATTGTTTAAGTGATTAACATTAATTTAATAAATAACCGGACTAGTTTCCCTTCATCAGTGCTTTGTCTAGTAGCCAAGCCACATCGTCAACGAAACTATTATAGTCCGGTTGTTTAATAAACTAATTTGTTTGTTTTTAATAAAGTAAAGTGTAGTGCGATTTAGAGTTAACGGTTTTAATTTTTACCGTTGTATATTTTGAAATTTTACGTTTACAATTTATTAGTAGGCCCTATAAAATATTTGTTGCTAGCATATACTTATATTTTTTAATGCACAATATTTCTTAATTCATAAAAATCCCATAAAAATTATTTAAGCATAATCTCTAACTTAAGAGCAAAACAGCTGTTGTATGCAATTATGTTGTAGGAAGGGGCTGTTGAATGATCCTCACCTGCATAGTGATTTGTAATATTATTCACTCAGTGTACTTATAGATGTTTGCAATTAAAAACCCATAATATTTTTGGAAATCCAATTAGAATATAATTAAAACAAAATATTTTAAAAAATTTGTTGCTACCTTGCTAAATACAAAATTTCAAATTTCTTGATTGGAGATACTTCTGGTGAAAGACACAGCGCTAGGCCAAAATACATACAATAAAGTGAGAAAAAATAACCTTTTTCCAAGAAATAAGAATATAACTGGAGACGGCAGTGAATAGCATTTCGGGCAGTGAACTTGCGAGGTTGGTCGAAAACAACGGTACTAGACACTTATTTTGGTAACTTGTAGGCTAGCAACGAACCTAACCTCTAAATAAACAAACACTCTTTGTTCTACCTAGTGGATTTCTTTGCCGCCAGAAATCTCTTCTATGAGGGTTTAATATTCCTTTGAACTGGCAGTTACTTTATACTCTAAAGCAAATTTTTGAAAACTAAATGACATTTTTGCTTAAAATCAAGGAGACAAAATGAGTAAATTAAATAATTTACACATTGTATTCGAAATTTAATTTGGAATATAAGAGTATTAAAAATTCAAATTATTATTATAATTTATTTTAATACTCTTATATTCAAAATTTAAATAATACTAAATGTGAATTAAATGTGTGTATCTGTATGTATGTATATAGAATATATAATTTTGCAACAATGTTTTCTTGTATTCACTTATCAATTACACTATAATATACTTAAACAAGAATCTTACTTAGTAGCCTATATAAGCGAGTTAACTTTCGAAGCTTAATTACGGTATCTTCATTTTCGAGCATCAACTTTCAATCGAGTATCAACGTTTATATAACAAGTAAGATTCTTGTTTAAGTACATTATATGGTAAGTAATGTATATATATATATATATATATATATATATATATACTGTATATACTTATAGGGTAGGTGTGTGCGTGCACGTCTGTGTGTGTGTGTGTGTGTGTGTGTGTGTGTGTGTGTGTGTGTGTGTGTGTGTGTTTGTGTGTGTGTGTGTGTGTGTGTGTGTGTGTGTGTGTGTGTGTGTGTGTGTGTGTGTGTGTGTGTGTGTGTGTGTGTGTGTGTGTGTGTGTGTAAGCATATGCATAACGTTCTAATAAGACCTTCCGCAATAGTTATACTTCTATAGAGTTTCCATCATAGGACCTTTTACAATGGTTGTATAGAAAGGATACCAATGTTCTCCTGTTGTATATTCTGCCGTTGTATGCTGTAAGTTCTCGAGTTGATGCTGTATGTTTTCGAGTTGATGCTGTATGTTCTCGCATTGTAGGCTACACTGAATGTTCTCTTGTGGTATGTTCTGGCGTTGTATGTTGTACGTTCTCGCGTTGTGTACTGAATGTTCTCATGTTGTATGTTCTGGCGTTGTATGCTGTATGTTATCGAGTTGTATTCTGTAACTTCTGGAGTTGATTGTGTATGTTCTCGTGTTGCATACTGAATGTTCTCCTGTTATATGTTCTGCCGTTGTATGCTGTGTGTTCTCGATTTGTATGCTGTATGTTTTCGAGTTGATGCTGTATGTTCTCGCATTTTACTCTGAGTGTTCTCCTGCTGTATGTTCTGGCGTTGTATGTTGTACGTTCTCGAGTTAATGTTGTATGTTCTCGCGTTGTGTAGATCTACTGAATTGTCTCCTCTTGTATGTTCTGGCGTTGTATGCTGTATGTTCTCGAGTTGTATGCTGTAAATTCTCGAGTTGATTCTTGTATGTTCTCGCATTGTATACTGAATGTTCCCCTCTTGTATGTTCCGGCGTTGTATGCTGTATGTTCTCGAGTTGTATGCCGTATGTTTTCTAGTTGATGCTGTATGTTCTCGCATTGTATTCAAGATGTTCTCGTTTTGTATGTTCTGGCATTGTATGCTGTACGTTCTCTAGTTAATGTTGTATGTTTTCGAGTTGTATGCTGTAAGTTCTCGAGTTGATTATTGTATGTTCTCGCGTTATATACTGAATGTCCTCCTCTTGTATGTTCCGGCGTTGTATGCTGTATGTACTCGAGTTGTATTCTGTATGTTTTCGAGTTGATGCTGTATGTTCTCGCGTTGTATTCTGGATGTTCTCGTTTTGTATGCTCTGGCGGTGTATGTTGTAAGTTCTCGAGTTGATGCTGTATGTTCTCGCGTTGTATACTGATTGTTCTCCTATTGTATGTTCTGGCGTTGTATGCTGTATGTTCTCGAGTTATATGCTGTAAGTTCTCGAGTTGATGGTGCATGTTCTCACGTTGTATACTGAATGTTTTCCTATTGTATGTTCTGGCGTTGTATGCTGTAGGCTATGTTCTCGAGTTGTATGCGGTATGTTCTCGAGGTGTATGTTGTATGTTCTCGAGTTGATGCTGTATTTTCTCGCGTTGTATGTATGTGCTGACGTTGTTTGCTGTATGCCCTTGCTTTGTATACTGTAAGTTCTCAAGTATTATGTTGTATGACCCCGCGTAGTTATGCTGACCA
Organism: Prosapia bicincta; assembly: GCA_036971475.1. Lineage (NCBI taxonomy): Eukaryota > Metazoa > Arthropoda > Insecta > Hemiptera > Cercopidae > Prosapia > Prosapia bicincta. Next base: position 162,715,612 of record JBAIZL010000004.1, read on the forward strand.
TGAAGGTAGGTGAATCTTTCAGCGTTGAGACGTGGTCGATTTTTCCGTTTCTTCTTCTGCCTACGCCGAGCATTCTACTTCAGAACCCTGAAAGCGCACTACCTAAACAGATGTCAAATGTCCTTCTTATTGATCTCTTACGTAGGCCAACCGAAACCTCGTCCTCTTTCCCGTTATTCTCTTACTAAATGTTTTTCTTGGACTGAAGGATCAGCTGAAGGATTATTCGTGTTTATCATTTCACATGGCTTTGGTATTGTAATTCTTTAATCTTTATACAATTTTTAATTACAAGGCATTTTCCCAATTCAATACCTTCCCATTAGCCTCTCTTATGCCTTAATAAAATATAACGTTACCTGCTACAATTTATAACAAAAATAATTATTTTAAGGGGATCAGGTAGACACCTACTCAGTGTTTAATCCCTGGCCTCCTAATAAAAACTTTTTTTCGAGATAGCCCGATGATGATAGGCTACACATTAAATCTAAAACTTGTTAGTCTGTATATGTGTCTCAATTTATTTTTAGTTAAGCCCTAAACCTTGCTTCAGTTGTAAGATTAAAGAGCTCTTGTATTGTTGAGCTTCTTCCGTTTAGTAGTTTAATGTTTCTACAACTAACATAGTTGTAGCTTTAATGTAGTTTAAACCGGATAGTTACGTGGAGCTACGTATAACTAACATAGTTTTAGGTTTATTGTAGTTTAAACCGGGTAGTTACATGGAGCTGCGTATAACTAACATAGTTTTAGGTTTAATGTAGTTTAAACCGGGTAGTTACATGGAGCTACGTATAACTAACATAGTTTTAGCTTTAATGTAGTTTAAACCGGATAGTTACATGGAGCTACAAATAACATAGTTTTAGGTTTAATGTAGTTTAAACAGGATAGTTACATGGAGCTACGTATAACTAACATAGTTTAAGGTTTAATGTAGTTTAAACCGGAAAGTCACATGGAGCTACAACTAACATAGTTTTAGGTTTAATGTAGTTTAAAAAGGATAGTTACATGGAGCCACAACTAACATAGTTTAGTAATAACATAGTTTTAGGTTTAATGTAGTTTAAACCGGATAGTTACATAGAGCTACAACTAACATAGTTTTACGTTTAATGTAGTTTAAACAGGATAGTTACATGGAGCTACAACTAACATAGTTTAGTAATAACATAGTTTTACGTTTAATGTAGTTTAAACAAGATAGTTACATGGAGCTACAACTAACATAGTTTTAGGTTTAATGTAGTTTAAACCGGATAATTATATGGAGCTATAAGTAACAGAGTATAGTAATAAAATAGTTGTAGGTTTAATGTAGTTTAAACAGAATAGTTGCATGGAGCTACAACTAACATAGTTTAGTAATAACATAGTTTTACGTTTAATGTAGTTTAAACAGGATAGTTACATGGAGCTACAACTAACATAGTTTAGTAATAACATAGTTTTACGTTTAATGTAGTTTAAACAAGATAGTTACATGGAGCTACAACTAACATAGTTTTAGGTTTAATGTAGTTTAAACCGGATAATTATATGGAGCTATAAGTAACAGAGTATAGTAATAAAATAGTTGTAGGTTTAATGTAGTTTAAACAGAATAGTTGCATGGAGCTACAACTAACATAGTTTAGTAATAACATAGTTTTACGTTTAATGTAGTTTAAACAGGATAGTTACTTGGAGCTACAACTAACATAGTTCAGTAATAACATAGTTTTACGTTTAATTTAGTTTAAACAGGATAGTTTCATGCAGCTAAAACTAACATAGTTTAGTAATCACATAGTTTTACGTTTAATGTAGTTTAAAAAGGATAGTTACATGGAGCTACAACTAACATAGTTCAGTAATAGCATAGTTTTAGGTTTAATGTAGTTTAAACAGGATAGGTATATGGAGCTACAACTAATATAGTTCAGTAATAACATAGTTTTACGTTTAATGTAGTTTAAACAGGATAGGTACATGGAGCTACAACTAACATAGTTCAGTAATAACATAGTTTTACGTTTAATGTAGTTTAAACAGGATAGTTACATGGAGCTACAACTAACATAGTTTAGTAATAACATAGTTTTTCGTTTAATGTAGTTTAAACAGGATAGTTACATGGAGCTACAACAAACATAGTTCAGTAATAACATAGTTTTACGTTTAATGTAGTTTAAACAGGATAGTTACATAGAGCTACAACTAACATAGTTTTAGGTTTAATGTAATTTAAACCGGATAGTTGCATGGAGCTACAACTAACATAGTTTAGTAATAACATAGTTTTACGTTTAATGTAGATTAAACAGGAAAGTTACAAGGAGCTACAACTAACATAGTTTTAGGTTTAATGTAGTTTAAACAGGATAATTGCATGGAGCTACAACTAACATAGTTTAGTAATAACATAGTTTTACGTTAATTGTAGATTAAACAGGATAGTTACATGGAGCTACCACTAACATAGTTTTAGGTTTAATGTAGTTTAAACAGGATAGTTGCATGGAGCTACAACTAACATAGTTTAGTAATAACATAGTTTTACGTTTAATGGAGATTAAACAGGAAAGTTACATGGAGCTACAACTAACATAGTTTTAGGTTTAATGTAGTTTAAACAGGATAGTTGCATGGAGCTACAACTAACATAGTTTAGTAATAACATAGTTTTACGTTTAATGTAGATTAAACAGGATAGTTACATGGAGCTACAACTAACATAGTTTTAGGTTTAATGTAGTTTAAACAGGATAGTTGCATGGAGCTACAACTAACATAGTTTAGTAATAACTTAGTTTTACGTTTATTGTAGATTAAACAGGAAAGTTACATGGAGCTACAACTAACATAGTTTAGTAATAACATAGTTTTACGTTTAATGTAGATTAAACAGGAAAGGTACGTGGAGCTACAACTAACATAGTTCAGTAATAACATAGTATTACGTTTAATGTAGTTTAAACAGGATAGTAACTTGGAGCTACAACTAACATAGTTCAGTAATAACATAGTTTTACGTTTAATTTAGTTTAAACAGGATAGTTACATGGAGCTAAAACTAACACAGTTTAGTAATCACATAGTTTTACGTTTAATGTAGTTTAAAAACGATAGTTACATGGAGCTACAACTAATATAGTTCAGTAATAGCATAGTTTTAGGTTTAATGTAGTTTAAACAGGATAGGTATATGGAGCTACAACTAATATAGTTCAGTAATAACATAGTTTTACGTTTAATGTAGTTTAAACAGGATAGGTACATGGAGCTACAACTAACATAGTTCAGTAATAACATAGTTTTACGTTTAATGTAGTTTAAACAGGATAGTTACATGGAGCTACAACTAACATAGTTTAGTAATAACATAGTTTTTCGTTTAATGTAGTTTAAACAGGATGCTTACATGGAGCTACAACAAACATAGTTCAGTAATAACATAGTTTTACGTTTAATGTAGTTTAAACAGGATAGTTACATAGAGCTACAACTAACATAGTTTTAGGTTTAATGTAATTTAAACCGGATAGTTGCATGGAGCTACAACTAACATAGTTTAGTAATAACATAGTTTTACGTTTAATGTAGATTAAACAGGAAAGTTACATGGAGCTACAACTAACATAGTTTTAGGTTTAATGTAGTTTAAACAGGATAATTGCATGGAGCTACAACTAACATAGTTTAGTAATAACATAGTTTTACGTTAATTGTAGATTAAACAGGATAGTTACATGGAGCTACCACTAACATAGTTTTAGGTTTAATGTAGTTTAAACAGGATAGTTGCATGGAGCTACAACTAACATAGTTTAGTAATAACATAGTTTTACGTTTAATGGAGATTAAACAGGAAAGTTACATGGAGCTACAACTAACATAGTTTTAGGTTTAATGTAGTTTAAACAGGATAGTTGCATGGAGCTACAACTAACATAGTTTAGTAATAACATAGTTTTACGTTTAATGTAGATTAAACAGGATAGTTACATGGAGCTATAACTAACATAGTTTTAGGTTTAATGTAGTTTAAACAGGATAGTTGCATGGAGCTACAACTAACATAGTTTAGTAATAACGTAGTTTTACGTTTATTGTAGATTAAACAGGAAAGTTACATGGAGCTACAACTAACATAGTTTAGTAATAACATAGTTTTACGTTTAATGTAGATTAAACAGGAAAGGTACGTGGAGCTACAACTAACATAGTTCAGTAATAACATAGTATTACGTTTAATGTAGTTTAAACAGGATAGTTACATGGAGCTAAAACTAACATAGTTTAGTAATCACATAGTTTTACGTTTAATGTAGTTTAAAAACGATAGTTACATGGAGCTACAACTAATATAGTTCAGTAATAGCATAGTTTTAGGTTTAATGTAGTTTAAACAGGATAGGTATATGGAGCTACAACTAATATAGTTCAGTAATAACATAGTTTTACGTTTAAAGTAGTTTAAACAGGATAGTTACATGGAGCTACAACTAACATAGTTCAGTAATAACATACTTTTACGTTTAATGTAGTTTAAACAGGATAGTTACATGGAGCTACAACTAACATAGTTTAGTAATAACATAGTTTTTCGTATAATGTAGTTTAAACAGGATAGTTACATGGAGCTACAACTAACATAGTTCAGTAATAACATAGTATTACGTTTAATGTAGTTTAAACAGGATAGTTACATGGTGCTACAATTAACATAGTTTTAGGTTTAATGTAGTTTAAACAGGATAGTTACATGGAGCTACAACTAACATAGTTCAGTAATAACATAGTTTTACGTTTAATGTAGTTTAAACAGGACAGTTACATGGAGCTACAACTAACATAGTTTTAGGTTTAATGTAGTTTAAACAGGATTGTTACATGGAGCTACAACTAACATAGTTCAGTAATAACATAGTTTTACAATTAATGTAGTTTAAACAGGATAGTTACATGGAGCTACAAATAACATAGTTTTAGGTTTAATGTAGTTTAAACAGGATAGATACTTGGAGCTACAACTAACATAGTTCAGTAATAACATAGTTTTACGTTTAATGTAGTTTAAACAGGATAGTTACATGGAGCTACAACTAACATAGTTTTCGGTTTAATGTAGTTTAAACAGGATAGTTACATGGAGCTACAACTAACATAGTTCACTAATAACATAGTTTTACGTTTAATGTAGTTTAAACAGGATAGTTACATGGAGCTACAACTAACATAGTTCAGTAATAACATAGTTTTACGTTTATTTTAGTTTAAACAGGATAGTTACATGGAGCTAAAACTAACATAGTTTAGTAATCACATAGTTTTACGTTTAATGTAGTTTAAACAGGATAGTTACATGGAGCTACAACTAACATAGTTCAGTAATGGCATAGTTTTAGGTTTAATGTAGTTTAAACAGGATAGGTATATGGAGCTACAAATAATATAGTTCAGTAATAACATAGTTTTACGTTTAATGTAGTTTAAACAGGATAGTTACATGGAGCTACAACTAACATAGTTCAGTAATAACATAGTTTTACGTTTAATGTAGTTTAAACAGGACAGTTACATGGAGCTACAACTAACATAGTTTTAGGTTTAATGTAGTTTAAACAGGATTGTTACATGGAGCTACAACTAACATAGTTCAGTAATAACATAGTTTTACGTTTAATGTAGTTTAAACAGGATAGTTACATGGAGCTACAACTAACATAGTTTTAGGTTTAATGTAGTTTAAACAGGATAGTTACATGGAGCTACAACTAACATTGTTCAGTAATAACATAGTTTTACGTTTAATGTAGTTTAAACAGGATAGTTACATGGAGCTACAACTATCATAGTTTAGTAATAACTTTGTTTTTGATTTAACGTAGTTTAAACAGGATAGTTCCATGGAGCTACAACTAACATAGTTCAGTAATAACATAGTTTTACATTTAATGTAGTTTAAACAGGATAGTTACATGGAGCTACAACTAACATAGTTCAGTAATGGCATAGTTTTAGGTTTAATGTAGTTTAAACAGGATAGGTATATGGAGCTACAAATAATATAGTTCAGTAATAACATAGTTTTACGTTTAATGTAGTTTAAACAGGATAGTTACATGGAGCTACAACTAACATAGTTCAGTAATAACATAGTTTTACGTTTAATGTAGTTTAAACAGGACAGTTACATGGAGCTACAACTAACATAGTTTTAGGTTTAATGTAGTTTAAACAGGATTGTTACATGGAGCTACAACTAACATAGTTCAGTAATAACATAGTTTTACGTTTAATGTAGTTTAAACAGGATAGTTACATGGAGCTACAACTAACATAGTTTTAGGTTTAATGTAGTTTAAACAGGATAGTTACATGGAGCTACAACTAACATTGTTCAGTAATAACATAGTTTTACGTTTAATGTAGTTTAAACAGGATAGTTACATGGAGCTACAACTATCATAGTTTAGTAATAACTTTGTTTTTGATTTAACGTAGTTTAAACAGGATAGTTCCATGGAGCTACAACTAACATAGTTCAGTAATAACATAGTTTTACATTTAATGTAGTTTAAACAGGATAGTTACATGGAGCTACAACTAACATAGTTTTAGGTTTAATGTAGTTTAAACAGGATAGTTACTTGGAGCTACAACTAACATAGTTCAGTAATAACATAGTTTTACGTTTAATGTAGTTTAAACAGGATAGTTACATGGAGCTACAATTAACATAGTTCAGTAATAACATATTTTTACGTTTAATGTAGTTTAAATAGGATAGTTATATGGAGCTACAACTAACATAGTTTAGTAATAACATAGTTTTACGTTTAATGTAGTTTAAACAGGATAGTTACATGGAGTTACAACTAACATAGTTCAGTAATAACATAGTTTTACGATTAATGTAGTTTAAACAGGATAGTTCCATGGAGCTACAACTAACATAGTTCAGTAATAACATAGTTTAACATTTAATGTAGTTTAAACAGGATAGTTACATGGAGCTACAACTAACATAGTTCAGTAATAACATAGTTTTACGTTTAATGGTGTTTAAACAGGATAGTTACTTGGAGCTACAACTAACATAGTTCAGTAATAACATAGTTTTACGTTTAATGTAGTTTAAAAAGGATAGTTACATGGAGCTACAACTAACATAGTTCAGTAATAGCATAGTTTTAGGTTTAATGTAGTTTAAACAGGATAGGTATATGGAGCTACAACTAATATAGTTTAGTAATAACATAGTTTTACGTTTAATGTAGTTTAAACAGGATAGGTACATGGAGCTACAACTAACATAGTTCAGTAATAACATAGATTTACGTTTAATGTAGTTTAAACAGGATAGTTACATAGAGCTACAACTAACATAGTTTTAGGTTTAATGTAGTTTAAACCGGATAGTTGCATGGAGCTACAACTAACATAGTTTAGTAATAACATAGTTTTACGTTTAATGTAGATTAAACAGGAAATTTACATGGAGCTACAACTAACATAGTTTTAGGTTTAATGTAGTTTAAACAGGATAGTTGCATGGAGCTACAACTAACATAGTTTAGTAATAACTTAGTTTTACGTTTATTGTAGATTAAACAGGAAAGTTACATGGAGCTACAACTAACATAGTTTAGTAATAACATAGTTTTACGTTTAATGTAGATTAAACAGGAAAGGTACGTGGAGCTACAACTAACATAGTTCAGTAATAACATAGTATTACGTTTAATGTAGTTTAAACAGGATAGTAACTTGGAGGTACAACTAACATAGTTCAGTAATAACATAGTTTTACGTTTAATTTAGTTTAAACAGGATAGTTACATGGAGCTAAAACTAACATAGTTTAGTAATCACATAGTTTTACGTTTAATGTAGTTTAAAAACGATAGTTACATGGAGCTACAACTAATATAGTTCAGTAATAGCATAGTTTTAGGTTTAATGTAGTTTAAACAGGATAGGTATATGGAGCTACAACTAATATAGTTCAGTAATAACATAGTTTTACGTTTAAAGTAGTTTAAACAGGATAGTTACATGGAGCTACAACTAACATAGTTCAGTAATAACATACTTTTTCGTCTAATGTAGTTTAAACAGGATAGTTACATGGAGCTACAACTAACATAGTTCAGTAATAACATAGTTTTACGTTTAATGTAGTTTAAACAGGATAGTTACATGGAGCTACAATTAACATAGTTTTAGGTTTAATGTAGTTTAAACAGGATAGTTACATGAAGCTACAACTAACATAGTTCAGTAATAACATAGTTTTACGTTTAATGTAGTTTAAACAGGATAGTTACATGGAGCTACAACTAACATAGTTTTAGGTTTAATGTAGTTTAAACAGGATTGTTACATGGAGCTACAACTAACATAGTTCAGTAATAACATAGTTTTACGTTTAATGTAGTTTAAACAGGATAGGTATATGGAGCTACAACTAATATAGTTCAGTAATAACATAGTTTTACGTTTAATGTAGTTTAAACAGGATAGGTACATGGAGCTACAACTAACATAGTTCAGTAATAACATAGTTTTACGTTTAATGTAGTTTAAACAGGATAGTTACATGGAGCTACAACTAACATAGTTTAGTAATAACATAGTTTTTCGTTTAATGTAGTTTAAACAGGATAGTTACATGGAGCTACAACTAACATAGTTCAGTAATAACATAGTTTTACGTTTAATGTAGTTTAAACAGGATAGTTACATAGAGCTACAACTAACATAGTTTTAGGTTTAATGTAGTTTAAACCGGATAGTTGCATGGAGCTACAACTAACATAGTTTAGTAATAACATAGTTTTACGTTTAATGTAGATTAAACAGGAAAGTTACATGGAGCTACAACTAACATAGTTTTAGGTTTAATGTAGTTTAAACAGGATAATTGCATGGAGCTACAACTAACATAGTTTAGTAATAACATAGTTTTACGTTAATTGTAGATTAAACAGGATAGTTACATGGAGCTACCACTAACATAGTTTTAGGTTTAATGTAGTTTAAACAGGATAGTTGCATGGAGCTACAACTAACATAGTTTAGTAATAACATAGTTTTACGTTTAATGGAGATTTAACAGGAAAGTTACATGGAGCTACAACTAACATAGTTTTAGGTTTAATGTAGTTTAAACAGGATAGTTGCATGGAGCTACAACTAACATAGTTTAGTAATAACATAGTTTTACGTTTAATGTAGATTAAACAGGATAGTTACATGGAACTACAACTAACATAGTTTTAGGTTTAATGTAGTTTAAACAGGATAGTTGCATGGAGCTACAACTAACATAGTTCAGTAATAACATAGTTTTACGTTTAATGTAGTTTAAACAGGATAGTTACATGGAGCTACAACTAACATAGTTTTAGGTTTAATGTAGTTTAAACAGGATAGTTACATGGAGCTACAACTAACATTGTTCAGTAATAACTTTGTTTTTGATTTAACGTAGTTTAAACAGGATAGTTCGATGGAGCTACAACTAACATAGTTCAGTAATAACATAGTTTTACAATTAATGTAGTTTAAACAGGATAGTTACATGGAGCTACAAATAACATAGTTTTAGGTTTAATGTAGTTTAAACAGGATAGATACTTGGAGCTACAACTAACATAGTTCAGTAATAACATAGTTTTACGTTTAATGTAGTTTAAACCGGATAGTTACATGGAGCTACAACTAACATAGTTTAGTAATAACATAGTTTTACGTTTAATGTAGATTAAACAAGAAAGGTACGTGGAGCTACATCTAACATAGTTCAGTAATAACATAGTATTACGTTTAATGTAGTTTAAACAGGATAGTAACTTGGAGCTACAACTAACATAGTTCAGTAATAACATAGTTTTACGTTTAATTTAGTTTAAACAGGATAGTTACATGGAGCTAAAACTAACATAGTTTAGTAATCACATAGTTTTACGTTTAATGTAGTTTAAAAACGATAGTTACATGGAGCTACAACTAATATAGTTCAGTAATAGCATAGTTTTAGGTTTAATGTAGTTTAAACAGGATAGGTATATGGAGCTACAACTAATATAGTTCAGTAATAACATAGTTTTACGTTTAAAGTAGTTTAAACAGGATAGTTACATGGAGCTACAACTAACATAGTTCAGTAATAACATACTTTTACGTTTAATGTAGTTTAAACAGGATAGTTACATGGAGCTACAACTAACATAGTTTAGTAATAACATAGTTTTTCGTTTAATGTAGTTTAAACAGGATATTTACATGGAGCTACAACTAACATAGTTCAGTAATAACATAGTTTTACGTTTAATGTAGTTTAAACAGGACAGTTACATGGAGCTACAACTAACATAGTTTTAGGTTTAATGTAGTTTAAACAGGATTGTTACATGGAGCTACAACTAACATAGTTCAGTAATAACATAGTTTTACGTTTAATGTAGTTTAAACAGGATAGTTACATGGAGCTACAACTAACATAGTTTTAGGTTTAATGTAGTTTAAACAGGATAGTTACATGGAGCTACAACTAACATTGTTCAGTAATAACTTTGTTTTTGATTTAACGTAGTTTAAACAGGATAGTTCGATGGAGCTACAACTAACATAGTTCAGTAATAACATAGTTTTACAATTAATGTAGTTTAAACAGGATAGTTACATGGAGCTACAAATAACATAGTTTTAGGTTTAATGTAGTTTAAACAGGATAGATACTTGGAGCTACAACTAACATAGTTCAGTAATAACATAGTTTTACGTTTAATGTAGTTTAAACAGGATAGTTACATGGAGCTACAACTAACATAGTTTTCGGTTTAATGTAGTTTAAACAGGATAGTTACATGGAGCTACAACTAACATAGTTCACTAATAACATAGTTTTACGTTTAATGTAGTTTAAACAGGATAGTTACATGGAGCTACAACTAACATAGTTCAGTAATAACATAGTTTTACGTTTAATTTAGTTTAAACAGGATAGTTACATGGAGCTAAAACTAACATAGTTTAGTAATCACATAGTTTTACGTTTAATGTACTTTAAACAGGATAGTTACATGGAGCTACAACTAACATAGTTCAGTAATGGCATAGTTTTAGGTTTAATGTAGTTTAAACAGGATAGGTATATGGAGCTACAACTAATATAGTTCAGTAATAACATAGTTTTACGTTTAATGTAGTTTAAACAGGATAGTTACATGGAGCTACAATTAACATAGTTCAGTAATAACATAGTTTTACGTTTAATGTAGTTTAAAAACGATAGTTACATGGAGCTACAACTAATATAGTTCAGTAATAGCATAGTTTTAGGTTTAATGTAGTTTAAACAGGATAGGTATATGGAGCTACAACTAATATAGTTCAGTAATAACATAGTTTTACGTTTAAAGTAGTTTAAACAGGATAGTTACATGGAGCTACAACTAACATAGTTCAGTAATAACATACTTATACGTTTAATGTAGTTTAAACAGGATAGTTACATGGAGCTACAACTAACATAGTTTAGTAATAACATAGTTTTTCGTTTAATGTAGTTTAAACAGGATAGTTACATGGAGCTACAACTAACATAGTTCAGTAATAACATAGTTTTACGTTTAATGTAGTTTAAACAGGATAGTTACATGGAGCTACAATTAACATAGTTTTAAATTTAATGTAGTTTAAACAGGATTGTTACATGGAGCTACATCTAACATAGTTCAGTAATAACATAGTTTTACGTTTAATGTAGTTTAAACAGGATAGTTACATGGAGCTACAACTAACATAGTTTTAGGTTTAATGTAGTTTAAACAGGATAGTTACATGGAGCTACAACTAACATTGTTCAGCAATAACTTTGTTTTTGATTTAACGTAGTTTAAACAGGATAGTTCCATGGAGCTACAACTAACATAGTTCAGTAATAACATAGTTTTACAATTAATGTAGTTTAAACAGGATAGTTACATGGAGCTACAAATAACATAGTTCAGTAATAACATAGTTTTACGTTTAATGTAGTTTAAACAGGATAGTTACATGGAGCTACAACATAGTTCAGTAATAACATAGTTTTACGTTTAATTTAGTTTAAACAGGATAGTTACATGGAGCTAAAACTAACATAGTTTAGTAATCACATAGTTTTACGTTTAATGTAGTTTAAACAGGATAGTTACATGGAGCTACAACTAACATAGTTCAGTAATGGCATAGTTTTAGGTTTAATGTAGTTTAAACAGGATAGGTATATGGAGCTACAACTAATATAGTTCAGTAATAACATAGTTTTACGTTTAATGTAGTTTAAACAGGATAGTTACATGGAGCTACAACTAACATAGTTCAGTAATAACATAGTTTTACGTTTAATGTAGTTTAAACAGGACAGTTACATGGAGCTACAACTAACATAGTTTTAGGTTTAATGTAGTTTAAACAGGATTGTTACATGGATCTACAACTAACATAGTTCAGTAATAACATAGTTTTACGTTTAATGTAGTTTAAACAGGATAGTTACATGGAGCTACAACTAACATAGTTTTAGGTTTAATGTAGTTTAAACAGGATAGTTACATGGAGCTACAACTAACATTGTTCAGTAATAACATAGTTTTACGTTTAATGTAGTTTAAATGTAGATTAAACAGGAAAGGTACGTGGAGCTACAACTAACATAGTTCAGTAATAACATAGTATTACGTTTAATGTAGTTTAAACAGGATAGTAACTTGGAGCTACAACTAACATAGTTCAGTAATAACATAGTTTTACGTTTAATTTAGTTTAAACAGGATAGTTACATGGAGCTAAAACTAACATAGTTTAGTAATCACATAGTTTTACGTTTAATGTAGTTTAAAAACGATAGTTACATGGAGCTACAACTAATATAGTTCAGTAATAGCATAGTTTTAGGTTTAATGTAGTTTAAACAGGATAGGTATATGGAGCTACAACTAATATAGTTCAGTAATAACATAGTTTTACGTTTAAAGTAGTTTAAACAGGATAGTTACATGGAGCTACAACTAACATAGTTCAGTAATAACATACTTTTACGTTTAATGTAGTTTAAATATGATAGTTACATGGAGCTACAACTAACATAGTTTAGTAATAACATAGTTTTTCGTCTAATGTAGTTTAAACAGGATAGTACATGGAGATACAATTAACATAGTTTTAGGTTTAATGTAGTTTAAACAGAATAGTTACATGGAGCTACAACTAACATAGTTCAGTAATAACATAGTTTTACGTTTAATGTAGTTTAAACAGGATAGTTACATGGAGCTACAACTAACATAGTTTTTGGTTTAATGTAGTTTAAACAGGATTGTTACATGGAGCTACAACTAACATAGTTCAGTAATAACATAGTTTTACGTTTAATGTAGTTTAAACAGGATAGTTACATGGAGCTACAACTAACATAGTTTTAGGTTTAATGTAGTTTAAACAGGATAGTTACATGGAGCTACAACTAACATTGTTCAGTAATAACTTTGTTTTTGATTTAACGTAGTTTAAACAGGATAGTTCGATGGAGCTACAACTAACATAGTTCAGTAATAACATAGTTTTACAATTAATGTAGTTTAAACAGGATAGTTACATGGAGCTACAAATAACATAGTTTTAGGTTTAATGTAGTTTAAACAGGATAGTTACTTGGAGCTACAACTAACATAGTTCAGTAATAACATAGTTTTACGTTTAATGTAGTTTAAACAGGATAGTTACATGGAGCTACAACTAACATAGTTTTCGGTTTAATGTAGTTTAAACAGGATAGTTACATGGAGCTACAACTAACATAGTTCACTAATAACATAGTTTTACGTTTAATGTAGTTTAAACAGGATAGTTACATGGAGCTACAACTAACATAGTTCAGTAATAACATAGTTTTAGGTTTAATGTAGTTTAAACAGGATAGGTATGTGGAGCTACAACTAATATAGTTCAGTAATAACATAGTTTTACGTTTAATGTAGTTTAAACAGGATAGTTACATGGAGCTACAACTAACATAGTTCAGTAATAACATAGTTTTACGTTTAATGTAGTTTAAAAACGATAGTTACATGGAGCTACAACTAACATAGTTCAGTAATAACATAGTTTTACGTTTAATGTAGTTTAAACAGGATAGTTACATGGAGCTACAACTAACATAGTTTTAGGTATAAAGTAGTTTAAACAGGATAGTTACATGGAGCTACAACTAACATAGTTCAGTAATAACATACTTTTACGTTTAATGTAGTTTAAACAGGATAGTTACATGGAGCTACAACTAACATAGTTCAGTAATAACATAGTTTTACGTTTAATTTAGTTTAAACAGGATAGTTACATGGAGCTACAACTAACATAGTTTTAGGTTTAAAGTAGTTTAAACAGGATAGTTACATGGAGCTACAACTAACATAGTTCAGTAATAACATACTTTTACGTTTAATGTAGTTTAAACAGGATAGTTACATGGAGCTACAACTAACATAGTTCAGTAATAACATAGTTTTACGTTTAATTTAGTTTAAACAGGATAGTTACATGGAGCTAAAACTAACATAGTTTAGTAATCACATAGTTTTAGGTTTAATGTAGTTTAAACAGGATAGTTACATGGAGCTACAACTAACATAGTTCAGTAATGGCATAGTTTTAGGTTTAATGTAGTTTAAACAGGATAGGTATATGGAGCTACAACTAATATAGTTCAGTAATAACATAGTTTTACGTTTAATGTAGTTTAAACAGGATAGTTACATGGAGCTACAACTAACATAGTTCAGTAATAACATAGTTTTACGTTTAATTTAGTTTAAACAGGATTGTTACATGGAGCTACAACTAACATAGTTTAGTAATAACATAGTTTTTCGTTTAATGTAGTTTAAACAGGATAGTTACATGGAGCTACAACTAACATAGTTCAGTAATAACATAGTTTTACAATTAATGTAGTTTAAACAGGATAGTTACATGGAGCTACAACTAACATAGTTTTAGGTTTAATGTAGTTTAAACAGGATTGTTACATGGATCTACAACTAACATAGTTCAGTAATAACATAGTTTTACGTTTAATGTAGTTTAAACAGGATAGTTACATGCAGCTACAACTAACATAGTTTTCGGTTTAATGTAGTTTAAACAGGATAGTTACATGGAGCTACAACTAACATAGTTCACTAATAACATAGTTTTACAATTAATGTAGTTTAAACAGGATAGTTACATGCAGCTACAACTAACATAGTTTTCGGTTTAATGTAGTTTAAACAGGATAGTTACATGGAGCTACAACTAACATAGTTCAGTAATAACATAGTTTTACGTTTAATTTAGTTTAAACAGGATAGTTACATGGAGCTAAAACTAACATAGTTTAGTAATCACATAGTTTTACGTTTAATGTAGTTTAAACAGGATAGTTACATGGAGCTACAACTAACATAGTTCAGTAATGGCATAGTTTTAGGTTTAATGTAGTTTAAACAGGATAGGTATATGGAGCTACAACTAATATAGTTCAGTAATAACATAGTTTTACGTTTAATTTAGTTTAAACAGGATAGTTACATGGAGCTACAACTAACATAGTTCAGTAATAACATAGTTTTACGTTTAATGTAGTTTAAACAGGACAGTTACATGGAGCTACAACTAACATAGTTTTAGGTTTAATGTAGTTTAAACAGGATTGTTACATGGAGCTACAACTAACATAGTTCAGTAATAACATAGTTTTACGTTTAATGTAGTTTAAACAGGATAGTTACATGGAGCTACAACTAACATAGTTTTAGGTTTAATGTAGTTTAAACAGGATAGTTACATGGAGCTACAACTAACATTGTTCAGTAATAACATAGTTTTACGTTTAATGTAGTTTAAACAGGATAGTTACATGGAGCTACAACTAACATAGTTTAGTAATAACTTTGTTTTTTATTTAACGTAGTTTAAACAGGACAGTTCCATGGAGCTACAACTAACATAGTTCAGTAATAACATAGTTTTACATTTAATGTAGTTTAAACAGGATAGTTACATGGAGCTACAACTAACATAGTTTTAGGTTTAATGTAGTTTAAACAGGATAGTTACTTGGAGCTACAACTAACATAGTTCAGTAATAACATAGTTTTACGTTTAATGTAGTTCAAAGAGGATAGTTACATGGAGCTACAACTAACATAGTTCAGTAATAACATAGTTTTACGTTTAATGTAGTTTAAACAGGATAGTTACATGGAGCTAAAACTAACATAGTTTAGTAATCACATAGTTTTACGTTTAATGTAGTTTAAACAGGATAGTTACATGGAGCTACAACTAACATAGTTCAGTAATAACATAGTTTTACGTTTAATGTAGTTTAAACAGGATAGTTACATGGAGCTACAACTAACATAGTTTAGTAATAACATAGTTTTTCGTTTAATGTAGTTTAAACAGGATAGTTACATGGAGCTACAACTAACATATTTCAGTAATAACATAGTTTTACGTTTAATGTAGTTTAAACAGGATAGTTACATGGAGCTAAAACTAACATAGTTTAGTAATCACATAGTTTTACGTTTAATGTAGTTTAAACAGGATAGTTACATGGAGCTACAACTAACATAGTTCAGTAATAACATAGTTTTACGTTTAATGTAGTTTAAACAGGATAGTTACATGGAGCTACAACTAACATAGTTTAGTAATAACATAGTTTTTCGTTTAATGTAGTTTAAACAGGATAGTTACATGGAGCTACAACTAACATATTTCAGTAATAACATAGTTTTACGTTTAATGTAGTTTAAACAGGATAGTTACATTGAGCTACAACTAACATAGTTTTAGGTTTAATGTAGTTTAAACAGGATAGTTACATGGAGCTACAACTAACATAGATTTAGGTTTAATGTAGTTTAAACAGGATTGTTACATTGAGCTACAACTAACATAGTTCAGTAATAACATAGTTTTACGTTTAATGTAGTTTAAACAGGATAGTTACATGGAGCTACAACTAACATAGTTTTAGGTTTAATGTAGTTTAAACAGGATAGTTACATGGAGCTACAACTAACATTGTTCAGTAATAACATAGTTTTACGTTTAATGTAGTTTAAACAAGATAGTTACATGGAGCTACAACTAACATAGTTTAGTAATAACTTTGTTTTTGATTTAACGTAGTTTAAAAAGGATAGTTCCATGGAGCTACAACTACCATAGTTCAGTAATAACATAGTTTTACATTTAATGTAGTTTAAACAGGATAGTTACATGGAGCTACAACTAACATAGTTTTAGGTTTAATGTAGTTTAAACAGGATAGTTACTTGGAGCTACAACTAACATAGTTCAGTAATAACATAGTTTTACGTTTAATGTAGTTTAAATAGGATAGTTATATGGAGCTACAACTAACATAGTTTAGTAATAACATAGTTTTACGTTTAATGTAGTTTAAACAGGATAGTTACATGGAGTTACAACTAACATAGTTCAGTAATAACATAGTTTTACGCCTAATGTAGTTTAAACAGGATAGTTCCATGGAGCTACAACTAGCATAGTTCAGTAATAACATAGTTTAACATTTAATGTAGTTTAAACAGGATAGTTACATGGAGCTACAACTAACATAGTTTTATGTTTAATGTAGTTTAAACAGGATAGTTACATGGAGCTACAACTAACATAGTTTTATGTTTAATGTAGTTTAAACAGGATAGTTACATGGAGCTACAACTAACATAGTTCAGTAATAACATAGTTTTCCGTTTAATGTAGTTTAAACAGGATAGTTACATGGAGCTACAACTAACATAGTTTTATGTTTAATGTAGTTTAAACAGGATAGTTACATGGAGCTACAACTAACATAGTTTTATGTTTAATGTAGTTTAAACAGGATAGTTACATGGAGCTACAACTAACATAGTTCAGTAATAACATAGTTTTACGTTTAATGTAGTTTAAACAGGATAGTTACTTGGAGCTAAAACTAACATAGTTTAGTAATCACATAGTTTCACGTTTAATGTAGTTTAAACAGGATAGTTACATGGATCTACAACTAACATAGTTTTATGTTTAACGTAGTTTAGACAGGATAGTTACATGGAGCTACAACTAACATAGTTCAGTAATAACATAGTTTTACGTTTAATGTAGTTTAAACAGGATAGTTACTTGGAGCTAAAACCAACATAGTTTAGTAATCACATAGTTTTACGTTTAATGTAGTTTAAACAGGATAGTTACATGGAGCTACAACTAACATAGTTTTAGGTTTAATGTAGTTTAAACTGAATAGTCACTTGGAGAGTAGTTCTGTGTTTAAGGCTCATTTAGTTTGAAAGATTTGATGATCAAGAAAAATCGTTCGTAATTATAAACGGAGGGTAAATAATCGAATTATATGGCGAGTTTCACCAACTTAAGAACGGTTTTGGTGTAATATTTAGAGAACCGATAACAATTCGGCGTTCTCCATTCGCCGTGTCTCTTATTCATGGTTCAGCCAACAGCGTGAGTCAATAAATTATTCGACCCATTTACCGGCGATGTTTAGTTTGCAAAGCATTGTCACAGTAAAGGGACCACGAAGAAGGTGATAATTTGTAAAGTGCTCCTACACACCTGTCCCACTTCCATTCACAACAGAAATGGATCGTCGATCTTTGTTGCCGGTCCTTTGCAAAGTTTTGTCACATTGCCGAACACGAATAACCTATCTACTGCGGAAGAATTAGGGCAGGTTAGCTTCCATAAAAGTTGTAATCACCAAACGAATATACAGTATAAATTTCTTTAAAAATTCACCTTTTAAAATAATTCATGAGTATGCCTGACAAATAGGTAATTTATAAAGAAGTAGCTGAACCCCGCTTTCCCACATTGCAGTTACATAGATCGGAAATGAGGAACAAAATAAAGCATAAGTTTCATACAAGTTTAATTTTGTAATATTTCAGAGGTTAAGACATGACAGAGCTAAGGCTATGTAATTCTTTGATCGAACCGTTGCCAGAAATAATCTGATAAGAAACGTTTTCCCAGTTCCTCCGGGCGCAAAGAAGAAATCCCCCAACTCAGTCATCTAGGCCTACCATTTGCATTATGTGATCTTAAATGCCCTTATGTTCACGCGTTAATTTGGGAATGCTTGATTAGAAATATGACTGGAGATCATCGATGTTGTAACCCTGTTAACGGCGCAAATCCACACCGAATGAAGTAGCCATACATTTGGGTGGGCTCTGGCACTCCCAAATAACCCGCATTTACAATCCGGCGAACGGCACAACTCGGTCACGTGATCACACAAAAGTACCTCGATTAAGGTGAATATTTATATAATTGTCTGAATGGGATGCAAGTGGATACGTTTGTTTTTGTTAGAAAACAATGTTATTAGGAACTGATAATGTTAACAGGTGATTGTGGTAGTATGGCAGGTGTTCCCATTGCTTACATGAGATGGCGCGGATGTTGGTACACAGCTGGCCGTTAAAAAAGCTATTTTATCGCGTCGAGGCTATGTTACCGACTCGGAACAATAGGTAAAAACAATCTTAGAAGCGGGTTGCATGACGTATCAAAATTTCACCTCAATCGCTACAGAACGTTTTGAAGCTTGCCCAAACCAACTTGACATTTTTATATTAATTGGTTCCATCTTCAAATGAGCTACTAGTTTTTAACTAAAAACACTTGTACATAGTAGCACTTTCTTTTATGATTGTTGAAGACGGCCGTTTCAGGAGATGTAATCCATGTCAACTCAGATCGTAACATCTCCTGAAACGGCCGTCCTCAGCAATAATAAAAGTAAGTGCTATTGTAACAATAAGCAAGTATATATATAAAGATTACATTAACACGTTTGTTCGTTTTAAAACAAAGTTTTAAAACCTTGTCGCGAGGTCTAGATGATTTATTAATTTTCTCCAAGTATTTGTGTTATGGAGAACAACTAGTGCAGTAGCGTGCATGAATAACGAGGGGGTGCTGGGGGCGGTAAATATAGGGGGGCGGTAAATATAGGGGGGCCTATTACCCGCCTAGAAAAATATAGGGAGGCCTATTAATAATAACACTTAATAAAATATAGGCCTATCAACAATAAAATTACAAATAATTATTATCAGACAATTTGTACGTCGCATATTTCAGTAACGTTTTTTGTACATAGGCCTACACATGCCACAAGTAGGCCGTTGTTTTTCGTTGTTAAAAGACATTCTAAAAGGGTGATATTGTATTTTGTAAAAATAAAAAAGATCGACGAAGATTTTTTTTGGAGGAATAATGCGTCTGCATTTTCTTCAAATGTGATAGCAATTTGCAGGTAAAGCGAATGTCAAAATTTGGACAAGAATTTATAACAACTGTGGTAGGCCGCTGTCTGAAATGGATATCTATAGTTGACATGTCAAATAATGTTAATTTGTCATAACAAAAATTACCAACCAATTTGCGGCCTTGTCCATCATGAGACTTCCCTTGACCCCCCCCCCCTTGACAAGCCACTGAACTAGTGCTGATCACAAACTTGTGATCTGACTTGGAACTTAAGTCCGTCTAGTCAAATGTCGCTGTCGTTCTATGGAGTGAGGAAGTCGGATATAGAGATTGGAGTCATTTCAAATCGGATGTCCCGTCGGGACTGATAGTATTATGTACGCAAAGATTACGAATGCAGAATCGTAAGACGGACAAAAACTTAGAGGTTCTATTGACAGCGCAAAAGCGAAAACTCGAGTACTTGTAACACATGAGAGAAATACATATACTACTGCAACTAATTATCCAGGACAGGCTAGGGGGAGAAAGGGCCATCGGGAGGAGCAAATTTCTGGATGAAGAATTAAGGTATTGTTTAATAGCGGTACAAACAAAATGTTTAAAGCATTGATATCAAAAGTGAAGGTAGATTTGATGTTTCCCCAACCTCGAAACCCACCCAAAGAGGAAGACGATTGTAGAACAATACATTAAACTAGTGTGAAACTATTAAGTAAATTTAAACTTTATATTGTATAACATTTAATATACCGTTACCTAAAAGTAACACAATTTTGAAATATAAAAACATCAAGGTAAACAACAAAGTTGCAAATAGCCCTACATGATTAGAAAAATCACTTCACTTAAGTCAATCTAATTTAAGCAATTACAGACTATGCCTACTACATATTACTGTATTTTAGTCTTTCGGTTGTGTTATAGTATATAAAGGGGGGGGGATGCACGAAAGAATCTTATTCAATATATAGTAATTAACCAATTTAGCACCAGACTGCTCTATCGTACAGAAGTTATAAATGTGTAGTTTAGGAAGTATCTAGGAAAAATATACCACTGCTATCTAGCGTCGTTCGTGTGAACAAGAGAGAGCTTAAATGAATCTGTAATTTTATTTACGCCTATTTTTCAATAATTTTGTTATATGTATTCTTTTAATATGTAAACTTATAATCGCTCAAACATGATTAAAGGGGAACTGATATGTTCGTTTACTGATGTTCTTTATAACTATTACATTATGTCGTATTACTTTTTAGAGTTTTTCAATCATGATGAGTATATTCCTTAAAATATAACAGTAATTTTGTATATTCTTTTATTTTTCTACAAAGACTGCTCTAATTTATTTTTCAGTTTTCACCTACTCCTCACAGTGTCATGCTAATATTTTAAAACTTTATCAATGACTTCTATATGGTATTATGGTATAGATCTACATATTCTACTACCATAATAGTGGAATAATTCTACTCTTCCACCACTTCCTCTTTATTATTCATCCATTTATTCTTTGGTTCTCTACAGCATCTTGAATTCACTTAGTCACTAACAACTTGGGCCCATATTCACTTCTTTCTTACTTTATACCTTATTTTTAGTACTTTCCCTTTTAAAAAAATGTCTCAAGAATAATATAATACATACTTTAATGTTATTTTATATCATCGTCATTTGAGCAACTAGTTATTATTTAAAAACACTTAAACTTATGTTAGTATGATACAGTTGCCTTTAGTAGCACTTACTTTTTAGATTATTGAGGACAGCCATTTCAGGAGATGTGTTCCATTACACATGGGGGATAGGGGTGAAATATTAGGTCAATTTTTAAAGAGTAATGTCGAAAAGTGTATGTGAGCTATATTGTAATTGGTTACTTACACTTTTAAAATGTTCTAAACTTGCCTATAGTAGCACTTACTTTGCTTGTTGAGGGACACATCTCCCGAAACGACCGTCCTCAACAAGCAAAGTAAGTGCTACTATAGGCAAGTTTAAAACATTTTAAAAGTGTAAGTGATTACTAATAGCTCACACGAAGATCGAATCAACAAATGTTGTAATTGGTTGTTAAATATGTGTTTTGGATGTTGTTTCAATGTTTGTACATTTCATATTATTCAGTTATGTATCAGGGCTTATTTTTATTGTTTGTGAAGAATATGTTGTAAATTTGATGATATTTTTGTGTAGGTATGGTTTGTGGATATGAGATGTTCAGGTGGATGTTTTTGTTTGTGAAAGCTTTTATGTGTTCTTGGTAGCATGTGTAAAAAAACCTTATTGTTGTCAACATTATCACATTCTACAAAGGTAATAAATGCTGAACACATATTTTTAAAATATCTCAATTCCATATACCTAAAACTAACATACAACTTCGAAACAGAACAAAACAACTCCCTTAATTTCGTAGACCTTACAATTACACATATAGGTAAACAAATACATAAAATAATAAATTATACAAAAACCTCTTAACCCCAAACTTTCTTTACTTTACCCTTCAAACCACCCACACAAACTAGCCGCTCACAACACCATGATCCATTGCTAATTAAAAACCCTGTTAGACAAAAAAGAACACCACCAAGAATTAAACCCCACAAACATATAGCACAAACCAATGAATAAGATACAACAATGTCTGATAAACTACACATCCACCTAAAAAATAACCTCAAAACCCAATCCTAAATATCCGACAAACCAATAAAATACTCAACAATACCATACTGATCACCAAAAACTCATAAACTAACCAATACATTTCATAAATACAATTAATTACGTGTCACCCTACTCCACACATAACACCCTCAAAAACAAATTAAACACAACTCTGTTGTGTATTTAAACAACACAATAAAAAAATTAAACTGTTGTGTTTACAAACTAACTTGTAGTTCATGGCCCAGTTTTTACTTAGTCCTAACAGGAAAGTCTATGTAGAGTATACTTCTATGAACAACAGATCATAGAACACTGTATGATCATATTATAATAACATAATATATGACAATAAGATAACATAGTATTTGAAACTTGCAGTTTTTATGTTGTACATCTTGAGGTATTTCTATAAATTACACTTTTTTGTATTAACTTGGCAAAAAACCACTACTAACTAATTTATTCAGCAGACGCGTTTTGCACTAGGTCAGTGCATTATTCAACGCTGTGAGTCACTAACAAGACTGTTGCTCAGGTGTGTTCTGTTGGTGTCAGTTGTTGTGTTGGTGTGTTGTCTGTGGTGTATTTCTGTTCTCTGTTGTGTTATTGTTCATAAAGTAGTTGTTAAGATTCGGTGAATCTTATTAATCACTTAAACAATAGCTTATGACTATCTGAACTTTAAAAACGTAAATTTTTAAAAACTTACTGAGACCGAACGTTTTCAATCGCTATGTGCCGATCTTCATCAGTGTCTTCTGCTTGGAAATGTTGGGTCAAGCAGTGATGGTTTGAAAGGTAGGTTTTCGATAATATTTAGTATTTTCGATATTCATTATTTTTTACAGTAAATATGTCTTGTGGATAGTATTTATGGTGTTTGTATATCTTGTAGTTTTTTACTGTGTTAAGTTTGTTGCTTTTTTTTATGTAATTTAGGATTTTTAGATTGGTGTCTATGTCAGTCTGTGGGTTTAGTGTGTTTTGTAAGTGTATGGCAAAATTTGATTTGGGTAGTCTTTTTTATCTGTTTTATGTTTGTTGTATTTTGTGGTAAACATTCTCCCTGTTTCTCCAATGTAAAATCTGGGACAGTTGTTGCATGTAATCTTATACACCTTCCCTGGCATGTTTATCCTGGTGTGTTTTGAACCGTGTAGGTGTTTTTTAATTGTGTTGGATGTTGTGAATGCTACTTTGTATTTGCATACATACTAACATACATTCGTATGCGGGACAAGTGTCCTATTTTTTGTGATGTGTTTTCGTGATATGTAAGCAATATTGCAGTAATTATAAAAAAACAATTAATTTTGCTAAACATACCAAAGTTTTGAGGAAATGGCTAACAAGGAATATTTTCACAAGGAAGTTTAATTGCAAACATATATCTTGTACAGAATATAGGCAATCAAAATATTTTTGTTACTACATTATTTAATATGTTTATTTACTAAATTATTTGTTTATGTATTTAAATGTTAGTTATATATTTATTTCATTATGTTTTCTTATGTGATATGGTTTTACAAAGACTTTTGTTTGTTGAAATGTCACAGTACTCACCATATGGAGGTGATTGCAATATGAGTCCACTCACGACCTACCCAATCATCCAACCATATAAGGTATTGATGTTTTGTATTTTTCATTAAAACACTTGAAAATATTGTACAACTTGACTATAGTACCACTTACTTATATTTATTGAGGATGGCCATTTCGGGAGATGTGTTTCATTGTCAACTCAGGCCGTAACAGAGTTGTAAAATATTTACAAGTCTTTTAGTAAAATCTAGTAAACCCTAACTCATGGTAAGATGGAATCAACTAATATTTGTATTTTTCTTAAAATCAAATATTTTTTTAAAGTTTTGCATCAAAGCACTAGATTTTAAGATAGCTCTTATACACCCATCCATTGTGTTATGTCCGCACACCTTCCCATCAGTTTCTGTCACTAGTTTGACACACCTTTCAAGTGCACAATTGTGACAAGGATACTGTACATAATCAAACTCTAGCATAGTGTCATTTTTATAACATTTATAAAATGACCAAGCTATCTTCTTTATCTTGAATGAAGGATATATCAGTATCTTTTCCAGTCAATCAATTTGGTATAGTCTGTAGCATATGAGTTTATTTGAGGAACTTTTAATGTTTTAACATATTCTGTCCTCATTTCCTAATTCATAACTTTAAGAACCCTTCTAATCCAGTTTTCAGATTTTGTTGTCTCTCATTCTTAACCATAGCATATTCACCGGATGACAGAAGTATGCATTTTTTTCTATGACAGGATCAATGACTTTTGTTGGTGTCGCCTGACAAAAACCTTGTTTTTCTCCCAACTTTTATCATAGGAGCATGCTTCACTAAATTTGGTTTTTATTTTAAACCAAACCGGAGCATATATCTTGATAATGTAATCCACAAGTGTCTTTAACATAGTTGTAGGGCTCGTTTGGAATATTTATAGTTGTTGCACTTATTCTGTCCTGGTTAAACAGCAAACCAACTGAGTAATACAGATCTTTTAGGGCTATTTTTGGGTTGCAGTGCCCTGTATGGATTTCTCTTACCATCCCAACCCTCTTACCTTGTTCAAAAAGTGCAACTGGCCTTACTCAGACCTGTTTTACTTGTAGTAATGCATTCAGATTGTATTGATACGTCATTTACAACATAAGGTTCTTAAATCCAGTTGTTTTACAACCGGATGAAGTGCAGTTCATTGTAATGTAGGAAAGAAATAAACCATTGCAAGAGACGTTTAAGTTGAACTTTAAGCTTAGGCTAGGGCATCATTTTTCTATCCTGTATTTCTAGTTTTACCATCACACCCAATAGATTCCATTGAAATTAAATTGAATTATAACCTTTTACATTGTCTATAATAAATTTGGCTATTTCACTTCCTGTCATAACTTCTGATAAACGTATTGGCTATCTGGTTCACTGATTGTGGTAAAATATTTTTTTGAAATTCACTAATATTTTTTTCCAAGTTTATCTGGCACATAAAAAATGTGTGGGGTGTCATCCAGACGGAGTGAGAATTAAAAATCTTGGGGGGAGGAATTCTTTAGCAAGTCATTAAAACTATTTGGTAATTGAAACTAGATTTTTAAACAAATGCTGCAGACAATTTACCAAAAATCATGATATTCGTAACAAACCTGTTATAATAAAACTAGCCCACATACATATATTTTCTCATTTGTTGATTCCATCTTCGCGTGAGCTACTAGTAATCACTTACAACTTTTTTAAAAAATGTTTTAACTTGCCTATAGTAGCACTTACTTTTTTTGTGTTGAGGACGGCCGTTTCGGGAGATGTGTCCCTTTGTCAACTCAGAGGTTGGGAGATCAGTTACGGTCTGAGTTGACAAAGGGACACATCTCCCGAAACGGCCATCCTCAACACAAAAAAAGTAAGTGCTACTATAGGCAAGTTAAAACATTTTTTTAAAAAGTTGTAAGGAAATATATTTTCTTATTGTATTACTAAAGATGATTTAATATAATCTTTAATGACCAAGAGCATAAAAGAAATCTAGGAACAAATAATTTGTTTATTTCTAGAATTCATTTTATTTAATGTGTAAAAAGTATACAGTGTATACTTTTAAAAATGGAAATCTTGGTTAATATAACAAAGTTCGGATAGTCATAAACTATTGTTTAAGTGATTAATAAAATAATAAGCTACTCACTTTGCTTTAAAAATATAAAAATTATTTACATAAATAAAAAAATAATTACATTAATTTTTTGCGTGAAGTTATTAATTCTTAAAGTTTTAATTCTTGACAAATAAATATTATGTGGTATGTTTTTAAAAACTTTCATACATTACTTTCTATTAGACTGGCCGTGTATTCACCGCCATATTACTTGGCAAAACAATCGATCTTTGAAACAAAACTGAAAAATTTTAATGTTATCTTCCTGCAAGTGCTGTCAGTTTGTAAATTTTTGCTTTGTATTTAACATATGTAGTTATTGAGTGTGTTTAATTAAGTTTAGGTTTTATTTGTAGAAAAAATAGGTAATTAGAATTAAATTTCTGCTTTAGGAAATTCTATGACCTCAAAGGACGAAGAAATACTCGACGGTGAAGGCTTAAGGTATGTCGTTTTAATGAACTTATCGTATTTCTTAAAAGTACTAGTATTCTAAATTTTAAGAAACTAACACAAAGTTTTAGACTCTTTGATCTTGACATTTGAAAAAAGAATTACATTTAGTTTAGATCGCATTTAGGAAGAACGGGTGAGTTTTCTAGGCTATGTTAACATTCATCAAATTTGTTTTTTTTTCAATTGTATTGTAACATTTGATAAAACTGTAAAAGAAGTTTGTTTTCAACAAAAAGCTTTTGGATATATAGAATGATGAGCACGTTTTGAAACTGTTTTTGTTGGTTTATGTAGCGTGGTAGTCTAACCTTGGAAGGCTATTTTTACTCTACCTTGGTGTGTGTAAACACGACGCATTTGAAGTCAAGCTCTACAAATCATATACACTGAATTTTACCCATTATAGCCCAGAAACTTTAATTTCTGTCGAGTTAAAAAAATACTTATGAATAATTACCTATAATCATTACTATAGAATAACAGAGTTTAGCCTATTTTTAATGCTTTAAATAACTGGGTGAGATGGTTAGGTTAAAATAACCTGTGCCAAAATAATGTGTTAGATATAATATATTAAATAAATAATCATAAACATTTACTTCAAATATTTACACAACCTTTATGTGTATTTTGCTAACAAATTTCGCATCATCAAGGCTACAAATAAATCTGGTTAGATGGTTACTTTTGATTATGCAGTGTTAGCAAATTGTATATAAAGGTTGTGTAAATATTTGTAACAAGGGTTTATAATTGTTTATTAGTTATAATTACACAACTGAGCTGTTGTTACTTTTGTATAATAATATATTATTATTATTCATACACAAACTTTCAAATTTTTTTAACATGGTAATTTTGAAATTAACATGTAAATATTAAATAATACTCTTGTCAAATGTAGGTCCACTCAAATTGTTTTTTCCCCATAAGTTGCTAAAAAATATATTTTGCACAAGGTACAAGTGATTGTAAGTGCTGGTGTCATAAATTTCAGTGGTTAAAATTTATAAACATTGGAACTTAACCTAATTTTAACAACAGATAAACACTGTATAAACTGGAACTTTCCTAATACAACAGCACAATATTTTACAAATATGATTATATTACCATGTAGGTACAAAGTATTGTGCTTTATTCGGTTATAACAAAAGACGATCGGTTATAACGATAATTACCACTAAAGACATCATTAATTTGGATTTGCTATAATGACGGGCTAAATATGCAGATCATGAAATTTTATATGAAACAAAAAAAAAAAAATAATAAACTCTTATGGTTTATAGTAGACAAAAGTTGATATTCGTGTTCTTGACATTAAAACAAGATTAAAAAATTTTTTTTCTAAGCCAACCTCATTCAGAATATTTTTACCCTAAAAACAATAAGACTAATTAAACTATATAAACTGAGTGTCTCTTTATAAAATGAAACATTGTTTATACTAAACAACATTAAATAATTATATATAAATATTTGACAATATATCAACAAAGTAACTTAATTGTTTTGGTTTTAAAAAATTAATAATCACTTTGTTTAAGATTATTTTAAATGAGGAAGGGGTTATCTGACAGTAACAGTTGCATTTTTTTTATATCTAAACCTATCCTTATCATACACATTTTACTATTTTAAATATTGGTAAAAGAAGGAATATGGCGTGGAAAATGTTTGAGAAGTAATTAACTTCAGAATATACAGGAACACAAAGGATTCAAACCTGTTAAACTTTAGCACTAGCGATATTTCATTGCAGTATTTCGTATGATTTCACAGGGAGGTATTTCTATAAATGAGACTAGTATTTATACTACACTAGAGTATATATAGTAAGTTAGGATAAATTTGGTCATTGAAAAAAGGTTTGCTATGTAAGGCATCTTCTCAATAAGTGAAATGGTCTAAAATTTTGCACCGAACGAAACAAAGAAATAGTACAGTATCTCTAAAGCTTCAATTGTTTGTGTGCAACTTATTTTATAAAAAAATTCCAAATTTTATTTTTTTTAAACCAAATGTATCCCAGATAGTTATACCTGAATTTTAATATATATAGTAATGTAGGGCTCTGTTTTATAAAAAAAATACAGTTTTGATTTTATACAGTTTTGTATATGTTTCAAGTGAGGTTAAATGCATCTTTTTTCCAAATTTTTAATTTTTATGGCCAACTTTGTTTTCTGGTTTTTAGGTCTTTTTACATTAACAGATATAATAATGGGTATATTGTAGCTTTATTTTAATACAGTTTTATAGGAATATGATATAACATCATGTGGTAATTCCTCAATAGTCAATTAATAAAGGGGATTTATGAAGTAAATTTAGGTTTAGAAGCCAATAATTTAAGTTAAGTTTTAGCTGTTTTTGGTTTCCAGCATTTAAAATGATTTTTTCTTCGTGTAACTTACTTAGCATAGGTGAACAAGAAAAAACTGAAGATACATATAAAAGAATTTTTTTAATGATAAATTTTGTAACTAGACCTACATTTATATTGTTAAAAGTAAAAGTAATAAGTTGAAAAAAATTAATATATAATAACAGAAATTGAGAACCTATATACAAAAAATATAAAGAGAACAAATTGACTTTATAAAATTGTTGCCATTACTATTTGGACAGTACAACAATTTGTAAGCTCAATTTTTATTCATATGAACATATCCTAATTGGATACCTTGGACCTATATTATAATATATCTATAAAGTAATACATGGTTATTTGAGGACTTGAAATAAAGGGTATTTATTTCCCATTCCCACATAGTAGATTTTAGCAACAAAATTATACTGGGTGATGCAGAGAGTCATCAGGAATACAAAAAAAATTATGAAAACCTTAGCTCATGCACCAAAAATTAAAAATTTTGGATAATTGAAATTCCCCTTCCACACCACATGTAAAATGGTACTAATTTAACATGTTGGCTTTTTTTGACGTAATAACTCACAAAATGCCTCTTGAAAAGCCGACTCGAATGATTCAGTGAGTGAATTTTTAATGAAATCTATTAATTATCACATACTTTGTTTCTATTTTGTAATATAGTTATATAATAATGTAATAAAATATAGGAAGTTTCTTTAATTAGAAACTTTTGATTATTATAATTTTGTTTATTCGTTTATTTTAGTTATGCTTTGGTTTAACAATTTTTAAACACTATGTTTCCCCCCATTTAAAATAACTTGTTTCGTGTTTAGAACATTTTCTTCTGGAAGATATGAAATTTTAAAATAATGTTTAAGTATTACAGAAGTAATATAATGAAATATATCATTAGTTTAAAAAATTAAAATTGATGTTACTTAAGATAATTTAAAATTGTTTTTAAAAACAAATTTATCCAAACTGGAAACTATAGATTTTTTATTATGGAATGAAATTAGTCTAATTTCAATTGTTTCAAATATTTTTTAAATTATATTTTAATAATAACATACATTTTTAATAACATTTATTTTCTAGTGGTGGCTCATCATCCGTTGACATTTCTCCTTCTGAAATTAGTATTGGTTCTGGTGCAACCTGGACAAGCCAGGAGAGTATGAAACGTGCTGCTGCTAAGAAATTAATTGAGCGTTATTTCTATCAGTTGACTGATGGCTGTGGAAACTCTTCTTGTGAGAATGAAAATTGTGCTTCGAGTGGAAAAGTAAGAATATTGTCTTGAAATTCCAAGTTTAAATTTACAAAATATAGGTTTAATAATTTCCATTTTCTTTATTTATGTTCACTATTACTATGACAAACAATTTTTATTTTTATCTTTGTAATTTATATATTGTTTTTAATGTTAAGTAACTTTAAGCAATTTCATTTGTAAATGCAGTAAAACCATACTAATTGGGAATAATGAAAACTGAGGTCATCCGGAATGTGTAAACGTAAAAGTTTTAGAATAAAACATAATTTTATCTATACCGAAGTACATTAGAGTCTCAAAATTCTGAGTCCCTATAATTCGAGGCTATTTCTGTTTAAGTCTATTTTATCTATTTGAAAGAAAATGATGAATCATGATTCCAAAAAATGTTTATAGCCATATGGTGTGTAAACGAAAAGAATCAGGCTTCCAAGATATGTTCATATCAATACTGCATGCAAAGGAAATGAGTTGGGCTTCCAATAAATGTTTATATAAAGTTATATAAACTGATTTTGTTCATTCTTAATTATAGTACTGTATTAGGGTTCATTAAAACACCTATTTTTCCTAATGCATAGGAATGTATTTCCATGTAATCTGAGTTTTCAGTAATCTGAATCCCATCTACCTCAAATTATGAAGACTCTACTGTAATTCTGAAATACAAGTTGACATATGTTACATGTCTAGTAGAATCTTGAATCCTTCACCTATGAGACTGTGGATACGATGTGAAAAGTCAGTTTATCAGGAAAATAGTAAATAAACAATCACTGAAAAACTACTATTTTATTCTCTGTAGTAAAACCATTATAGTAAACCAAATAAGAATTGAAAAATACCAAAAGATACCGTGTTATTTATTGTACATAAGTATATTACTGAGATTCAGTTTTGTAAAATTACTTCAGAAAAAATTAGTTGTAGATTTTTGTTCAGTAGATGTAATTCTAGACGTAGCTGCAATGTCCGTCCATTTCTTTATCTGTTCTGGTCAATGTACTGTAGGACAGTATTAATAGTTTTCTTACCATATTGTGAAATCTATGTCACTGTCTGATCCCTAGTTCACTGTTTCTTCACCATTATTTTCTAAAAAATCTGCAATAATTTGGTTGTTATTGAACTCTTCATTGGATGTCACATATGACAATCTACTTCCCAATTTCACTGGGAGGGAGATTTGTAGATCTTGATTTCCTGATTTTTGTAGTGTGCCAGGTTTCATATCGCTCACAATTCAGCAGTCATGTACATAGAATTTCTAAATTAATGAACGGTGATTTGGAATTTACTGCTAGCAATATAGATGGTTGGATAGATGGAAGAGAAGGCACGGAATTAGACAACTAACAGTGTGCGGAGGGAAGTTATCAGCTGATATTCTTGCTGCAAAAGATTATTAGACAAATTCACAGATTTCATTTTGTCTGAAAATTACTCACCCCAGCAAGTGTATAATGCGGACGAGACGGGAATGAATTTTAAAGCTCTTCCTACTAAAAGTCTTGTTCTAAAGAGGAATCTTCTGCGGCAGGCTTTAAAACAAACAAACAGCGTCTCACAGTTTAAGCCTGCAGTAACACAGTGGTAACAAATAAGCTACCATTAATGGTGATTGGAAAATCCGCCAAGCAACGAGACCTTAAAAATACGAACTTGAATGGTCTCCCTGTTCATTACAGAAATCATTGTAAGGCGTAGATGACTGGTAATATTTTTCGAGGAGTGGTTCAAAAATGAACTTGTTCTTTCATTAACAAAATCTAATTACAAAAATGGACTTGCCACCAAAAGCTGTACTTTTAATAGACCCTTATAACGCCCCTTCACATTCTTCAGACTTGCAGTTGGTATGTAAAGACTAAAAAAGCAATTTTTCTTTCACCTAACGTGACATCGTTGCTTCAGTCTATGGATCAATGTGTGCTGCAGAACATAAAATTAGCTACAGAAAAAAGCTTCTGCAAACATTAATTGAAGAAGATTTTTCTCTTTCTATTCCAGAAAGACTTAAGATGATTACAGTAAAGGATGTAATTTACTGAGTAGCTGATTCCTGGAATAATGTCAGTAGCACTTTACTGCAGAAATCTTGGAAGAAGTTCTGGCCTAGCCTCGAATTTGTGGAAATACAACTTAGAACACAGGATGATGAAACTGAGTTCCTTCCGCTCATTCAAAGAGTACCAGGATGCTGAAGAAAGTTGCTTGGAATAGTGGACAGCACTAGATAGCAATGAAGAATATACCGAGCATGACATGGTGTCTATGATCCAGGATCAACATGAAGAGTGTAGCCGATAGCGATAGTGAGGAAAAAGATGCCTCTAGGAATCCTGTTACTCATGCCGACGCTCTTAACTTTGCATTGCGTTACGTAGAACAACATGGAGCTGCAACACCCAATGATGTTGTGCTAATGCAACGGTGGCCTAACATCGCATCCTTGGGAAGGTTTACTTCTCTTCGCCAGATGAAGATTACTGATTTTAAGTGAAAAATATAATAAAGTGTTTGTGGCTTTTCTTTTTAAATGAAACATGTAGTTTAGTGTTTGTATTTTTTATTTTTGTTTTACTCTCAATAAATTCTATGTTAATGAAGTGACACAGTAGTATAGTATAGCCCTTCATATTATATCATGTTTTTACAGTGTCAATTCCAATATATTACATATCTCAGTCCTGTTTTACTTAAGTAGCAAACTTTCAGTCTATACTTCATAAAATTTTAGATGCTTTTGTTAAAATTTGGTTTTCATCAAATCATGTTCGGATTTCTGGGATTCGAATTTGAGGGGTTCTACTGTATACTAATAGAATATTGATTAATAACGTACAATGTTTGTGTTATTTCACTCTGTACAATTTTGTTTAATATGTTTCTGGTGGTGTTAAATGGTATGAAAACAAGAGAGGAGTTATTATTTTACTAGTAAATTTAACCTCTGTGTTTATAATTTTGCCATTTTTAGCCTGAAAATATTATAGCTTTGGTTGTTTTTACGCACTTAGTTCAGAGTGTTTCAACCGAGCAATATATCTCATAACTTTTTTAACCTTGGTGTATGCAACAGCGTGCACATAAAAACAGTAGCATTCCTGTTTGCGGCTTTTATAAAAGTTCATTGTTCTACTGGAATCTTGGTATCCTACTAAATAGTTAATTCAATCAAAATAACACATTTCAATTTTCTAGACAGTGCTATTAAATCATGATACTGTGGTGTAATTGCAACGCCCTGTGGAAACTCTTAGTGATGGTTTCCTACATGGATAAATATATTTCCATCATTACTCTTAATATGAACTGATCTCCAATGAATAAATTGAAATTAGTAATATATTTATTACTTGTTTTTACTGATATTTTTGGTTATTACAGTTATAGTAATATCTAAAGGTTAAATGTAACAAAGTAAAATCTATGTTAAAGCTTTAAAGCTCCTAGTTTACATAAGTAATATTTCTAGATCTTTGTAATCAAATACAATGTTAGCTTAACTAAGTGTATAGTTTTTAAGTAAAACATTGTTTCACCCGGACATTGTTTCAGCTGAAAGATAGATTAACTGCGAACCAAGCTGCTGGCTTAGCCATTCAGCTGTTCAGGCAAGAAGCTAGATTATGTGATGCACATCGATCTAAAATCCCTCGCACTCAAAACGAGTTCAGAGATGTATCTAACAATGATGAAAAGAAAACATTTGTGACTGTATCAAATACACAAGAATCCAGCTCCAAACACAATTTAAATAACAAAGTGCCACAAAGTACGTATAATAATAAATAGTGTTTATTTATAATTTAAACATGGAAATAGTAAATTGCCAAATGTCACTGTTGGTTCGGGAAAAACTTTATAATAAATATCACAATATTTGCCTTATTATGCTTACAGTAACGTCTGGTGTAATAATAATCACATATTTTCTAAGCGTTAAATCTGGAATTGAATAAAAGGATTACAGGTTTTTAAAAATTGTCTATAAGTATTGACCAAGGTAGATTTAATTTTCTTATAAAATCATCATCACTTCTGTTGGGAATATTTGTATATATTTGAGTACATTTTTCTGCCTTCCCTAATATTATAATATTTTCCTTTGTTGACACGCTTCGTAAAGACTCCATTTTTAAAACTTAAATAGTAATGTTCGCCCAAATCTTGAAAAAAAATTTAATACAAAACAAACAAATACACAGTCGGGCAATATTTTTAAAAGTTTTACATAATTAATTAGCTAAACGTGTGTAGTTGAGAGTGTAGGCTTGTACCAATAGGAAGCGTTGTCTGCAAGTAGTGGCTAACAGTATAAAGAGACAAACGCAAGATTTTTGCGAACAGTACTATTTGAAGTTTTGAAAATATAGTCATTCCGAAACGCGTCAAGAAAGGAAAATATTGTAATGTTAGGAGAGGGAGAAAAAAGTACTCGAATATACAAAAGATAGATTTGTTTAGCATTACAAGTCAACATTATGTAAACTAGAAAAAAATATGAATTTAATTTTTAAAAAAATAGCCTATGTATCACTTTATTTGTTGTTCTTGTTTTTAAATCAATTCTAGATGTTTTATTTAGAACTTTAATTTTTCTTTTGATTGTTTTTATTTATTATGACTTCCTAAAAAGTGACATAACATCAATTAATACAGATATGTACTTTGACTAAAGTGTATCCATCCATACTGATTAATAATTATATTAATATGTGGTTTTAAGCTTCAGGTGTGTTAATTCATGTTTATGTGGGCGAAACTAAGAGACAGGTTGAGGTGAACTTGAAAATAATTGTAAGAAGGATAAATACCCTTCCTCTCGTCCTTTCATTGAACCTAGTGAAAGGTTCGGGCATAAATTTGATTTTGAAAATTTTATTATACTGGATAATGTGTCCAACTGGAGGAAGGGACTTATTCTGAATTTGTTCATATTAACTTACAAGAGAATGGTTTCAACATTACGAATGGTTTTGATAAGTTATGTAGCATGTATAAGTTGAAAACATCTAAGATGGTATAATAAAAATATTGGAAACAACCCCAATATCACAAAAATAACTGATAATACAATCTAGAAAACAATAAGTTTCTAGATTCTAGTACTTGGCTTTTATTTCTGCATTAACTGTTTAACAAAGTGTTTATTCATTTAATTTAACATTTGCATTATATTAAGTTCCAAATTTACAACTATTTGCTCTGTTTCTTTCTGTTGTACTGGACTCTTATTGCCGGTTCCCGACTCCCATATTTGAGATCCCTATTCCTTTTCCATCCTATTATCTAAAGTTTTCAATTCTAAATCCCTCGTAATATCTTCTGTGTCAATACCTTGCCCTAGTTGGCTAAACCGCATTCATTTCCCCCCGTTTATTCTTAATTCTTTGGCTAAGAATATGCTAGTTATCAATTGGTTAACAATAACACATAAAATAACATATTTTACTAATTTAAAATTTGTTATTAACACACAATTAATTATATTACTTCTTATATAGTTACACTTTTAAATTTATATTCTAGTTATATAATAATTAGTTTATTATTACTAAACCAACCTTCTTGAAATTAACAAAATTTTATAAAAGTACTACGAACAACATAGAAAACACAATTTAATTATATGAATGAATTAAAACTTATCAAACCAAAGCCTTTACGTTGGGCGCCATATTTATATTACATACCTTCTCCAATCCTCTAAGGGTATTTGACTCTTAAAAAATCAAATTAATAACGCAGCTACTTGCTTTTACAATAACTGATTTATTTTAATCCTGAGTTCAAACGTTAGCATTTATAGGTAGTTACATAAAATTAGTTTTAATTAACTCTGATTTTGCCGGTAGGCGTCAAGACTCTTATATTTATTATTAAATAAACAATTCTATTTAAACTGTCCTTAATAATTATATTAAGACGTGTATAGGTTACTGCACCTGGTTTGATAAATTTTATATTTTAATGAATTATTACTGTTTAGAGAATTAATAAAAGTTTATGAAATTCTGAATATTTTGACTTTTAAGAGTTGGCTTTATATTTAAGATAAATTTATACTTATAGATGTTGACTCTTATGGCTTGCGAGTTCCCTGTTTTACTTCACTTGACACAAATTCACTAATCAATATATTCCTTCTAATTTCACTTTCTTTAATCACTCGAACTCCTTATATGCCGTAACTGACTTTATTAAATCACTCCTTTATTTAATCTCACGTACTTCTTTTCGATCTCCCTCACTTAATATAGCTCATTACTTAACAATCTCCCTTATTTAATCTCACTTATTACCCTTTTATCTCCTTTGTTTAACTTCACTTTCTATTTAACATGTTTATTGCCAAGCGGGAAATTGGAATTTTGTGTGGTGGTCAAATTTGTTTATTGTTTTATTTAGTTATATAGTGCTCAAAATAAGTAAATATAATATTTACAAACTTTTATTATTATGTACTTAGGAATTATGGTCTCTAATATCCATCACGCAATATAGTGTGATTGGCCATCCATAATGCGATTTTTCCCTATATGGCCAAAAAACGTGATTCGCGTGCTATATAATTCGGCCAAAAAGGGTCATAGTTTACAAAAAAAAGCCATTTAAACGTATTGATTGTAATGACTTTCATTAGCTGACATTTATAATCAGGCAATATTTGAAAAACTCACTCTAGATTGTAATTCACTTCTACCATCAAAATTCACAAAAAGGTTTCAAAATATAAAACTATTTAGCATTGCAATCATGTAATTAAAAAAAAAACAGTCAAAACATAATGGTGGAGCACCTGGACAGATTTTACACTTAGTTGTGCTGTTTATCTTCTTTTTGTTTTTATAGCAACTTCTGCAATCTTTTCCAGAAGTTGTATTTACTGTTTTACCAGGGCTGAGACTCGCGGTTTGGCTTTTTCAATTTTAGTTACATTGTGTTGGACTCGGTCTCCTAGTGTCTTCTGTGTTGTTTGTGAGTCAGATGTGGGTCAGAATCTAGTAATAACTCTTCCTTCTCTGTAATTTAAAAAAATGTTTTTTTGGACGATCCAGCATTTCACTGAGCTATTTCGAGAGGCTTGGTTGGTCACTCATAATTAAAAAATCAAAATCAACACTCAAATAAATAAAAACTGAACTTCAAAACGCT
This sequence comes from Prosapia bicincta, assembly GCA_036971475.1. NCBI lineage: Eukaryota > Metazoa > Arthropoda > Insecta > Hemiptera > Cercopidae > Prosapia > Prosapia bicincta. The sequence goes on from JBAIZL010000004.1 coordinate 162,753,604, forward strand.
AAATCAACGAATAACTAAACAAAATTATTAAGATGTTACCTTTTCTGAACGCTACCACTGTGTGCACTGGCTGATAAGAACAAAACAAAGTGGCTGGTGGCCATCTCCACTACAAAAAGGTCAATCCCTTCCCTATTGGCCAATAAATAATACGCACAATTTCGCTGTGGCCTCTATAATAATTCACTTATAATTTAGATAGCAACGGTCACGCGATAATGCGTAATCGGCCATCTGGTAAGAACTGACATTACACGATATCGAGTGTTAATTATCTCCCTTATTAATCTCAATTTATACTTTACAATGCAACATTACTTTCTTTGAATTTAACATTTCTTACTAAAACTTAATGTATTTCTCACTCGAGTCCTGCTTTTTGACTCCCCCGAGTCCTGAATATTGACTCCTTCGAGTCCTGAAAACTGACTGACTTTCGTGTTTCAATTTGGATAGTTTCCGTACGGGTTTTATCCTCTCTTCAAATTTGATTGACTTTCTTATGGTACTCAAAACTGTTCCAACCTATCAGGATGACATTTCTTAATCGCTTTCCCTTGGCTTGGGTGGGAACTTCTCAAACTTTCCTAAGGTGCAGGTGTTTCGCTGGACGTGCTTTTTTTGCATTTTTAGAGATTCGTCACCATAAATCTGCATGGTCCCTCGATGTCCAAGTATAGCGCCTCTTTTATTATTTTATTACTTTTCGACATTTATTAATATTTATGGCTTACAGGTGCGTGGTAACCGTTTTTGGCCGAAAGATTAACAATAGACTACCCTTTGCTAGGTAGCGACCGTGTGCTATGATCTCACAAGTTCAAATATTTTACAAATAGTTTTGATAACTTAATGAATTTCGTTATAATATATTACCTGGATAGTAGCAAATATTTAACCTAGAATACAGCAGAATATACAGGAAAACATATCGTAAATGTACGGCAATGCTAATATGAAGGAAATGGTAAAACATACATATACGGAAATGGTCCCGCTGGCTGTTGCGTGATCTCACGTACTGGTATGTGAATGCTAATCAGAGGGTTAAATAATCAATTCAAAGGTTTATAATAAAATTACTCTGAATTTCTTAACATGATTATGTAAACTCAAAATAAAAACAAATACATTCTGAAAATCAATTTTTAATAGGGATGGGGTTGTCACCATATTTTTGTCTTACGTTAGGATGTTTTAATTGATGTAAAAAACCAAGTCTTCATATTTTAAAGATGATTAACTGATGTAAAATAATGCACGCCATATATTTTATGTTAAACTTGAAAAAATTAAAATGTTAGTAATAATTATAGAATCATAAGTAATTATTGTGTAACTGACTTACTTGCTGAAACAGTTGTTTCATTGACGAAGCCAACCCGCTAATAAACACACAACCATTAAATCCATCATACAAAAACCCGACCAACATTACCTTAACTTTTTAAAAGTAGATAAAGGCAATTCCATAGTAATAATGCACCAAAAAGTGTAACAGGTTGACTTCATCAGTGAAACGATTGTTTAGAATGTGTCAGCAAGTAAGTTAGAAGTTTTCAGTTAGTTACGCAATAATTACTTACGATTTATTCAGTAAATTCAAGATGATAACAAGCCAGTTTAATTGCATAAAATTGATTGGCTGATGTTTTTTGTTTTCAACTACATTTGTAATAATCTTTTGAAAATGTGTGATTGCAGAAGTACCTCACCTGACCGAAGCTAGATTATTAAAAGTATTAGAGACATGCCAGGCAGAAAATTCATATGCATTGCTGATAAGGACACTGGGGGAAGTGTACTCTGCACCAGACACATTAGGTCGTAGCTTCTTGAAGAGCGATTCTTCTCCACTTGATGGAATTGCACCTAGTCAGCTTGCAGCAATGAAAAAAGAGGAGGTATGGAACATTTATACAGATTAAATACAAGAACAATATTCTCAGAGTTTTTTTAAACCAATTAATTACCAGTTGGATACAATTTTTTGTTGAATATTACGATTGTCATGTAAAAATTCCTCAGAAGCAAAAAACAAAATCTTATACACTCAAAGTTTTTTTATAAACAAAAGGTTATGTTTTACTTCATTACTATGTTATAATATAGCTACAAAGTATTTGCTTTGGGTAGATTCGGTTGTAAACAAAATATTGTATGAAAACTGGATGCTGTGTGGAACAGTCTTTATTTTATCAGTAATACAAAACAGTAGATCAGATAAATAATATACACAGACTCTGAACACAAATATTTTTATTCTAGTCCTATGTACAAAGTAACCATACTCAGAGACATGATAATACATACTAACTATACACAATTCCCTTATTTATATCCAAACTACTTGCCCTCACCCAGAACGCTGCGGGCTATACTATTGACAAAGCGTGACCACGCCCCCTAATTTATTATAATATGATTCTTTACATTAACAAATATATTCCTACAAATAAATTGTATCTGCTTACCAAATTTTATTGAAATTGGACGTTTTGTTCCAAAGTTATGATTTTGACATGAAAATTATCGTGATAATAGTATATATTTGTGTGTACAATTTTTACAAATATTTTTTCAGTTCCAGTGACCTTTTATCTTAGTCTCTGGCTTATGTTTGCTGCAATGGGTTAATTTTCCAATGGAAATTCACTAAAAAACCAAAGTAAAAGTAAAAGTTTTAAGAAAAATAATGTTTACATTATACAAGCCATTTTTACATAAGAACAATTATTGAAGCCCTTATTTTTGTGAGTTTAAAAACATTTTTTTGGTTATTCTATCTTTTACAGTTTAAAAGACAAAGATTCCAGTTAAGCAAAGTTCCCCAAGAATTTCTCCCCCCCCCTGATATGTCGATTTATGACATATGTGTTTACAATCACTTGAAGGCCCAGAACAATAATCTGAAATAAAATTGCCCTAAGCATTCAGTGCATGCTCAACCCCCTTTAGATCCTGGACTAATGCCTGCATTTACATTATCGATCTATATTGTGTTGTGAAGCACGTGATACTAGAAGGAAAAAAACATTCTGAGTTAACTCAAGTTAGTAAGTTAAGTGATTAAAATATTAACAAAAGCCTACAGAAGGTTTATGAGTTGTCACCTTTGAGTGTCGAGAGGGGCTGGGCAACTAACTTCAGTATAAATTTTCTTTACAGCATATTAAAACATTTTGTAGTTCATTTTTTTCTGTCTTTATTTGTATGACATAAAATACAAATAAGAGACTTTTTTGACCAAATAGCCTAAGTAAATTTGTGTTTATAACATGCATTCATTTTGTCATTTAAATTTCGTCTAATTAAATGACTGGTCTGTCAAAACAGTGGTCTTCAGTGTATTTTCCACTATTCAATAGTGTATTTTGCACTAGTCTCCCATTAACAGCATCTCAAGGGATAGCTTCTCTACAATAAAACCAGCAAAAACTACATATGTAACAGATCCACATTACCTTATGAATGAACCGTATAAAATGCACTGATCAACCTTACTGAACTGTTGAACAATATTGCTATGTAAAGGCGGCAAATTATTCAATTTAGTTACCAGACCTAATACATGTGCAACAACCACAGTTAGGTAAAAAATAATATATAGATTTGCATTTTACAGGTGAGAGAATTAGAAGGTGAACAAGAGAAAGATCAAGATGACAGTTTAGAACTAGAAAAAGGGAATAATGAAGTAGAGTCAGATTCAGATAATATTAGTATTGATTTAGCTTCGTTGAGAAGAGCTTATCAACAGTTGTTTTCTTTATCTGGAAATTTATATGAAAATGCTTTAGTTCAAGCACTTGTTACCTTATCAGGTGAGTTCTACTACTTCTTAATTTCATTTTATCTAAAATGGTTTCTGTTATAGATTTTATTTTTATTACCAAATTCCTTCTATTAGCTTACACTTTCCTGATATATATATCTTGTACAGATTTTCGTAATAAAATACGTTTTTGTTCATGAAATCAAGTTCAGATACATATTTTCAACCTATAGTGGATGGCAATTGATGTTAATACAGGTTTTCAAATATTTATTCAATAATTAAATTATAAAAATTTGGGGGGTTTAGGTCGGATTCAAACTGAGTATCTTCAGTGCTTTTTGGCACTGAGCCAACTTTCCCATATCTAGGAATCTAAATTTCAAAGCTGTGGATGAATTTTTCTTTTACCCTTATCTGGTTGTCGTCAAAACGTCCATTGTACAGCCTTAATTTGTTGCCATGGCCACCACACAATATCATAAATAATGCCCTAGGATTAAAAAGGAATGAAAAGAATAAAATAAACAAACTGGATTAGCGTCATCGAACCTTGCTTTACAAACAGACAATGCGAAAGAAAGCGAAAAGAAACTACAACACAATGCAAGAGATGAAAAAAAGTAAGCTTATAAATAGTAACAAATAAAAATAATAGTCCAACACCATACATGGAAAGTAAAATGGAAAACTGCAAGGAAATTCACATCTATTTTACCCCTTAGTATTGTTATTCTGAAATATGTATATACATATTTATATTAATTGTAATTTTAAAATAAAAAGTAACTAAATTAAAAATTTTCTTTGCAATCCGAAACAGCTTTACAGAAATAGCGACCTTGAGCGTCTAAGCATCCTCTATTGGACTGTGCGGCACTGGTTGGCAAAAATACCAAGAGTGGATGTTGGATGAAGAAGAAGAGTAGAAAATTTTCTTTGTTGATTAAAGTAGGAATTGACTTTAAACAAATTTTGTATAATACTTGTTCTTTAGTTAATTTCACATCTTTAAAATGTAGACTAATAACATTTAAATATGAATTAATCACTATATTTTCCATAAAGGATATAGCAATTGAAACCTAATGATGTTTTTAAATGACTACAAAATAACTAGATAATAACAAACACCGATTAATTTAATAATATGAATAAATAATATACAATTTATCTTTCATTGTATGTTTCGACGAGAGAGTCATCATCATCAGTAGTAAAATTATTCAAATTCTAAATTATACTAAACCTAAAATGACAGCAAGGTTGTACCCCATGGTAACACTGGGAACACTAGGGGAGTTTGCAGGCTAATGGAATAGGCAGGTGGCTACCCTTCTCACATCTAGGCTCAGCCATGAAAAAGGCACAATACTTCTATTGGTCTGTTTCATCTAGCAGCGAAGTTCAACAAACACTGAGTCAGCTGGCTCTCCCGTCACTCTAAATGTTGTAGGTCATCGCACAATGGCCACTTAATTTTTTTACTGCCTCACAACTTACACATGATATTTTCAACATACCAACAGTAAAAATTATATTGTAAAATTTTGATACGGACATAATTCATAATTTAATAATTATAGCTTTTCCCATGCCATTTAATTAATCAATATACGAACGAAGTCTTTACCTCCCCCTTTCCCGTTTTCATTTCTCCTGTGCTATACTTTCAGACTGGCTGAACCTGCTCCTGTATAATCCGGGTTTCGTTACCAACAAAACAAAATTTTAAAATGTAAGTGCCGATTCTTAAAGATCAAGTAATTTAAACAGAAATGTTTTAAAGTCAATTCCTTCCTACTTGGTTTGTCAAAAAAATTTATTTTAGTTACTTTTTATTAAATAATTAAAATTAAAATAAGTAATATAAATTACAAAAATTCAATTCCTACTTAGGTCAACAAATAATAATTTATTTTAGTTACTTTTTATTAAATAATTACAATTAATACAAGTAATATAAATTTAAAAAAAGTCAATTTCTACTCAAGTTAACAAAGAAAAAATTTATTTCAATTTTTTAAAATTTTATAATTAAAATTAATATAGACACCTATATTCAGAATGTATAGTCAGGATAACAGTAGTAAGTGGTAAAATAGAAAGCGAATTTTCTTGCAATTTTCCATTTTCCTTTCTATGTAAGCTGTTAGACTATTATTTTTGTTTGTTACTATTTATACTTTTTTTTTCGTTGCTTGCATTGTGTTGTAGTTTCTTTTCGCTTTCCTTTCGCATTGTCAGTTTATGAACCAAGGTACAATAACGTTAATCCAGTATGTTTATTTTATTATTTTCATTCATTTTTAATCCTAGAGAATTTTGTATGAAATTGTGAGGTGACAATGGAAATAATTCAAGGTTGTGCAATGGAAGTTTTGACAAGGCAATGGGACATAAGAAAAATTCATCTTTGAGAAATAAATTTCTAGCTAAAGGAAGTTGCCTCTGTGCTAGAGTGCTATACTTCGATCATGAAGATACTCAGTTCAAATCCGACCTAGACCCTCCAGATTTTTATCATTGTAATAATTAAATAAATATTGGAAAAAATGTATTAACATCAATTTTCATCCATTATAAGTTAAAAAAAAAATGTATTTGAACTTGATTAGATGAGTAGACATTTTATCAACGAATGAAAATTTGTACAAGATTTTTATCAGAAGAGTATGAACTAATAGAAGGAATTTAAAACATATATTATTGTATAATTTTGAAAAGGACATAGTTCATAATTTAATAATTATAGCTTTTCCCATGTCATTTAATTTGATAAATATAATAACATTTTACGTCTAGGACATATATTGTATTCTTCAAACTGTTTTTTTACTATAATTTTTATATTTTATGTGCAAAAAATGTCATTTAGACCGAATTTCAATATTTTTTAAAGTTTAACCTTTATAGTTATATAAGTACATTTTACATTTTTAATAATATATTCTGGGTTAGGTTATTGGTAAAGATTTTAGGTGTAAATGACCTTATTGGTTAGTGTATTTTAATTGCTGTTAATAGAAAGGTTCTTTCACAGTTGTTTAAGTTTGGGCTGTTTTTAGGACATTTGCTATGGTTAGAAATACATAGCCAACTGTTCTGATGAAAATAATTGTTCTAATAAAAATGCATTTATTGTTCTTATATAAATAATATTTTGAAAGTTTGCAAGCTAAAAGGGTAAATTGAATTCAAAATGGGGTTCCTTAGTTTGCTATTTTCATTATCGAAGAGTTTAAACAAACGTTCTGGGTAGATGAAAATAAAGGCACATTGAAAACCAAGTACAGAGTGCTAGTAGACTAAATACAGTGTTGCCAATAAAATTTTTGTTGAAAATGCCTCAACATGATAAAGCCATATTTGTAATAAATAGAACCTCTGCTCATTAGTGATGAGATCATTGATGCAAGAAATATTGATTGATAAGTTACAATTTTTATTAGACTTTGGTCTAGATTTTGTCATAAGAATTTAGTTTAACTCCCTTGCTTTTTAATTCTAATATTTTTGTATTATTTACTAATGTTGAAGTATGGCTTTTTCAGATAATATTGAAGTATATTTAGGTACGTTAGGAAGATCAGAAATTAATTCAGAAGGAATAAGTTGTACCTTAGATACCTTGTTGAATGCCCTTATCATTGCTCTTGAAATTCCCACACTTGGGGGCTTTGATTACTTGGAACTAGCATTTCCCAGATTGTGTCGAGCCGCTTCAAAGCTTCCAATACCTGCTCAAGCACGCTTAGCCCGAGTGTGGGCTAAACATTGCCCTCATAGGTTAAAAAGTTTATTGGAAGCTCTGCAACAGCTTATTACATTGAGAGTAATCACAGGTTGTTTTACAAGCAACTACTGTGTTCAGGATGACGAGTCTATAACTGCCCCCACCAAAGTGATGAAGGTAATCAGTCTACATCTTGTTTTATTGTCTAATTAATGGAAACTTCTTCTTGTAATCATCTTAAATTCGTTGAGTTTGGTAATTATTGTGTATAGTGCTGACCACGTAACTGTGTACTTAGACTTGAGAGATCTTAGTAGGCGAGACGAGGGTAGAGGGTTAGTATAAATACTTTCTTATAAACATGATAAGGACTGTCAAACGATGATTTGCATGAGACGGTCGATATTAGTTGAATTTGCTTCTGTATGAAATAAACATTCTTGAAATATGTGTAGACACATTGGATGTAGAAGCTGATGATGTATCAAATATTCTCAATATGTAACATGTTTTCAGAAGTAGCAAGGCCTAATGAACGGTTATGTGGTCCACACTATAACTGAATACAAACTTTTAATTTATTTGCTGGAATACTTCTTTGGAATTTATTTTCTGCTTTTTTGTTTTGATTACTGTAGACTTTTAATATAATTTGTTAATCTGCTATATAATTGTGGTTTATAACATAATGATGTTTAATAGAAACAATTTTGTTTCATCCTTTAATTTTTTTGCGTTTGTGTTACCCAACTCTTCAACTGATTTGTGTAATATATATTTTTTTAAAAATACCAGTTTTTGTGTTGTATATCTTGAAGTTTTTCTACTATTACTGTTACGTAAATGGTTGGTTATATCAAATTACGTATTTGTAAGATGTTGTACAGTAATTTCAGTTTCATAATCACAATTTCACATATCGCAAGTAAAAAACACATTATGATAGCGAAACATGAGTAACAGATCACAAATGTTGGTCTGCATTTTCTGTCCTGTCCCCAGGGTGTCGTTAGAGAGAAACCGTTGGATGTTTTTGCACTGGCATCAAAGACTGTTTGAAGGCGATTAGTGGTGTTGGATTCCTTTAGAACCCCATGATGAGGTAAAAAGGAGTGAGGTGAACTGAGCTGAGTGTTTTGGGCAAGTATCGTGTCCAGAAGTCAAATAGTCAGACATGAATTCTGCATAAAGTTGCTTGAAGCGAGGCTTAGAGTTGAACCTTTGTTCGAGAGATTTTAATCGTACTTCCGCTTTCCCGCGAGAAGTCCTGAGAGGAGGTTTATCTTGTTTGAAAGGAAGTCGGACACAATAACGACCTAAACTGTTACGTGTATGAGTAGCAACATAATGAGCTTCACATGCTTGATCATGTGGTGAGAGTTTTGAGGTGAAGGGCACTTCTTCATGTTGCCAGAATTTTTGCAGAGAATTGTGCCGTTCCAAGTTATTCACCGTGAGTAATGTGGTGGACATACTAGCACTAGATTCCCTTTCACAGGTAGGCAGACATGGAGCTTCTCCCATAATCATGAATCCAAAGTGAGTGCCTATCAGGCACGGCATATTAGAGCCGAGAGAATGCGTAGTTTGAGTCAATATTAAAGGAAAAAGAGCGCCGCCCAGAAGAATATCAATGCGACTTGGCAAATGAAAAGTAGGGTCGGCCAGCGTATAAGATTGTACCTTATTTAGTACCTTAACGTCAATGTAAGTACGAGGTAAATTGACACAAATTTTGTCGAGAATGAGAAAATTATGTTTGGCAGCTATTACTGTGCCATCGAGAGTGTGCACGCCTAAAGAGGTCATGCCCCTTGAGCGAGTAAGAGTTTGAGAAAGTCCAACAATGTTGTGATTACTTCTCGTTCGAGTTACACACATTAGTTGAGCTACTTGCTCTGAGATAAATGAGGATTGGCTTCCTAAGTCTACCAGAGGCCGGAAAACATAAGTCGTCCCGGTAGGAGAGGAGAGTTTTACTAAAAGTGTGCCCAGGAGCACAATTGTACTTTGAGAGGCAGGATTTGAGAGTCGCCTGAGAAGTCATACTAATAGGTGACTGAACAACTTCTGTTACACCTTGGTCCTGGATAAGAGAGGACTTTAAAGGTGTATGCTGAGGCAGGTGATTGTTGTTCGAAATGGAAAAGAGTGTGTTGTTTCCTTTTACATTAAAACAAGTCGATTTGGATTTATAATACTTTACACTGTGAGCGCCCAAACATGAAATACATCTACTATACGACTTTGCGATCTTCAAACGCTCTGTTGAAGATTTGGCCTTAAACTTAAAGCATGAATAGATTTTATGGTCTGTTCCTTTACACAGAAAACATAAAGGATGCTTTGTCTCAGACGCTGTGTCATTGACAGAGTTACAAGTCACCAGCGAAGTCCCCTTTCGGTTAACCTGAGTCTTATACATTAACTATTTTTCTTTTGAAACTTGAGGGGAGTTTGAAGGTAATGAGTTAGGGTTGAGAGTTGAAGAGGAATGTAGTGTTGCATGTCCAAGTTCACTACATTTTTGTGAGAGGAAGTTGATAATTTCCGCAGGTGTTGCCAGAGTCGACGTGTTCCCATGATTGTTCAAGCTTCTTCAGTGTAGTAGAATCCAGCTTGCGTAAATCATCGCTAACAATAAGGGATTGTTGCTCGTGATATCAATTTGTAGCCCCTTCAAGGCTTGGGTGTTCTCTGTGTAACTAGTAACAAAGTTACGCATTTGGTTATTCGGCAGGTCGAGAATTCTATTGAGATGAATTGACATTAATCGTCTTGGAGAATGATATCACTCCATTAGGTCATACGCGACTTGATAATTAACTTCCGTAATAGGTAAAGAGTTAATTAATTTTAATGGTTCACCTGAGAGTACACTGAGAAAATACTGTAGTTTGGTGACAGCATTGAGAGATGTATTTTTATGTATGGTAGAATCAAAGAGATTTTTGAACGAAATCCATTCAAATGGATCACCCGTGAAATGTTTGAGTTCCAATTATGGAAGTCGCAGTGGGATTTGCGACGAGAGTGAAGAGCTAGCTTCGGTTTTTCACCTAGCAGCTTGTTTCGCTTCTATAGAAGCAACAGTGTAATTTATGCGAGAAACAAGATCATTAACCACAGCGGAAGTTGAGAAATTGGGAATAAAATCGTTATCTTTTTGCAACGAGAGTTCATTGAATAAGTCCAATGTGTCTAAAAATTCTTGTTTAATGCTAGCAACAGAGGGAGCTCGGATCATTAGTTCCTGCATGGTCGCTTTATCAGAAATCTTTTGTGTGAGATCATAAATAGATTGGATATGGGAAAATAGAGCTTCCTTCTTAGCAGTGATTACCCTTAGTGATTTGGCCATTTTGTAGAATTGAATTATATCTACAATAACAATAAGGCTCTTTAAATACACTAACAAAATATGCTATACTAATAGCAAGAGTGATAGAGAAAGCATAAACGAGTTTCTCACAAAGAAATGTAAATATTGAATGTTTGAACTTATGAACGGATGTAGACAGTTGAAGTAAACAAATGTCTCTTATTCAATGTTACAATAACAAGATATCTACAAATAATTGCAATAAGAAAAACGTTCAATACAAATTATGAAAAATTTGAATATATTAAAAAGAAATAATAACAATTACATTGGACAGCATGTAACTGAATGATCTGCTTGAAAACAATAAGCATTAATAAATATAAATTTGCAATTTAGAAGCAGTGAAATCATAGGTGACTTCTTTTAACATATAAAATAGTTAGCAGAAAATATTTATCAATATATTAGCCTATTAACATTTGCATGAGTGAGAAACATAACCTTTGAATAATACGAATTCCTTACAAATAGACAAGCATAGTTAATTGTAAAGATATGCTTTCAGAGAGGGTTTGTTATAGTCTATTCTATTTGCACAGCTGATAGATAAGAAATTGAGTGAGGAAAGTCTTGTAACAAGGACAAGATATTGCGTGCGGTTAGAAATATGTGCGTCACTCATGTGGTCATGTTTAAACATAGGACCTTTTCAAAATATCCGGCCCGGAGGATCAAAAATGTTAAATATTTTGCCATGTTACGGCATAGTTTTCCGGAGGACCTTAAAGACACAATAAATGAAAAGTGAACAGCTATCGCACATACCTTACTGGACGAAGTACCACCCCTTGTCCTTCCTGTCGGATGACGGACAGTTGTTCGGGTGCACCCTTTCACGCACTTTCCCTTACCTAACTAACAATAAGAAAAGAGTATAAAATTCAAAATGGTCACTGTTACAGGCTAATAAATGTCTTAGTCACACGACGGAAAAAACGAAAGAAAATTGCGTCACGTATCGTAACGGGAGAGAGGCGTAACAAAACTACGTTACATCTGCGTTTAACGGGAGAAAAATGCGTCTAAGACCGAATCTGGCTTAGAACGTACGAAACTAAGTTACGTCGAGAGTGACGGAAGGGATGTCGTTTGATCGACGTCTTGAATAGAACTGTGTCGTACAGAACCTTGCAAGGGACAAAGGCTGGCCGATAAGGAGTCCCTCTCTGAAGCATTTACTATGGTTTTAAATTATACTTAATTTAAAGAAAAGTACGTAACAACTACACTTTTGGTATTAATTAGTAAATCAAAAAAACTAAACAACAGAAAACTACGAGATATACAAATACCAAAAGTACTATCCACAACACATAATTAACAACTACTCTATAAACAATTACACACCACAGAACACTAATACACCAAAGACTCACACCAACACAACACACATGAGCAACAGTCTTGTCCGAGACTCACAGCATGAACAATGCACTGGCCTAGTGTGCAACGCGTCTGCTGAAAAATATTCGGTCACTTGACCATATCAGTGATTCGACAATGGTCAAGTGATCGAAAAGTGCCTCATCACACAAGGTAAAATCATTACACTTAATGGTGGATAAAATTACTTACAATAGTAATATATTAACTTCATATATATATATATATATATATATATATATATATATATATATATATATATATTCTTGATATTTAACGTTATCCATTGTTTTTCCGTTGCACTGACTTTATGAAGTTAATATATTACTATTGTAAGTAATTTTATCCACCATTAAGTGCAATAATTTTACCTTGAGTGATGAGGCACCTTTCGGTCAATTGACCATTCTCGAATCACGAGTGATTCTAGCATCACTCAAGGTAAAATTATTGCACTTAATGGTGGATAAAATTACTTACAATAGTAATATATTAACTTCATATATATATATATATATATATATATATATATATATATATATATATATATAGATTTAGATTTTTGGGACTAGGAGACTGACAGACTTACCTTGGTAAGAGTCCACTCCGTAGTCTTGAAATAGAAACACATAAAAGCACTTAAACAATGATATATTTCAACCACACAGTGGTCTTTGTCAATCGAAGAGAAAACACAAAAAGAAATATGAGAGAATGAAATAAAATAATTGTAATCACAGATTGTGTAGAGTCTCCAAAGCTGGATTTAATTCGGTCACACATGAAGAGGACAGTGAGGACAACATGACTTTAAGTGAATTAAAAAAGCAATGGGATTTTCTGAAGAGTTCAGGAAATATAGCTGGTGGCGTTCCACTTGAAGATTTTATTTGTCTGGAAGAAGATTTGGCTGTTTCCAATTCTCCAGACGACGAAGACATACTCCAAAGCGTCTAGATGACAAACTCAAATGAACTTTTGAAAGATGATGACGACGTCTATGACGATTTTTATGAATCTGAAGAGTAGAACCCTACAGTTCATGAAGTTTTACAAGCTTTCAAAATCATCAGGCGAGGATTTCAACTGAGATGGTGTACTAGACAACATTTTTGATTGTCTGAATAAATGTGAAACATTCGTTGAACGTGATGTTTTATTCAAACATAAAGTGCAACAAAAAATCACTAACTTTTTCAAGTAAAATTTGAAAACTAGAAACAATTTAAAAAGTACCTGTACGAAGTTACTGTATTTACAGTACTGAATTACTGTACATCGTATTTTATGTTTAATTTAATACAGTATTTGTTTCTCCGAATACAGTCTGTGTAGTGTATAAAACAGTTTGTGTTGTTTGAAATTGAATTGTGTATATAAAAATAAAATACTGATAGATTGTGTGTATTCAAATAAAATCAGTATAGGCAGTTAATAAATGTAATACGGTTAATAAATAATACAGTTACTAAATTACGGCCTACTGAGTTTGCTTCGATTAAATCCCACTACGCTCAAGTCATGCTTCCTGAAAATGAATTGAGTGTACTTATTTACCAGTAAGTTTTCATAAGCATTAGATAACTTATCATAATAGCCTATACAAAGTAGACCCTATAAAAAATATTGAATGTGAATATCTAATACAATGAAGAAACATCAATAAAACATTTTTAACGACTTGAATTTCAAATAAATTGAGACCTTATAAAACATTATCCTATATTAACATTGGCCTATTACACTAACTACGCTTGCGATATTATACTGTATCCCTTTTATTACCGCAGGTAGTGCAATATGCATAAGATGGGGTGGGAGCATTCTTTACAACACCTCTCAATAACGAATACCTCTCTACAACGAATTTTTTTTCTGGATAATAGACTTCGTTATACAGAGGTTCGACTGTATATATATATATATATATATATATATATATATATATATATAGAGAGAGAGAGAGAGAGAGAGATAGACAGCGAGACAGAGAGAGCTATATGTTATTGTAAACAATTATTCCACCATTAAAAGCAATTAAGTTTTAGCTTATGATTCAGTCACTTGACCATTGTCGAATCACTGAATTATTTCTACTGTTGTTTCTCGGTTCATAATGTTGGTGTATTTGTGTGACGGGGGGGGGGGGGGGGGATGGTGGAGGCTTAGGGCAAAGACATATGTTTTTACAATCACCCAAGTGCACAGAAAAATAATCTGAAATAAAACATTCAGTGCATGTTCAACCCCATTGGATGAGTTGACAATGGTCAAGTGACTTGAAAGGTGCTTCAACACACAAGGTAAAAATTATTTGCACTTAATGATGGAGCAAAACTCATTTTCTTCTTCAATTACAGTGATTTTAAGGTAATAACCATTTCAGTTTTGCCTAAACCTTCTTGTAGATTCGAAGTTAGTACAATGATATACAAGTTAAAATTATAATTTTATATTACCACCTTCTATGAATTTACTGATGTGAAGTACTTTAGCCAATGCCTATCCTTGGCATCCTACCCTGACTTTGAATCATACTTTGCTAAATAAATGTGGAATAACTTGTTATTCTAAATAAGCCATGTTATTTCAGTTAATTATTTAATTGTAATTAATTTTTAGATTGTTTACTATGCCAATTTACTGGCTGGTGAGCTGGACTCACCTGATTTAAGACGAGAAGATCCTGAAGATTTAGAACCTAATATAGAGAATGATTTGTTGGTAGGGTTTGGTAACAACAAATCTTCTCGAACAACTCAGTCACAGGATCCTCTCTCTTCTGAACTGAAGGTAAGTGTTCTTATATCTAGTGAACATTTTGGTGTAGTTAAATTAATTTTTTATTGATTCATAACAGTATCAGTATGAATCAGAGATTCTCAAACTGGCCAAATTCGCCAGTTAAAACGGAACTTTTAAATGGCTTCCCCATATGACCAAGTTGTTAACTAAATTCATTATTAGAGAATATCATGTAGGCAATAATTTTATGTCATAACTTGAAAGAATCGAAAGAAAAATTTTAAGAATCAGAATCGGAATCTCATCCCTAGTCTATATAATGGATCCTCACTATGATCGGTATAGAGAAGATAACTAATATTAAAATTAATTGCCTTTACTCAAATTTTGTCTGATTTCTTCTCATTTTCTACAGAATTTATGGAGTTTAATTTTCATTTAAACCAAACTATAAAAAGATTATAATATTTTAACATATATAATATTGTTACAATATTTCATAGTTTTTTTTTTATGTAACAGGTGAATGTATTGGATTGTCGAAAACCTCTTCTACCTTTCTCAGAATTCTACAATGAACCGCTCTCAGACACTGTTGAAATGGATAAAGATTTTGCCAACTACAAGAGCAGTGAAAATGATGGTGTAGGGCAAGGAAAATTTAGTTTCATGAGATATTCATTTGTACTAACTCCTGCAACCAAAACATTAGGCCTATATTATGATAATCGTATAAGAATGTATAGCGAAAGAAGAATGAGTTTCTTGCAAACAATCGTAGGTCAACAGACGAACCCTTACTTGAGGCTAAAAGTCAGAAGGGATCATATTATAGATGATGCTTTAGTTGAAGTGAGTATGTCTTGGAAAGTATAGTTATACTTATATAAGTCTATTCAACACAATGTGGTAGATCAGTCACTGGTAGGACAGTGCAAACGACGTAACCGTGCACTTGGCCTTGAGAGTTCGCAGTAGTAGAGGGTCAGTATAAATACTTTTCTGCAAACATGATAGAGCAGCTTTCAAAACACTGACTTGGATGGGACAGTCGATATTAGATAAATTAGATTTGGTATGAAATAACAAACATTCTAGAAATATGTGTAGGCAGTTCCGATGTAGATGCTTGATGCATCGAATATTCTCAATCTGTAAAATGTTTTCAGAAGTCTTAGTACACACAATGCCATGTGCATGGTTACATGATCCGCACTGATATTATGGTAGTTTTTACACAATTATTAAAATAAAAATCTGTTTTTTAAATCTTTAATGAATAGAAATATTACGGTTGCTTGTTGTAATCATCTTGGGTTCATTGACTAAATTATAAGTAATTATTCCGTAACTGAGTAAATACTCATGAACTTACTTGATAATGTTTCAAAAAATTCGTTTCATTGACGAAGCCGACCCGCTACTACTCATGTGAAACTCAACGGAACAAGTGTTTGAAAGGTGTCAGTAAGTAATTATGCAAGTACTCACTCAGCTACATAATGATTACTTATAAAGTAATGTTATGTTTAATTTTTATCTTAAGTCCAATTTATATTACGAATATTAAAAAATTAAGGTAATTTTTCTTATGAAACTTAAATTAAACCAATAAGATGAAAAAAACGGTTTGTATAACTTTTTACATGGTTCTCTATTTTTCTATGTAATTTTGTTAGCCCAATCAAACAATCAGTCTAAAAAAAGGAGTTAAATTTTCCATTGATTTTATACTTTTGTTAGATAAACTTAATAATCCATCACAGTAGGGGTTCCCAACATTCTAGCAACTATGTACCACTTGAAATTTTTAGACATTTTTGCATACAAACAGGCCCACAATATTTATAGACATCGCAATAGTGATGATGGTTTGTCTTTATTTTAAATAAATTACTGAGAAAACTTCATCAATACTTCATTCATTTTTATAACAAAGGGGAAAAATGCAGATTATTGCAAATTACCGTTTAAAATTACTCATAAGTCTGAAAACATATTTGTTTTATAATTAGTACAAACTAAATACACAAAAAGCATGAACATCATAAAAAAAATTACTGTGAAACCTGTGATCATTTACCTGCGGTTAAATTCAATATCAGAAGTAATAAAGACACTTAAATTCACTCATAAATCCCTTAAACACATGTTTCTCCTCCATTCTGTCTGTTAAGATTAAATTAACAAATCAGTAAAGGCAACATTATACTGCAAGAATTCCCTCTCTTTTAAATGAATTTCAAATAAATAAAAGGCAGGGATTATGGTGAAATAAGAGCTTTTGTAAGATCTGGGTATATTAAACCAGCAAATTGAAACTGAACTCTTAAGGTCCCAAAAAAATGTATGGTATTTTTGTGTAGGTCGTAAACATTTCAATTAAAATTGATGCCTTTAAATATTCCTAGGTTTATAAGAAATCCAATTTATTCCTTTTCGATGAATTTAAAAAACCTGATCAACATTTTGAGATCCTGCAGTCTCAAAATGCTCCGCCTTTAAAAGTGGTACATCAATGAAAGATGATTACATAGATGGATCTAAAAATTACTGAACTTAAATGAGTGTACTGCCACTTCTTTTCTCAGTGTGCACTAAGAACAAATTTTTAAAAGAAAATGGAAGGAACTCGGTCTGTTTAAACTTCATTTACTAATACAACTCTTGGTTTTAATTTAATCACCAAATATTATGTTGGTTGCATCTACAGCCAGTTGTAATATGTAGATTCTAAAACAATTTTTTAACAATATCTAAAAACTTGTAATTCTAAATTCTAGATAGAAAACAATAGAACAGAAAATAAAAGAGAATATTTCTGGAAACAATATATAGACTCATTATTACGCACAAAACTGTCATAAGCAAACATCCGATGTACAATCCACGGGTCTATGACATCTACTAAACAAAATGGCAGGAGCTACCAAATCACTTGACCAAACCAGCAGCCCTACTCCCATGCTTGTCCTCCCTGCTTCACCCTGTATATGTATGTATATATGTATCAGACATTTATGTAAAAACTGTTTACCTTGAAACATTCTGTTCATTTTAACAAAGGACAATGGGGAACCTCTAACTTGAAAACTCCAGGTAATTCATGTTAAAATGATCATCTGTATATTAAAATATTGGTTTCCTTATAGCTTTGTACACCATCTAAACCCCGGGGGAGGGCCACTGTTAAAAATTCCTTTTAGAAAAATATATTCTAAATTCTTGTTTAAAGGACAACATTGGAAATTAAACCTTCTACATGTCCAATGCATTGCAAATCTAATTACATGCATGCAATAGACAGTAGAAGGTACAAATTAATTCCTCCCGTCAATTGAGTTTTATTTTGCTACAAATATATACTTACTTATAAAGCACTAAATATTATATTTTTTACACCTGTGCAATTTTTTATTCATTATTCTCTACCTTAGTTAGTTTATTGTTTGTTAATTGATTGTTATTATTATGCGTAATCATAACTAGTAACAAAAAATTAAATGTTATGGTTTGAATTTTGCCGTATTTAGATTTTTGGCTCCTACCATTATTGTTCATTTTATGTGTACATAAGAATACACTAATTATAAAAACATTTACTCTACTAACCGTGTAAAATCTATATTTAGCTTCCACTTCAGTTAACATAAAAACTGCTGAAGCATTATATTATGTTGAAATGCCTGACAGAAGGTCAATGAGCCATAAATATCTTTCTTTGTTAATGCTGTAAGCTTCAACAGTTGATAAATATCCCTTAGAAATAAACTCTCTTGTAACAAACAAATCAATCAAACAATGACTAGCTGGGCTAGTCCTTATACCTGCTACTAATAAATTGTCCTGACTAGTTGACCTAGTCTGTAAACTCCATTGTGTTAAGAGGGATATCAATCATGCAAGTTCATTTTTGTTAATCCAATGTTCCAGTTCCAGTGTTTGCATTAATCATTTCTACATTTGCATTGGACTCATCCCTGTGTGTTACAAAATTATAATAAAATTGAATAACTTTCCATCTAGTTTGATAAGCTACATCCGTAAGTGTTTTTGTTATTAAAATTCGTTTAGAATTGATGTTAAGATATTAATCTTCTATTTGTTTTCAGTTAGAAGTAATTGCTCTGGAGAATCCAAAAGACTTAAAAAAACAATTAGTTGTAGAATTTGAAGGAGAACAAGGTATCGATGAAGGTGGTGTATCCAAAGAATTTTTTCAACTCATTGTAGAAGAAATATTTAATCTAGATTATGGTAAGCTTTTACAGCTGTAGAAATATCTTTATTTGCCAATTAGTTTTAAAAGATTGAGAATTTGAAATAGGTTCAAGTAATATAAATACTTAAAGTGTAGTTCATTGTTTGAATATCAATATATTATAATACCTTTCACTGTTCTAGTGGAATTTCTTTTTCCGTGTTTTAGTTTTACATGTTTAATTTTAATTGGGTTTCAACATATCTTACATATTTTTACTAAATAGATTGTAATACAATCTGCTATTTCAAGTTGAGTCTAATATTTGATAGCTATGAAGTTTATTTTCATGCTTATTTCCCTTAATAATCTTTTAAAAATATGATTTACTCAGTTTTACATATTTACTTGGGATGTGTCGATTCTCAGTTCCAAAAGTTGATTCCACTGATTCTGGTCACTAGAATCGGAATCGGGAATCGATCGCAAAAGTCAGTTCCAAATACATTAGAGTCTTGAAAATCCAAGTCCCGATTATTCGAGCCTATTTCTATTTGAGCCTATTCTATCTATTTGAAAAGAAATAAGTTTGGCATCTAAGAAATGTTTATAGTAGGGATGGGCCGATTCCTAAAATTTTCGATTCCGATTCCGATTCCGATTCTAAAATTTTCTGTTCGATTCTCGATTCTTTACTCGATTCTCGATTCTTTCAAGTTATATTAGCTTACATTCTAGTTCTCTAATAATTAATTTAGTTAACATCTTGGTCATATGGCAAAACCTTTTAAAAGTTCTGTTTTAATGTAATAGGCTACACAAAACCTTCAACCTTGATTTATCAAGAGGAATTTTTTTAAACATAAAAACATATCAGAATAAAGTAATGACTTATTTTAAAGTTAAAAATGTGAACTTTACTTATTTTATGATGTTTGAAAAAATTCCTAAGCCTATTTACATTGTCTCCCAAACAAAACAAAAATTAAAAACAAACGAACAACATAAAAAGTAAAAAATTAATACAAATAGGATAGTTTTTATTATTTAAAAGTCTGCCAGGTAATGTACATTTCTGTTCAAAAACACAAGCATTTGAATACGTTGTGGGTCAAGCTAGTTTCATCGCTAGTCACATATAGCTCCTGAAGTTGAGAAAGGTTTTTCAGAAAACACTGTCGCGAGTGGGCAGACAGGTATTTTATTGCCATTGCATTTAAATGAGGGTATTTGGCACTTTGTACTGCCAAATACTTCCCAACATTACAATCTGGACTGGCTAATGGTTCCCCCAGATAATTGTTTTCTTCTTCTTCTACTATCAATTCCCCTGGGGTACCTTCTTCCCCATCATTCTGGATTAGTGGGGCATACCTTCTCCACATCTGGTGGGACCTTTTTTTCTGCCGGTGTCTGGAACAAGTGCAACTGATTCAGGCCTATTTTGTATTTATTACTCAATCCCAGTTGATTTTTAACCGACTATCACTTGTAGGTCCTGTGTCTGAGGATAAAGTTTCTTTAAGTATAGATCTTTTTTGTTGATAAATTTGGGCAAAATGAATGATGTTTAAGTGCTTTTTCATATTTGATATATTATGTGGTTTTCCACCGTCAGTTTCTGTTAACCGTTATCGAATTGACGCGACGGCCAATACCCTGAACCGAATACCGCCAGGCCTCTTGAAGCTTTATGTTTATTAGTACTACTCAGCTGGTGTTGCTACTTTTGGAAAAATTAAGGCACAGTATTTAACAATAAGCTTCACACTACTTACAGATGTATTTATGATAGTTTTTGTTTGATAGAAAACGCCGACGGGATTAAAAACATGATGTTATTCTAAGAGCTTTTTGTCCGTAGTTACGGGCCGACACACATATTTGTTATAACGTATTGTAATGATTTTCACTACTGTTTTCAAAATTTCACAAAACCTTAAAAGTAAGTAGGAAAAATTGACTAAATATTTAGTTGTAAAATAATCCTTAAAAACGGACTTTGTGAAAGTTAAGTACAAAGATTGATACACTTAGATAAACTCATCCTTACTAGGAAGTAAATTATAACGTAAATTCCTTAACAAGTATATTATTTGGTGTTAAAACTTTTACTTAATATGAATCTTGGATAGTATTTACTGGACCTGTAGCATTACTTATCAGAGAGAGAATATATTACACTTTAGTTCTATATTCAAAATATTTATAAACTCACAAATCAATCACATGTGACACGTTTACGTGTCTTAGTGATAGGCGCAAAAACACTTTTATCACCAGTCTATTTATTATTTGGGTAGCCGGGACATGAAATTATGGTTTTGTTGTTTCTTGCTAACACAAAACACAAAAAATATCAAAACAGTGTGGCACAGATAATAAAATTTAATTAAATCAAAAACAATGTCGGGTAAATTGGTCCGACGGAGTTTATTTACGTTTCATTTACGGTAGGAAAAAACTATGTTGGGCCAGTTGGTGCGACACGTATTTTTATAAATATTCGGAATCGTGTGGAATCGGAATCGACACTTTTATGATGAAGAATCGAGTATCGACGATTCCTCGATACCACCTAGAATCGACGATTCCTGGAATCGAGAATCGGAATCGGCCCATCCCTAGTTTATAGCCATAGAGAAAATGAATCGGGCTTTTAAGAAATATTTATATCAATACCTCATGCAAAGAAAGTTAGTCAGGATTCCAAGAAATGTTTATATCAATACGCGATTTTTTGTCCTCCCTATTCTGTTGTTGTTATGGTGTGGCTCATGTTGTGTTTGAATGTCCGTATCAGTTATGTTTTGATAACAGAAGGTCAATGGGCCATAATTTACGCTTTAAGTTTCGATAGTCGACAAATATCCCTTGAAAGCACAAATGTCTAGTCTTTTGTGCAAGATTGATAGTTGCGTAAGATTGATAGTTTCAGTCATAAATGTTTCTCTTGTTTGATCAATCTCAACTTTTGTTGGTATCTTGTAATTCCGCTATGCGATGGTGAAAACTGGGAAGGGAGCAGAAGGTGGCGGAATATTGATATGAAACAAAACAGAACCCGTTTGTAGTTTGTTTGTTCAAATAGTGTATTCCTGATAGCTATATGTTTATACATGCTGTGATTTAATAAACATATAGTTCGCAGCATAGGCCATTCATTTTATTTCATTAAAAACAAAACGACTTTTTTGAAAACGTTATCTGTTTTAAAAGTTTATAAAAAATGACATTTTTATTTTTCCGTTGGGTTGGTAATTGTGGTATTTGGAATTGGGAATTGATTTCTTGGTATTGATTGTAAAATTTTTGAATCGACCCATCACTTGTATTTACTATTTATAATAAGTGGACAATATTCTGTATGTTTCTCTTGTGTATTTGTGTTAAAATGGTGTGTATTTGCACCAGTTTGAAATCAGGAAATAATATTTTTTGTTCATATTGTATTTCAGCAATGTTCACCATTCAAGAAGAGTCACAGACAGTGTGGTTTAACACAACATCTTTTGAAAACGATGCTCAGTTTACTTTAATAGGGATTGTTGTAGGACTAGCGATATATAACAACATTATATTAGATGTACATTTCCCAATGGTTGTTTATAAAAAGCTTATGGGAAAGAAAGGAGCTTATCATGATCTGCAGGACTTTAATCAAGTACGTAATTATATTTATTTATAACTTTAATTTGAATATTATTCAGTTTGAAATTCCTTTGTAAAGGTTCAGTTTTAGCTTTATTCTTATAAAAATTTGTTCACTTCTTGATACTTGATAATTTTTCAGTTTATTTGTAGCCTATATAAAAATTTGAAGTGTTTGTCTATTTTACAGCCCTTTTTCTGTCGATTTTTACTCATTGCCTTGCCCTTCTTTAGGTCTTGTCACATTTCCTTGATGACATAAAATATTATTATTTTTATTTAATGTCTGTAATAACTATTAATTTTTTATGTAGGCTAATGACCAATCACAGACAAGTAATCCATGTTTTTATAACACTCAACACTTTGAATTTCTTTCCGAAATTCCTTTTCAAGAGCTTGTAAATGAGAATATTTATTGAGAGTTTTGTATTGTTGGTTTTTATTATGTTTAATGTAATGTTATGAATTTTATATATTGTAAGCTATGTAAGTAGCTTTAAAACCTATTACTAAAATATACTACTTACTAAAATTAACACTCAATTTTTAACTCGGAATGTTTGTTTCTGTTTATGTTATGTGTTTCACAAAGCGATAGAGATCGATAATGTAAATGCAGACATAGATAATGCATATGTCACGTCCGAAACTATTTATAGCCGAGATTAGCTGATATTTGTTTACTACAATCTTATGATGACACATTAGGTTTCTGGGCGTCCAAGCAATTTGTCAATGACTCATATTTACAATAGTCTGTTCCCACCTCGAGTTGGTTCATTCTCTCTAATAGGACAGTGTTCGTTTATTCTTGCATTAGTTTAGAATGATTAGTTTATATTTATGATCTTTGTTTCTACCGAATATTTTGCAGCTTTAAGTGGTTCAAAACATTAAAATATAAAAGTTAAACCAAATTAAATCTGTTTATAAAACTCCCTTAAGCATTTTTTCACTTGAAGCATCAAAAGGTTATTTGGGATAGTCGGATTTAAAAACGACTCAGGCACAATGATCTCCAAACTCTTCTGAAGCACTGACGTAAAAATCAAACCGTTATACAAACATGTATCGACACTAGAGAAGTTTCAATTAGACTGGGAGTGAGCTCCCGTCTCTCAGAAGGGAAGCGGGGAGCACACCGGCACGCTCTCAGTGCCTCGCAAGGGAACCCAGAGTGTGCCGGTACTTAGCCGTGCAGAACGTGTTAATGAAAGTTTGTTGAGATTGATAGAATATAGTATGTAGTTGAATATAAAAGTGAAAAGGTTTTACAATGTAAGATAGCCCATGTTTATTATGTATTTTGGGTGGTAACGTTTAACACATAATTTATTAAAGCATATTTAGTTCTTTTATTCTCAGGCACTAGCTGAAGATCTTTCTTGGAATTTACGTACTAAACAAAACGCGTATAGATCCGACTAAACTAGAATATATATCTTATTTTTTTTACATACATAATTTTGTTTAAATTTTAGTAGTATCAAGAATAACATAATAATTTTAATAATGAAATATTTTAATTTAAGAGTACTAGCTTTTTGTTTAAAAATGTTTTACACAATTTTTGAAAATTTGTTAAAAAAATGGCAATACTGGTTGAAAATTTTAAAATATTAATAAAATTTAACCATTTTGAACATTATAATTAATTTGATTTTACTTTAGTATTTTTTGTAACATCATTAAATTTTTTAATCTGATTCGTTAACTCTAAAATCTTATCTTACCGACTCAAATTAATTATATTTTCTTTACAGCACAATGCCTGGAAGATATTGCTAGGGTAAAGGACTTCTGCTTATGGATTTTATTACTTTTACACATTTTAATTTGCAATATTAATACACGAAATATGTTATTTTTGTTATTTTTAAATATGTAAATTTCTAAGATCCTCAAAGTTTTAGGCAAAATTGTTCATTTCTGTACTTTTAATTATTATACATTATTCTCAACCTTTCCAAAAAAATGTCTTAGGTGAAAATGGTCATATTAACCTTAATTTAAAATCACAGCAAATTATATATCATGATTTTATTATAAACAACCTTTGTGTGTACCAACCTTTTGGGTTTTCTTTTGGATTGAAAAAGGGAATCTCTAAATCGCTAATAGTACCAACCTTTTGGGCTTTCTTTTGGATTGAAAAAGGGAATCTCTAAATCGCTAATATTTTTCATAAAAGTAATATGTAATTATCAATGTAATGTACAATTATTAAAAATTATGCCGCATTTTTAAAATTTAATCAAAAATTTTACAGACACTGTACACTGGGCTACAAGCTATGATGGATTACGAAGAAGATGATATGGAAACAGTTTTTGTACAAACTTTTCGAGTGTGCTATACAGATGTTTTTGGAAATGTATTTTACCATGAACTGAAACCAAAAGGTGATTCTGAGTTTGTGAATCAGCATAACAAAAAGGCAAGTCTTTTGGATACTAACTCATAATAAAGTAGAGTATGTTCTCATTATCTGTTTCCAACATGCCCCATGTTTAGTACCAGGCAGTTTTTAAACCATAGCATAGGTATTATGGGGTATCTCAGATTTTCGGCAAAGCCATATATTGTATCTACAATTTTCGGCATCTTTATCATACTGAAGTACAATAAAAATCATTGAGCTGGATAATGTGTATGTGGTATGAACTGACACCCAACCAAGCATTTATAATATTTAGCTAATCTGGTTTGTCAAGATACGGCCAGTATCTTGAAGTCAGTATGTATGTGTTTGATGTGAATACATTAGACCTCCGCTATTGCCCGAGCATGTTATGAGACTGATTTAGCTTTTTAAATGTTCTGTTATCTGTTGAATTTCAACATCTGCTACAATGTTGTTACAATTGTAGAACTTGTGTATCTAACCCCATGTTACAGCCAGATAATTCCAAATTTGTCGTAAACAAAATGAACACATTTTTAGCCCTCTGAAGATATATAAACCACTGAAAAAAAAATATTTTTCATTGTTACAAACATCTAAGAATTTATATTTAAATAGAGTTATATATATATATATTTTTTTTTTTACGTTATCCATTGTTTTTCCGTTGCACTGACTTTATGAAGTTAATATATTACTATTGTAAGTAATTTTATCCACCATTAAGTGCAATGATTTTACCTTGTGTGATGAGGCACTTTCGGTCCCTTGACCATTGTCGAATCACTGATATTTTTCTGGTGTAGATGTTCGGTCCGTGATGTTGGTATCTGTTGACGTTACACGCATTTTCTCTTGATCTGCGTGTATGATGTTTTTATTTAGTATGTCTTCTGTATATGTGGTCTGTAGGTTCATTAAATTGTTGTGTGTGTTTTTTAACATCTCTATATGTTTATATTTATATTTAATTATACTTACTATGTATTTTTAATTATACTTTAATTATATTTACTTTATATTTAACATTTATATTATATCTCGACATCACATTAAATATAAATGATAATAAAATAGAAACTACAGTATACAGGAAACCTACTTCCAACAACACCACAATACACTACAAATCTAACCACCCCTGGACACACAAAATTAACACTTACAGTAACATGATAAATAAAGCAATAACATACACACAGGATAACAAACAAAAATTAAATGAAGAATTAAATAATATTACAAAAATAGCAATAGAAAATGGATACAACACCTTATAAAAAATATATACAATAAATTCATAAAAAAACCTAACCTCAACACAACACTACAACCGGAGCACAAAAATAATAAAAATAAAAAAATCTACCTAGAATATAAATACACCAATAACAAAATAGAAAAAATAACAAATATATACAACAAAGAATACTACACTCCAACATACAAACCAAATAATAAAATATCTTAATAACACAAACTACAAAACAAATTCAGAAAAACATAACCTATCAGGAATTTACAAAATTACATGTAACAACTGTAACACATTTTACATAGGGAAACGACCAGATCATTTAAAAATAAGATTTGAAGAACATTATAGAGCATTCAAAAACAAAAATTCAAAAGTATCAAATGTTGCAGCACACTTAATATCACATAAACATGAAATAACAAATTACGAAAATAACCTAACCATACTTGAAATAAATAATAACCCAATAGAACTAAACTCACTAGAAAAATACCACATTTATAAAAACATACACAACAATTTAATGAATCTACAAACAACATATACAGAAGACATACTATTCAAAAACATTATACACAAGACTCAAGAGGAACGTGTATGACGTCAACAATTACCAACATGACGGACCGAACATCCACACCAGAAAAATTGAGAAAAAGTCATCAGTGATTCGACAATGGTCAAGTGATCGAAAGGCGCCTCATCACACAAGGTAAAGTCATTGCACTTAATGGTGGATAAAATTACTTACAATAGTAATATATTAACAATAGTAATATATATACACACACAAGGGCTATTCAGAAAGTAAGGAACGTTTTTGATTAAAAACTAAGTACACTAAAAAAATTTTATTATATACATCTGAAAGAGCAACTAAAATACTACTTTTCTACATAGTCGCCAAAGAAATTGAGACATTTATTGTAGTGGTGGACAAGCTTTGAAATTCCTTCATCATAGAAATCTGCCGCCTGCGATGTCAGCCACTCATTGACGCGCGCCTTGAGCTCCGCATCGTCGTTAAAGCGCTGTGTTGCTAGCCAGGTCTTTATTCTTGGAAACAAGTGAAAATCGCTTGGTGCAAGGTCAGGACTATAGGGAGGTTGAGGAAAAACCTCCCATTTGAATGACTCAAGGAGTTCTTTGGTGCGGTTTGCTGTGTGAGGTCGGGCATTGTCATTCACAATCAAAATTTGTACGTCAATTTCCCTCGACGTTTGTTTTGAACTGCTCTCCTAAGGCTGCGCAAAGTTTCACAGTACCGCTCAGAATTTATTGTTGCACCACATTCAAGAAAGTCAATAAGAAGCACACCTTTCCTGTCTCAAAAAAACGTCGCCTCTTTCTTGCTGAAAATGTCAAACATTTTCTTGGTTTTTTGGGGGAGCTTGTGTACCCCCACTCCTTGGAGTGTAATTTCGTTTCACAATTAACGTGTTTTACCCATGTCTCATCACCAGTTACGATTCGATCCAGTAGTGTCAAACTTGCCTCCATTCGCTGACTTTTATGTCGGTCATTGAGCATTTTTGGCACCCATCTTGCACAAAATTTGTGGTTGCCTAACCTTTGTGTGACAAATTCAAACAACAAACTCCGTGAAATTTGTAGGAAACAAAGCGAGAGCTCCGTTATCATGAATCGGCGGTTTTCGTGAACCTTTTAATCAACTTTAGCGACCATTTCATCAGTCACAATGCTTGGGTGTCCGCTCTTCACTTCGTCATGAACGGCCATTTTTAAACTGAATGCACCATTTTCTCACAGAACTTTCATTCATTACATTGTTTCCGTAAACTTCACACACTTGGGGATAAATGTCTATCGGTTTCAAGTTTTTTGCCAACAAAAACTGTATCACTGACCGCACCTCACAACTGGCGGGATTTTCAATCGCAGCACACATCTTCAGTTGAAATTGCAAAAAAACAGGCAACGCGGAAATGTTCTCATTGTCACTGCTGGACGCCGACTGAGTTGCCGAGTGCGCACGCACCAAAATGTACGAGATCCGACACCTAGCGGTTCGTTGTGAATGGTGGGTTGATATATTACAAGTATATCGTCTACGTATCTTGTCCATAGTAAAACACATCATAATACTAAACAAGCTAAATATGTACAACGAAAACATACAATTCACTGTCGAAACAGAAACAAACAGAACAATTAACTATCTTGACATCACTTTAAATATAAATAACAATAAAATAGAAACTACAGTACACAGAAAACCTACTTCCAACAACACCACAATACACTACAAATCTAACCACCCCTGGACACACAAAATTAACACTTACAGTAACATGATAAATAAAGCAATAAAATACACACAGGATAACAAACAAAAATTAAATGAAGAATTAGATAACATTACAAAAATAGCAATAGAAAATGGATACAACAAATACCTTATAAAAAACATCTACAATAAATTTACAAAAAAACCTAACCTCAACACAACACAACAACCTTACTTCTTAGTACGGGCGTCAAGCATCAATCATAGCCGATGGCCCGGTGTCCAATGTACGCAGCACAAGCAAGCTGCCAGTGTTTTTTACTTTTAACGATGTCCTCAAAATCACTGACTTCTGCTCTTAGTAGGTCACGTGAAAGAATTGGATAGCTGCATCACAGAAGAATGTGCTCCAGATCCTCTTCATCGTCTTCGCATAATGCACAGTGCGACGAATCAGTAAGGTTGAAGCGGAATAGGTACTTCTGCGTAACTATGTGACCAATTCTAGCTCTTGCTGCAAAAGATGCTAGTTGTCTTTGCACCCCTTTATATAAGTTCCCGTCAGTTGGTAGGGGTTGAATCTTGTGTAGGTGTCTCCCAATGGTTGATTGATTCCATTTGTCTGACTAGGCTTTATAGAAATATTTGTTGGTTTGGTTTCTACAGTGAAGCAATGAAACCCTCTTCTCATCTGTAGGCTGCATTTTAGAGGCTGATTTCGCTATTTGGTCCGCAACCTCATTTCCGTATACGTCACAATGAGATGGTACCCACTGCAAAGTAATCTCACATCTATGGCTCTGTAGTTCACGAAGCAGGCGTCTAATTTCCATGATGGGAAAAGCATATGCCGTAGGTTCGGAGTTCAAGATAGCCTGCAGAGCACTTTTGGAGTCCGTTAAGACACACACCTGCGATACTTTCAATGATAAACAACTTGTAAGCGCTGCATTTATAGCTAGTAATTCTGCGTCCATACTGGACAATGAGTATTCTCATACTGTCCATACTGGACAAAGAGAAAGTCCCATGTACAAGCATAATCAAACAAGCGTCTTATCTAGCCCTTCTAAGGGCTTTCGATGTGTCTCTTCGAGACGAGAACACCCGGACAGGTTGAAAGTTTTAATATGGAATACGACAGGACAAAGTATTAAGTCAATACGGCTTACTCTCGAGATTGACAAAAGCCTCATCATGAGAGCAAGAGGAATGGGATTTTTCCAAAGAACGGAAATATAGTGCCCGTCAAGAAGTATTGCGAAAAACTTATTAAGTGAAATAAAACGGAAAGCTAAACACGAATACGGGCACATATCGATAGGTACAACATTCAAAGAAAGGGAAAAGTTGCGATCACGCCCGAAGTCACAACGCGTTTAAAGAACAGAGATGGAAAAGAAATTGATAATCATGAGTTGGAATGCAAGGTCTCTGCAGAAAAAATCTGACGAACTAAAGAAAGTACTAAAAACTGAACATGTCAAGATTGCTTGTATTAAGGAAGCATCTTTACCTGTAAATGAAAAGTACCATCCCGGATTTAATGGTTTTAAAATGTACAACACAACAACCTGAACACAAAAATAATAAAAATAAAAAAATTACCTAAAATATAAATACACCAATAACAAAATAGAAAAACTAACAAATATATACAACAAAGAATACTACACTCCAACATACAAGCCAAACAACAAAATAATAAAATATCTTAATAACACAAACCACAAAACAAATACAGAAAAACATAACCTACCAGGAGTTTACAAAATCACATGTAACGACTGCAATGCATTTTACATAGTGAAAACGACCAGATCATTTAAAATAAGATTTGAAGAACATTATAGAGCATTCAAAAACAAAAATTCAAAAGTATCAAATGTTGCAGCACACCTAATATCACATAAACATGAAATAACAAATTACGAAAATAACCTAACCATACTTGAAATAAATAATAACCCAATAGAACTAAACTCACTAGAAAAATACCACATTTATAAAAACATACACAACAATTTAATGAATCTACAAACAACATATACAGAAGACATACTATTCAAAAACATTATACACAAGACTCAAGAGGAAACGTATATGACGTCAACAATTACCAACACGACGGACCGAACATCCGCACCAGAAAAATAGAGAAAAAATAATCAGTGATTCGACAATGGTCAAGTGACCGAAAGGCGGCTCATCACTCAAGGTAAAATCATTGCACTTAATGGTGGATAAAATTACTTACAATAGTAATATATTAACTTCATAAAGTCAGTGCAACGGAAAAACAATGGATAACGTAAGATATCAAGAATATATATATATATACACACATATATATATATATATATATATATATATATATATATATATATTGTTTCCATGAGCATATGAGTGATTATAATTTATATAAGTCTGTCAGGAGAAAAGAGATTGGAGACGTCTGATGAGGCTATTTAGGAAAAAAAAAGTGAATGGATTTATCTGATGTTGAGGTTAGGGGATTCTGTGGACTTGGTATACCACTGGTATGATAGTTCCCATCTTCTCAGTTCTGAGGGATTGCAATCAGGGGGGAGTGATTTAATTATTTTTGTGGTATAGCAGTCATCAAAAGTTGTGATGTTGTGACTCACAGCATGTTGAGCTGTTGGCCTATCCATATTCACAATTTTAACATCATGTCTGTGGCCATTCATTCTGATATTCAGACCATCCGTGGTCAGCAATCACTGGTGGTCCGTGGTCATATGTACTGTGCTGAGCAAAATTTACATTGTAGCTGGTATATGACATTTTTCAATGTACAATTATGATGACCCTGTATTTTAAAGACCATTTTTGTTGTTTGGCTGTTGAAACTATTTGCTGAGGGGTGTATTGGACACGTCGTGCATCTAGGTCATTTGCATGGGAAGGAGCCAAAATTGTGGTATTTTTCTAGTGAGTTAAGTTCTATTGGGTTATTATTTATTTCGAGTATGGTTAGGTTATTTTCATAATTTGTTATTTCATGTTTATGTGATATTAGGTGTGCTGCAACATATGTTTTTTTATTTTTATTTTTGAATGCTCTATAATGTTCTTCAAATCTTATTTTAAATGATCTGCTTGTTTTCCCTATGTAAAATGTGTTGCAGTCGTTACATGTAACTTTGTAAATTCCTGATAGGTTATGTTTTTCTGTATTTGTTTTGTGGTTTGTGTTATTAAGATATTTTATTATTTTCTTGTTTGGTTTGTATGTTGGAGTGTAGTATTCTTTGTTGTATATATTTGTTAATTTTTCTATTTTGTTATTGGTGTATTTATATTTTAGGTAGATTTTTTTTATTTTTGTGTTCAGGTTGTAGTGTTTTGTTGAGGTTAGGTTTTTTTGTAAATTTATTGTATATGTTTTTTATAAGGTGTTTGTTGTATCCATTTTCTATTGCTATTTTTGTAATGTTATCTAATTCTTCATTTAATTTTTGTTTGTTAATATTTCGATCAAACAATGATCTTTGTATAGTGAAAAAGAAAAGACTGAAGCGAACCACAGATGTGTATAAAAGATTTATACACATCTGTGGTTCACTTCAGTATTTTCTTTTTCTCGTTTTTGATTGACAAAGATCATTGTATGATTGAAATATTTCAATAGTCAATAGTGTGAAGTTTTTATATGTGTCTATTTATTTATTTCCAAGAGATTGCAGTTTTGGACTATTGCCATTAGGTAAGTCTGTCAGTCTACTATCTAGTCCAAAAGCTCCTAAATAAGCTTTAAGCTCTACTAGAACTAACCTAAATATATATATATATATATATATATTGTAATAATTTCTTTTATTATAACAATATTATGAATGAATTCTTTAAAATGTTTTCTTTAATAATAATTTCAATCAAGGTAGGTTAGTAACTTTTCTAATTTATTTTAAGATACATAAATTTTCTAGAGCTTTCTTTTTTTATAACAAGTTTAATGTATCATTTAAAACATTTTCTTAACAATTGTAAGTTCTATTAATAAATTACAAATTTTTTCTTTTTTAAAGTTTTACAAATTTACTATTAGTTTCCTCTATTGTTATAATCCTTATTATTCTATATTGTATTTCTCTTTTGGGCAGCAACAGTTTTTATTTAATTTAGCCTAAATTGATTTTAATTTTGGTTTAGCACAAGCTCTCTTAATCTCGGGTTATCTGGTAGGTTTTAAATTTTGAATAATGTAATCTTATTTGGCACTCTAAAGTACAAGAACAAAAAAAAAAATCTAATCTATAAATGTTATAAAGTATGTTGCAAATTAATTTATTTCTAAGTAAAATTGTTCCTTAATATTCTCTCTAAATGTTTTCTTTTATAGTTTAATTTTATAATAAGTTCTCTGGTTTCTTTTCTTTTATAAATGTCTGATTGCAAAATTTCAAAATGTATTAATGGATCTAGCCTAGATACTTAAGTGTTTTAGATTGCAGATTCCACTTTTCAGCCTTTTATCAAAATATTTAATAATATCTTTTTAAATAAATAGTTTTAATTTATTTTCTTAAAAGTATTCTGTAGTGTTAATTTAATTCGAGACTAACACTCCTGCACTAAGTTTGAATTCTTCAAATTATATTGGCCAAATCTGAAACACGTCGGTCTTGCTTGAGTAGGTGTGAAGATCTGAAGCCACGCTAGTTTTATGGTTATAGTATTTTATGGTTTGAATTTACTTACATATTTATATTATATTATACATAGTGCCGTTTTTACTTGCTATTCTAAAATGTTACAATATATATATATATATATATATATATATATATATATATATATATATATAACAAAATAATTGTTATATACTACTTTTGTGCCAAAGGTAAGTAATCTGATTCATATGTAGAGCGCTAAGGATTAAATACGAGATCTGTACAAAAAATACGCAGACTGTTTGAATTTTGCAGCTTATGTTAGTTTCAGGAGAATCCGCTTGGTGTCGCTAGGTTCGTATAAATCAGCTGATTAAAACGCGGTATTTCAGTCGCAGATATCTTCATTTGTTGATGAGTTACACACAGTTTTAGTAAAGAGTGTGTTTTCGTTTGTCGGATTGTAAAATGGACAGCCTAACAGAGCAACGAATTGCTGTGAAATTTTGTGTAAAATTAGGGAAATCTGCA
This sequence comes from Prosapia bicincta, assembly GCA_036971475.1. Classification (NCBI taxonomy): domain Eukaryota; kingdom Metazoa; phylum Arthropoda; class Insecta; order Hemiptera; family Cercopidae; genus Prosapia; species Prosapia bicincta. Next base: position 162,787,561 of record JBAIZL010000004.1, read on the forward strand.
ACAGAAACATTTGCCATGCTTAACACAGCCTACGGTGATGTTGCCATGAAGCATACTGCATGTTTCAAGGGTGGCCGACAGTCGATTGATGACGATGAGCGTTCTGGACGTCCTTCAATGTCAACTGACGACCCACACGTTGACAAAATCAACATTATGGTGCGCGGGTTTGTCGGGAACTGCTTGATCGTTCAAATGAAGATGAGAACTTTTTGTCAAGAATTATAACCGGTGATGAATCATGGGTGTATGGTTACACCATTGAAACGAAGGTCCAATCATCCCAATGGGTGAGTCAAATGTCCCCAAGACCCAAAAAATCTCGCCAAGTTCAGTCGAATGTCAAGGTGATGGTGACAGTTTTTTTTTATGCTAAGGGTGTTGTTCACTATGAATACCTCCCTGAAGGCTCTACAGTCAACCAGATTACCTACATTGAAGTACTGAAATGTCTGAGGGACGCCGTCCGACGCAAAAGACCAGAACTGTGGAGAAGTAATAACTGATTTTTCCATCACAAAAACGCTCCAGCTCACTCAGAACTCGGAACTCGTGAGTTTTTGGCCAAGCACTCGATCACTGTTCTTTCCTACCTCCCCCTACTCACCTGAAGTACTTTGAAGGAGACCCAGACGTATAACTTCCAAATAAAGTAGTTTTTTTATGACCTCAGTCTGCGTATTTTTTGAACAGACCTTGTATGTACAGTTGAAATGTTCTAGTACTTAAAAAACTGTGTACTTTTCAGGAGTTTGTTGATCTCTATGCCGATTTCTTACTAAATACATCTGTGGAAAAACAGTTCCGAGCATTCCGTAAAGGATTCCAAATGGTAACTGACGAATCGCCTGTACATTTGTTGTTTAGGCCAGAAGAGGTGGAACAACTTGTTTGTGGGAGCAAGGTAATTCAGTGTAATTATTAGAAAACAATTATTACTTGAAACAGATAGAGTAATGCTCCTAATATTAGTGGAAATAATTTTGTGATGATAATAATATGTAACATTTAGTAAAGTTCTTTCAGATCTTAAAATGATCAAATTCCAATAATTAATTATGTATTTTGTTACGATGTGGGTTTTTAAAGTAAGTAATGTTTTAGAATACCTCCGTTGTAGCCCTGCAGTGGGCAATCGGCTGTGTATCTATTAAACCAAGTGTCACTATTAAAGGTTCTTTACATATGTTTAAAATGCCTCCACTATGTGAATTTCCACTAGAATTTTCAAAACCAAGCTTGAGCATAACTTTTGATACTCCAAACATTCTGTCACAATCTTGGAAAATCACACTTCTTGGCACTTGAGGAAACTCACATGATAACGATGAAATTGTAAAGCTGCTGTTCTCTTTCACTTTTCCATAAACGTTTTGGACTAAGTCATCAGTGATGAGTGAAGGTTGTGGAAATTTTGTTCCTTGACATGGACAGCTTTGAAGGGTCTCACCCATTTCCTGACCATCGCATCACTCATGACGTTCTCTCCGCTTACGCCACAGATTTCACAATCAATGTCAGCTTCTTTCTTACCTCTAACATTAAGAAAACGTATCACATTGCATATTTCACAGTCAGCGGTATTTTCGATCAGAGGAAGTATTTCAAACACACATTAACAACTTTTAGCAGTTGCAAACATATTCGAAGGGGCAGCAGTAGGTTGCCAACAAATAGTAGTACACAGCACGCAGATGCAGGTTGCCGACCCCTGCTCTAAAACGCTGGTATTACAAAACATTACTTAATTTAAAAACTTGCTTAGTATAAATTATTCTCCTTTGCAAGGCCTGCAATCCAAAGCTTATCAAACTCTGAGCATTATAAAAGGTCTTAAATTTGTATTAGACTTTTACATAGGGTAATTAAACTCAAATTTTAAAAAAATCCTATTAAAAATACAGTAAATTTCCTGCCTTAAACTTTAGCATATCTGAACTGTAGGCATATAATGTTCATAAATAGTGTTATTATTGTATTTAACAATATCTTGCACAGAACTTAATTAAAAATGAATTGGAAGTGTAATTGGCTATAAGTTCCAAGATCGAAATTAGAGATTTTAAAATTTATTTGTGTTTTGCTAGTTTTGCCACCTTGAAAGAATCTTCCATTCACAGCTAAATTGTATTTCCTCATTGCAGTAAGGTTCTGTAAAGAAGTCCTTTTGCTTTTGTTACAAAGTGACGCTTTTAGGCTTCATTCTGCTTGAATATTTGCATTTGTATGAAAATGTCAACATTTAGTGAATTTTAATTTTGGAAAAGGGAATGAAATTGATGTACAGGAATGAAGTGTTGTGATATGCATGCAAATATCTTAGCTCATAAAAATTTCAGGCATTTATCAGATATCTCAGAGCCATTTTGTTTTTAGATTGTACTTATAAACAAGTAATATAATAAAACATTTTTAAAGTAAATTTCTACTATGGTTAGCAAAGAAAATTTTTATTTCAGTTACCCTAGAGCACTATTTATGGTATTGTGTGGTAACATTGGCAACAATTTAAGGTTGTACAATGTAGGTTACTATGATAACCAGATAGGGGAAAAATTTCATATACATCTTTGAGAAATATATTTCTAGGAATTGGAAAGTTGGAGCAGTGCCAAGGCGCGTTAGACTTCGAACATGAAAGTTTTTAGTTTAGATCCGGCTGGACCCCACAAATTGTATAATTTAATTATTGAATTAATATTTGAAAAACCGTATTAACATCAATTGTTGTCCATTATAGATTTTAAAAAAATATTTGAACTTGATTGGATGAATAAAAACGTATTTTATTAACAACTGAAAAATTTGTACAGGATATATACTCAGGAGAGTGTGAACTAATAGAATGAATTTAATAAAATAGTTTTAGACAAACAATTATTGATCAAGACAAGGGTTTTAGCTTAATATCGGGTAAGTATTGGTTCTAATCAGGTCTTAAAGAGTTTGAAACATATTTTTTTGCCAATCCTATGATGGCTTAGGTCCAAATCCTACAAAAGTAAGGTCAGATTTCTTATATTAGTTTAGCTTTATACCAGACCAAAATTGGTGACCTGGTAAAATATTGTTGCCAATTTCAGTCAGTTTTTTATGTTCGGTGTGATAAGTATTCAAATCTGCTTTTCTACATCCATTCAGAGTAGAACTTCACCCTTTAGGTCTTTACCCACTAAGAACATATCATACTAGGACTGTACCAGTATCGAGACATGCAAATAAATATTCTTTGTATCATTTGTATTGGACAAAGCCCATTAGACTATTCCGTCACTGGCCAACACCATAGCGTTCCATGCCAGTCCAGTTCAACATTTGTCAGCCAGCATATTTTGTTCATGACAGACCGCTCCCATGCATGGTAGGTAATGCTGTCAAACCCCGTTGCAACCATATATGCTCCGCGTTGCTATTCTGTTCAGACACAAAACTTAGTTGCACTTTGCTTGAAAAAACACATGCCCTGATTAGGAGAAAAAGTTTTAATAAATTTCCTAATGAATCTTCTCATATTTCTTTAAACAGGAATGACGCCATAAGAAAATATTGGTAAAACGTTTCTTCATCATCAACTAGAACCTATATAAGGTCCAATAATCTCAGCTCACATTTTTCTTAGACATTTATTTGTGAATCCAGTAGCGTGTCAGAATCTTGTTTTCATTTTCCCCTTACTTGTTCAAAATAATGACAAACAATTCTGTTAATGACAATAGACTAATAAAAATATTTCATGTTATCACAAAAACGACTAAAATAAGTTAGATCACAATTCACAACATGGCAAAATAAAATAGAAATAATAATTCGATTTATAAAGATAAATAACATTAAAACAGTAAACACTTTATTACTGAAGTAGTCTCCTGACGCAAGAAATGTACAGTACAGATGCAGGACTCAATGGCTACTGAACGGTATCATATGCTCTCTAAACGATTTCTATAAGGGTATAAAACGCTGTTGATCCGTTAAAGTGGGCGTAGTAGTGACTGACACTAGAAGCTCTGTTTAGGTTATTCTCAGTGTCGGTCAATACACTAATTAGTGTATTTTTGTGTACATATGGAATGAGCAATAATAGCGGGAGCCTAAAATCTAAAGCAAACTTCAAACCGTAAGTAATTTTTAATTTGTTTTGACTAATGTTGATTACACATAATAATCAAGTAGTAATCAAACTCAGCTACATGATAACGGATAAAAACATTGCACCTTTAAAAAAATATAATATTTAGAGCTTTATAAGTGAGAATATTTTTGTAGCAAAATCAACTCAATTGACTCAAGGAGTTAATTTTGTAATGCTAGTGTCCACGGCATGCATGTAATTGGCTTGATTAATTTTATTTACAGGTGGTCATTCTAAAATGAATTACCTGAAATTTTCAAGTTAAAAGTTCCTTGTTGACCTTTGTTAAGATGAGTAGAAAGTTTCAAGTTAAACAGTTTTTATGTAAATGTCTGGTACATATACACATACATGTACAGAGTGAGACAGAAAGAACAGACATTTTTAGAACAGATAGTATTCTGAATCTGGTAGTAGGAGTGGAGGCCACAGATGTGGTCAGGTGTTCGGTAGCTCCTGTTAAATTGTTTATTAAGTTCATGTAGCCTTGGACTGTACAACATTGTATCTTTGCTTACGACAGTTTTGTGCGTAATAATGAGTATCGCTGCAGTTCATCATGAGTTTTGTCGCAATTTCAATCTTGTGAGAAACAACAGTGTACCGATTCGTAACCCCATTTCACATTAGGTTAAATCTTTTCGTTAACAAGGAACAGTGACAAGTAAAAAACCATCAGGGGTTCCTTGCTTAGTGCGCTCTCCAAAAAATGTCTGCTTGAAGATATTCTTCTGAACTGCACCTCAGTAAGGCGTATTTTGCATAGTGACCTAGGATTTCATCCCTACAAAATGGGCATATTGCAAAAATTAAACTCTAGAAATTATGTCCCGCGGCTAAATTTTGCTCGAGATATGGAGGTCATACTTGAGCATAATAACAATATCTTTTATTTATGACTGATGAAGTTAATTTCCATTTGAATGGTATGGTAAATCAGCAGAACTATTGTCATTGGACCAATGAAAATCCAAAAATAATGTATGAGAGACCATCACACAGTCCCAAGGTAACAGTTTGGTGTGCTGGGAGCAGTAGAGTTGTTATTGGTCCATCCTTTTTTCAAGATGATAATGGAAACACTGTAACTGTGACTTAGGAACGTTATCAGCAGATGACCACTGAATTTTTTCTACCTGAACTAAAAAGCAATTAGGGCTGTTTTTTGTGGTTCTGTGACATTCTCCAGACCTGTCCATGTGCGACTTTTGGGGTTACTTATGGTCACGAATAAGAGCATGAACAGTATACACTGGAGGAACTAAAGGAAGCAATTTGTGCGGAAATTGTTCAAATTGACAGGGCAATGCTAGAGAGAGTGGAAGCCAACTTCTGAGAGACGCTTGTTAAATACAGATGTTACCTTTTACAATCTCTCTTGGAAGCGACTGAAAGAGAAGAAAGCATTGAAGGCTTTCTAAAAAAAATGTTTTTGAAAGACATTGTGTACTGTATAGCCGAATCATGGAATTAAATAAAAGAAGAAACATCAAGTAAGTTGTAGAGAAAAGTCCTGAGTCATAATAAAACTGTTGACTGTGTCATTGATTCACAAGAAGTAACAGATTTAACATTTCGTATCAAGAAATTTCCAGGTTGAGAAAATGTCGATGATACGAACGTACATCAGTGGATGAGTAAGAACGAACATAAGTAACGATAACATATGCTACGAGAATTGAAATAGTACAAGAAAATACTGAAGGCAGTGAGGACGAGAATAAAGGTAATAGTACAAGAAGGGAAAATTAGTCACGTTGAAGGAACGGCTGACTTGGAAAACGCACTATGCTATATTGAATAATAGATGTGCTTCTGTTATAACATTTACATGACACCGCATCTCGAAAGCAACATTAGTTTTTATAAATACTGTGATCAATACTGTTCTATACACGTATTTTGGGCATTATTAATTATAGTATTAGGGTTCATTAGAAACTATATTTTTTCTAATGTACAGGAACATATTTCCATGTAATCCGAAGGGGTCTCGGTCCCATCTACCTCGAATTATCGAGACTACTGTATATTCTGTATATAAAATTGTTAAACAATCTGTAATTATTGTTACATATTAATCTGTAGTTATCGATTTTCTGTAATATTTATGTTATAATTTCATTTTTTTTTGGCAGAAATTTGAACTGAAAGAATTAGAAGATGCGACTGAGTATGATGGGGGCTACACAGTAGAAACTCCTATAGTGCGGTGGTTCTGGGAAATAGCACATAGTTTACCTATAGAAAATCAGCGTAAATTGTTGCAGTTTGCAACAGGAAGTGATAGAGTACCCGTAGGAGGGCTGAGCAAACTCAAGCTCATCATTGCAAGAAATGGGTCAGATTCAGATAGGTAAACAAATTTGAAATACTTCCTTGTTAATAAATTCATTAAATGTATGAGTTACTTTTAAAGGTCTCTTAACCCTTTAATCTTTCCAGGTTTTTTCATCCCGCTCTTAGCGTGACATTTACCGTACCACTTCATTTCACTATCTCCTGATTGTCATGGAAAGAGCTTATCAACTTGGTACCAAGGCAGTCAATCCTGTTTCCTTTACTCGTTATAGGGATGCTAACAGCAGATGCATGCTAGTCACAGCTAGAGGTTGGCGGCCAAGAGGGTTGAGTGGGTTCTGTGAAGCCCAGACTTGACTAAAAAGATAAAAAAACTAATTTCATGTAGAATAAAATGGTTTTCCATTCACATATAAATGGTGATTAACGAATACGATCTTTAAACAGCTTCCTAGCTAGTATCCTAACTACAGTTTGAGCTCGTTAGTGTTTTTGTTGCTCAAGTTGTTTGTTCTGCCATGTATTACGGTGGTCACATATACATTTTCTCCACGCATTTCGTAATTATTAATTGTAAGAATATCTTTAAATTTATTTAGTAGTATTTCCACCAAGTTATAATTTGTTTTTGAATCATTCCTAGAACCTTCAGATGAAGTTTTTGTATCATCACTTTTGTTAATGTTTCAGGTTACCCACTGCTCACACATGCTTTAACGTACTTTTGATGCCTGAATATGAGAGCAAAGAGAAGTTAAACGACCGACTAATTAAAGCTATAAACTATTCAAAAGGTTTTGGAATGTTGTGAAGATGTAATAATTTTGATTTTTCTAAGTTCCTGCTCAGATTTACTACTGTAAAATGTTTCCCCTCCCCTTCTTCCTTGGCCAATTTGATGTGAATAGTGAACAAGTAAATAAACTCTTTTATATATAAAATGTGATGTTAAGTTAATGAGAAAATTGAGCAAAGATAAAACTCAGGTGCAAAATGCAAGCACCTCAACTGGATATCATATAAAAAATACAATTTAAAAAGATAACTGTTTTTTTACCTCTTGATGTAATTAACATTTCACTAGAAATGGTGGGGAAAGGTGAGTTTTTTATAAACTGTTATAGTACCACTAATTTGTAGTTAAAATCCTACTAATATTTTTAAAATAATTTTAAATATTAGAAGATGTTAAAAATATGATCACAAGTGAATTTCATATAGTGTTGAAAAGCAGGTTCAAGGTTTGGCCTATTTATGATGTAAAATGATGTTGGTAACACTATTCAAACTTGGTAAGATCTTTGTTTTGGTATTTTAGCGTGATCTGCTATCAACTCAACAAGAAGTGGTAACTGTAGTTTTTGTAAGGCGGAAAATGCAAATGTATTTTGAGGTTATTATTTTCCAAGAAGATGTAAAAGAAAATATGAAAAAAGCTTTAAGTCCTTAAATACTCTAATTGTCTTGAGGGTTGAAAAAAAAACAATTGCTAGCCAAACGAGAAAACTGAAAAAAAGAAAAGAGTCAAACCTGAAAGTAAATGTTCAAGGTAAATAATTTTGGATAGTTGTAAGCCCTCTAAAGTATTTCTTAAAAATAGCTTTAAATGTGGAACGTGTAAATTATTTGTGTAAATAAATGTCTGAATAAAAATATCCTTCGTGGTACAGCGAGGAAAGTGAAACACCTTCCAATATGTGTATCTATTGTAAAAAAGGTTAACAATTTTTATTTTAATGTTTTCCTATTTAATGTTTTGAAATAAACTTGCCTGTTACTTTCATAAAGTAAATAAAATTTAAGAAATATTCTGAATAAAAGAAAGATTTAGACTAAGAGCATGTAAAGTAATGTTTTAAAATGTTTGACTATATTTTGAAAATGAATCAAAACAGAATATACAAAACTGTTAAATGTAATGTAAATCATAAAATAACTATTTTAAAAATAAATTTGAAATCTATTATTTATTCAGAATAATTATTAATTGTCATTGTTCAAAAAGAAATTAAACTAAGTAGACAAAAATATTAAAAATCCCCAATTAAAAAAGTGTTTGTAAATATTGTAATTGACAGCATTACAGTCGTTCTTGCCTTCACGCTGTCCATATACATTAATTGCTTACACTTAGCTGGAACCTCATTTGTTTGTAGTGAACAGGAATATTAGACTCTGCTTTCATGTGTACTGTCTTACTTATATTTACCACACTTAACAGAAGTATGTACACTAAGATTCTTACTAAGTATACATTAAGTGTGAGTCCATGCATGTAAAACATTAATTGCTTTAGATAAACAAGTAGTATAGAAAAAGAATTTTTTAAATCAATTCCTACTGAGGTCGGCAAAGAAAAAATATATTATAATTACTTTAAATTTTATAATTACCATTAATATAAATATGTATATATATATATATATATATATATATATATATATATATATATATATATATACACTTGATATTTTACGTTATCAATTGTTTTTCCGTTGCACTGACTTTATGAAGTTAATATATTACTATTGTAAGTAATTTTGTCCACCATTAAGTGCAATGATTTTACCTTGTGTGATGAGACACCTTTCGGTCACTTGACCATTGTCGAATCTGATATTTTTCTGGTGTAGATGTTCAGTCCGTGATGTTGGTATTTGTTGACGTTACACACATTTTCTCTTGGTCTGCGTGTATGATGTTTTTATATAGTATGTCTTCTGTATATGTGGTCTCTAGGTTCATTAAATTGTTGTGTGTTTTTATAAATGTGGTATTTTTCTAGTGAGTTTAATTCTATTGGGTTATTATTTATTTCAAGTATGGTTAGGTTATTTTCATAGTTTGTTATTTCATGTTTATGTCATATTAGGTGTGCTGCAACATTTGATACTTTTGTATTTTTATTTTTGAATGCTCTGTAATGTTCTTCAAATCTTATTTTAAATGATCTGGTTGTTTTCCCTATGTAAAATGCATTGCAGTCGTTACATGTAATTTTGTAAACTCCTGATAGGTTATGTTTTTCTGTATTTGTTTTGTGATGTGTGTTATTAAGATATTTTATTATTTTGTTGTTTGGTTTGTATGTTGCAGTGTAGTATTCTTTGTTGTATATATTTGTTATTTTTTCTATTTTGTTACTGGTGTATTTATATTTTAGGTAGATTTTTTAATTTTTATTATTTTTGTGTTCAGGTTGTAGTTTTGTGTTGAGATTAGGTTTTTTTGTAAATTTATTGTAGATGTTTTTTATAAGGTGTTTGTTGTATCCATTTTCTATTGATATTTTTGTAATGTTAAATAATTCTTCATTTAATTTTCTTCAAATCTTATTTTAAATGATCTGGTTGTTTTCCCTATGTAAAATGCATTGCAGTCGTTACATGTAATTTTGTAAACTCCTGATAGGTTATGTTTTTCTGTATTTGTTTTGTGATGTGTGTTATTAAGATATTTTATTATTTTGTTGTTTGGTTTGTATGTTGCAGTGTAGTATTCTTTGTTGTATATATTTGTTATTTTTTCTATTTTGTTACTGGTGTATTTATATTTTAGGTAGATTTTTTAATTTTTATTATTTTTGTGTTCAGGTTGTAGTTTTGTGTTGAGATTAGGTTTTTTTGTAAATTTATTGTAGATGTTTTTTATAAGGTGTTTGTTGTATCCATTTTCTATTGATATTTTTGTAATGTTAAATAATTCTTCATTTAATTTTTGTTTGTTATCTTGTGTGTATTTTATTGCTTTATTTATCATGTTACTGTAAGTGTTAATTTTGTGTGTCCAGGGGTGATTAGATTTGTAGTGTATTGTGGTGTTGTTGGAAGTAGGTTTTTTGTGTACGGTAGTTTCTATTTTATTGTTATTTATATTTAAAGTGATGTCAAGATAGTTAATTGTTCTGTTTGTTTCTGTTTCGACAGGGAATTGTATGTTTTCGTTGTATATATTTAGTTTGTTTAGTATTATGATGTGTTCGTTGTGAATGGTGGGTTGGTATATTACATGTATATCGTCTACGTATCTTGTCCATAGTAATATATTATGTGTGTTTAGTATAGGTTTAATTATTATTTGTTCAAAGTGTTGTAGGTATATTTCGGACATGACTGATATGGGTGATCCCATGGGGAGTCCAATTGTTTGTTTATAGTATTTATTGTTAAATTGGAAGTAATTTTGGTTACATATGTGTTTGGTTAGAGTAACAATACTATTTATTATGTTTTCTTTTTCGTTATTGTGTATTAGTTTGTTTTGTATTATTTCTATCGTTTCTTCTACTGGGATACTAGGGTACTTGTTAGTTATGTCATAACTTATTATTTTTGTGTTGTTTGTTTCTATGTTTTATTTTATTAATTAATTCGTATCCATTTTTTATATGTATGTGTTGTTGATTTGTATTTTAGATCTTATTATTATGTCTAGTAATCGCAAAAATACTAGACAAAGAAGGTTAAATAAAATTTGTTGAATTTGTGGTGAGAGGTTGTTTTAATTAATATAAACATTTACGCCACAGTTGCTTCAAGTTGTAGTAATATATTAGCTTCATAAAGTCAGTGCAACGGAAAAATAATGGACAACGTAATATATATATATATATATATTCTTGATATTTAACGTTATCCATTGTTTTTCCGTTGCACTGACTTTATGAAGTTAATATATTACTATGTAAGTAATTTTATCCACCATTAAGTGCAATAATTTTACCTTGAGTGATGAGGCACCTTTCGGTCAATTGACCATTGTCGAATCACTGATGTTTTTCTGTTGTGGATGTTCGGTCTGTGAAGTTGGTGTTTGTTGATGTTACACGCACTTTTTCTTGATCTGTGTGTATGATATTTCTATATAGTATGTCTTCTGTATATGTTGTTTGTAGATTCATTAAGTTGTTGTGTATGTTTTTATAAATGTGGTATTTTTCTAGTGAGTTTAGTTCTATTGGGTTGTTATTTATTTCCAGTATGGTTAGGTTATTTTCGTAATTTGTTATTTCGTGTTTATGGGATATTAGGTGTGCTGCAACATTTGATACTTTAGAATTTTTGTTTTTGAATGCTCTATAATGTTCTTCAAATCTTATTTTAAATGTTCTGGTTGTTTTTCCTATGTAAAAAGCGTAACAGTTGTTGCATGTGATTTTGTAAATTCCTGATAGGTTATGTTTTTCTGAATTTGTTATGTGGTTTGTGTTATTAAGATATTTTATTATTTTGTTGTTTGGTTTGTAAGTTGGAGTGTAGTATTCTTTGTTGTATATATTTGTTATTTTTTCTATTTTGTTATTGGTGTATTTATATTTTAGGTAGATTTTTTTATTTTCATTATTTTCGTGTTCCGGTTGTGGTGTTGTGTTGAGGTTAGGTTTTTTTGTGAATTTATTGTATATATTTTTTATAATGTGTTTGTTGTATCCATTTTCTATTGCTATTTTTGTAATGTTATTTAATTCTTCATTTAATTTTTGTTTGTTATCCTGTGTGTATTTTATTGCTTTATTACATACAACAAACACATTACCTACTGGAAATAAATAACAACCCAATAGAACTAAACTCACTAGAAAAATACCACATTTATAAAAACATACACAACAACTTAATGAATCTACAAACAACATATACAGAAGACATACTATATAGAAATATCATACACACAGATCAAGAAAAAGTGCGCGTAACGTCAACAAACACCAACTTCACAGACCGAACATCCACAACAGAAAAACATCAGTGATTCGACAATGGTCAATTGACCGAAAGGTGCCTCATCACTCAAGGTAAAATTATTGCACTTAATGGTGGATAAAATTACTTACATAGTAATATATTAACTTCATATATATATATATATATATATATATATATATATATATATATATATATATATATATATAGATTTTTTGGACTAGGAGACTGACAGACTTACCTTGGTAAGAGTCCACTCTGTAGTCTTGAAATAGAAACACATAAAAGCACTTAAACAATCATTGTTTAAGTGCTTTTATGTGTTTCTATTTCAAGATCACAGAGTGGACTCTTACCAAGGTAAGTCTGTCATTCTCCTAGTCCAAAAAATCTAAATAATCTTTACCAACCAAAACTAACCTAAATATATATATATATATATATATATATATATATATATATATATATATATATATATATATATATATATAGGTTAGTTCTAGTAGAGCTTAAAGCTTATTTAGGAATTTTTTGTACTTAATAGGAGACTGACAGACTTACCTAAAGGCAATAGTCCAAAACTGCAATCTCTTGGAAATAAGCACATTTAAAACACTTAATACACTTTTATTTGAAATATTTCGATCAACATGATCTTCTTCAGTCAAGAAAGAGAAAACAAAACCTCTTTGTTTTCTCTTTCTTGACTGAAGAAGATCATGTTGATCGAAATATTTCAAATAAAAGTGTATTAAGTGTTTTAAATGTGCTTATTTCCAAGACATTGCAGTTTTGGACTATTGCCTTTAGGTAAGTCTGTCAGTCTCCTATCAAGTCCAAAAAATTCCTATATATATATATATATATATATATATATATATATATATATATATATATATATATATATATATATATATTCAGTTATTATTGTTAATTGTAAAAAATATAAATAAACCAATAACAAAATTTAAAAAAATAACAACTACAAACAACAAAGAACACTACATTCCAATTTACAAACCAAACAACATAAAAATAAAATATCTTAATAACACTAACCACAAAACAAAACAGAAAAACAATCTATCTGAAACCTACAAAATTATATGTATCAACTGCAACGCATTTTACATACTAAAAACAACCAGGTCATTTAAAATAAGATTTGCAGAACATTCAAAATAAAAAATAAAAAAGCATCAAATGTAGCAGAACACCTAATATCACATGAACATGAAATAACAATTTACTAAAATAACCTATCGTACTTGAAATAAATGATAACCCAATAGAACTAAACTGACTAGAAAAATACCACATCTATAAAAACATACACAACATATGCAGACGACCGACAAAAACATCATGCGAGTGGCACAAAAGGAAACATATATGCCGTTAACAAATACCAACATCACGGACCGAACAACGACATCAGAATAATAGAGAAAATTAATTTAGTGATTCGACAATAATCAAGTGACCGAAAGGTGCCTCATCACATAAGGTAAAAATAATTGCACTTAGTGGTGGAATAATTGTTTACAATTAACAATAATAACTGTATAAAGTCAGTGCATTGGAAAAACAATGGATGTGAAATATTACGATATATATATATAATAAATTAAAAATATTTCATAAACAAGAATACTTTTAATGAATATATTTATTCAAAGCTTTTCGCCGATAAAATAGTACCAGCATCTTCAGGAAAATAATTATCTAATAAAATATTTTTACAAAATTAAATCATATGTGCTACAAACGACCATTTGTAGATGAGTTGTATGTTATTGAATGTAACGACAGTTATCGAAATATATATATATATATATATATATATATATATATATATATATGAAGTTAATATATTACTATGTAAGTAATTTTATCCACCATTAAGTGCAATAATTTTACCTTGAGTGATGAGGCACCTTTCGGTCAATTGACCATTGTCGAATCACTGATGTTTTTCTGTTGTAGATGTTCGGTCTGTGAAGTAGGTGTTTGTTGACGTTACGCGCACTTTTTCTTGATCTGTGTGTATGATATTTCTATATAGTATGTCTTCTGTATATGTTGTTTGTAGATTCATTAAATTGTTGTGTAAGTTTTTATAAATGTGGTATTTTTCTAGTGAGTTTAGTTCTATTGGGCTTTATTTATCATGTTACTGTAAGTGTTAATTTTGTGTGTCCAGGGGTGGTTAGATTTGTAGTGTATTGTGGTGTTGTTGGAAGTAGGTTTCCTGTATACTGTAGTTTCTATTTTATTATCATTTATATTTAAAGTAATGTCGAGGAAGTTGATTGTTCTATTTGTTTCTGTTTCAACGGTGAATTGTATGTTTTCGTTGTATGTATTTAGTTTGTTTAATATTATGACGTGTTCGTTGTGAATGGTAGGTTGGTATATTACAAGTATATCATCTACATACCTTGTCCATAGTGAGATATTGTGTGTGTTTATTACAGGTTTAATTATTATTTGTTCAAAGTGTTGTAAATATATTTCTGACATGACAGATGATATGGGTGAACCCATGGGGAGTCCTGTTGTTTGTTTATAATATTTATTGTTAAATTGGAAGTAATTTTGGTTACATATGTGTTTGGTTAGCGTAATGATACTATCTATTATGTTTCTTTTTTCGTTATTGTGTATCAGTTTGTTTTTTATTATTTCTATGGTTTCTTCTATTGGGATACTAGGGTACATGTTAGTTATGTCATAACTTATTATTTTTGTGTTGCTGTTTGTTTTTATCGTTTTTATTTTATTAATTAATTCGTATCCATTTTTTATATTGTATGTGTTGTTGTTATGTATTTTAGATCTTAGGATTTTGTCTAGAATTTTTGCGATTATGTAAGATGGTGCTGTTGTGAAATTTATTAGTGGTCTAAATGGTGTGTTGGGTTTGTGGATTTTAGGTATCCCTGATAATACTGGTGCGCATGGTTTGAATGGGTATAATCTTGTGTGGTATTTTAATTTATTGTTATAGTTAGGGTGTTGCGGTGAGTGACAATTAAGTTTTTTTATTGTAATAAGGTATTTGTTAGTTGGGTCTGGGATTTGTTCGTATTTATTTTCTTTTATGTAGTTAGTCATTGAATCGATATATTTGGTATTTTCTATACCAAATATATATATTAATATATATATATATACATAATATATATATATATATATATATATATATATATATACCTGATATATAGTAAATATCAAGAATATATATATATATATATATATATATATATATATATATATATATATGACTATCAGGAATATATAAATAAGTTGTATTTTGCTACTCATATTATTTCTAAGTTTAAACTTCCAGTAATCAGTAGGGCTTTCCATTAATCTGACAATCCCATATTTGCCAGATTAGCAATGGACTGCTGTATTTTCATACCAGAAATCTATACATCTTTCTGTTACCTGAAAGATACTTATCAGTTTTTATTTTTTGACAAAGGTGAATTTTCAAAATATATTTTTAGTGTTTATTTCATCTTGCAGTTTTTGTGTTGTACATCTTGAGGTTTTTCCGGCAAAAAAACCACTAATTACTGATATTTTTCAGCAGATGCGTTTTTGCAGTAGGGCAGCGCATTATTCAATGCTGTGAGTCATGGAAAAGACTGTTGCTCAGGTGTGTTGTTTTGGTGTGAGTCTGTGGTGTCCTATTTTTCATAGGGAAGTTGTTAATTATTTGTTCAAATATAAGTATTTGATTGTGAATGTGTTGTGCATAGTATTGAACAATGTGCTGATCTAGTGTTAAAGGCGTCTTCAGCAGACGCTGAAATCAGTAAGTAGTGGTTTTTTTGCCAAGTTATTACCAAAAGTGTGTTTATTTCATGAAAACAGACTGAACTATTACAAAGGTAAGTTTGTTAATCTCCTAACTTGTCCAAACCAACAGTTGAGTGTATAAATATACTTTGTGTGTTATAACATCATTAAAGTTTACTTTGATGACATGCTTCTGGTTTCACATGACCTTCTTGAGATCTCAGAGTTTATCAGCCTTCTACGATCCCAGGATAGCTGCACAGTATATTAAACAGTTCAAAGGAGTCTTTTAGTTGATCTGATTGAATTTTTAGAATAGTTTGTCATAATATCTGTTAATCTCGTAAATAAATGTGTTGCAGAAAAAGATAACTTTTAGAACATATTTTATGCAACTTGAGTTTGAAGGTTCAGTGGTATACCAGAGTCTAAAAAATTGGAGGTAGATGGGACTGAGACCTCCTTGGATTACCGAAAACTCTTATTACACGGAAATACTTTCCTGTACCTTAGAATAAACAGGAGTTTTAATGATCTCTAATCTATAGTTAAAATTGCATCAAATAATTTCATAGGACTTTATATGAACATTTCTTGCAAGCCCGAGTCATTATTTTGTTTGAAATAGGTAAAATAGGCTTAAATTTGACAGAAGCTTGAAATTTCAAGACTACTGTATTAAAACTAATGTAGCTTGTGTTTTCTCTAGTCAAACTTTTGACTGAAGGCTATATGGTTTTATAATTCCATCTGAAGAACTCATGAACAATCTACTCATTCACGTCTAAAAATAAATAGTACTGAAAAAACATTATTTCATTGATCTAAAAGTTCGGAACTGGTAATTGAGGTCTGAATTGATAAGGGATATACCCTCCTTAACAGGGAGCCTTATCTAACACCAAAAGTAGGAGTAATTGCTACTATAAACATATTTTTACATATTTATTTTAAACAGTAAAAAGTAATGTTTTGTCCGCAAAATGTGAAATATTCATCGTGCAAGTCACTCAAATTTGGTTTTTAGTGCTTCTGTGAAGACTTGCAAGCTATTACAATTTATTGCCAACATAATACTAACAAGTGTAATTTTTATAAAAAACCTCAGGATTAACAACACAAAAATGCAAACTTCCAAGCTAGTTTCAAGTAGGGAATTTCTTTCAACTTGAAAATTTTTCATTTTTACAAAATTGATTTCTAGAACTTCTGTGAACACTACCAAGCTAGTTGGCAATTTCTTTCAACTAAGAAATTTTTACAAAATATACTACTTAGAAAATAAACTTATTTCTGTAATAGTAATTTGAAAGTCTTATTTTGTGTAAAAATATCTTGACAGTAAATTAAAGAAACCTTACTTTAAAGGCCCAAAGTAATTGATTAAAAATTCAGCTTAGATAAGCCCATATAAAAAATCCAAGAGGAATTTCATTTTGATTTGAATATATTTTCTGACTGGCTTTCGGTATTAATATAAAAAAATTGTTAAATGTAATATTTGTGCTTTAAATTTTATATAAATTCTTTAATATTATATAGGTATTGACAAAAGGAATCTTTGAACATTGCATCATTGCAATTAATCAATTGCCTATGCAATTTTAAATTTATACAAGTAGTTTATAATTCATTTTAATTTTTAAGTAAGTTTAAATAGAAAAGGAATTAAATCTAGGTTAATATTCTGCATGTCAGAGTGATCTGGCGTTCCTAGCGTAGCTGCACTGACTTTGGTTCACATTTTTTTGGTCCTAAAAACTGCCATCGAGTTCTCTCACAAGAAGTTCTGATTACTGGCGGCTCTCCAAAACGCATCAACAAAAGTTAATACGATGTTGCTAGGAATGGAAGATAACTATGACACTCAAAATAGTAATTGAATTTTAAAAATCCACTTAATGCAGTGATTTTTATTCTGCCTAAGTGGCTATGTATCAGGGATCTACTTATTTTATTTAAACGAAGCAACAGATTGCCTAAAACATGTACTCTAACTGCATTTTGTGTGTTGCCAACTCACAAAGCTTTAATAAATTTCAGTTTTGAAAAAAGATTATTTTCTCTGCTGCCTGAAATGATTGTGAAGATACTAAAACACTAAGGGTGGCTAAATTTTCTACCAAATCATATATTTATAGAGAATTCACTTATGATGATTGCTTAGTGTTGAAATTCTTTTGTATTGGTAAGTTCTTAAAAATTGTTGTATTTAGTGGTTAAATTTTTTACAAGTTGTAAGATTGCGTAGTTTCAACATTTTAAGTTTATGTTGTTTTCTACATTATAATGGCTGTAACCAGTGGGATAGTTAAACCGTGTAATATATAAGTTTATATTTGCCGCCTTAATCTCAAAACTCCTGGAAGTAGGTTTTTGTTATTATTTAGAACATGAATATTGTTCTTTTTCTTCGCAGTTGCGTTTAGAACATTTAAAAGTAAAGGGTATGGAAAACTGGACCGCATTTTTAATAAAATTATTTTTAGTGTTAACTTTTTATGGTGTTAGTTGACAATGGGACACAGCCGTCCTCAACAAGTATAAGCAAGTTCTACTATAGGCAAGTTGTAAAATATTTACAAGTGTTTTAGTGGAAACTAGTAGCTCACGCGAAGATGGAATCAACAAATACAAATTTATTTTACATATTCTTCTTTAATTTTAACATTTGTTGATTCCATCTTCGCATGAGCTACTAGTAATCACTTACACTTTTTAAAAAATGTTTTAACTTGCCTATAGTAGCACTTACTTTGCTTGTTGAGGACGGCCGTTTCGGGAGATGTGTCCCTTTGTCAACTCAGACCGTAACGGTTTGAGTTGACAAAGGGACACATCTCCTGAAACGGCCGTCCTCAACAAGCAAAGTAAGTGCTACTACAGGCAAGTTAAAACATTCTTTAATTTTGTCTATATTCTGAGTATCGAAATTCTTAAATTGTTTGGATTTGTCTTTAACATATGTTTTTGTAGAGAATTCATTTTTGCATTCATACTCTTTACCTTGCAATGGGTATTCATGCTGCGTAAAATTATTATTGGAATATAAATTCTAGTATTTTATTTGTTTTTACTAATAATTTAAATTTCCAGTATTTTGAAATTGTAAAATAGTACACATTAAACTTTACAACTAGACTAAATTTTAAAAACTTTACAACTAGACTAAATTTTAAAAACTTTACAACTAGACTAAATTTTAAAATGATTAAAGCGCTATTTTTACTCCCTTAAAAAATGTTTTAAATAATTTGCAGTTTTTTATAGTATATAACAGATTTAATAAAAAAAGCAATAAATCCTAATGTTTGTACAATTTAAATAAATACCTCTGTTGGCCGGATAATGAACCTCATAAGACCTCGGTTGCATGTTAAGAAAATGTTGAGTACTCACTAGGCTGTTGCTGTACCGCACCCATTTCAGCTATATGAAACATTTACAAAATTTAAGACGTTTCAACTAATATTAAAATAATGTTTCATAGCATCATTTTCAGAGCTATGTTATATACTCCATTAGCTCTAGTATGTATTATGTTTTGGTTATATAACTCTAATGTCATTTATTTAAAACATATTAAAAAGCAAAATTTATTTTATATCTGTTTAAATCTAAATTACAATATTTGTCAACATTTGCTGTTAATTAAAAAATTAGACAGCAGTTGGTATGTTAAGTTGATTTAGGATTTAAGAGTTAATGTTGAAAACAGGATTCTTAAATGCTAGCGATACCTTGTACTTTTAATGCCGAATAAATAGGTTTATACATGTATACCAATGGATCCTGACGAAATGAAAATAACCAGTTACAGATACAGATGACTTTTTTCATAAAATAATCCGTTCTAGGTATCTAAACAATTTCCTAGGCTATATCGCATATTACAAGAGCATTTTTCTTTTATAGATAGGCTACTGTTACCTATATTCTTTTGATTTCATACACATTGTCTCTAGTTTTATTCATTTAACCCTATAATATTATAGCACTTTGGGAACAAGGTGGTTATTTAATCAAGGTGATTTGGAAAACTCACTTCACTAAAAAATTCACTTTATATTCACATGAATTGTTAGACACGGCACATTTTCACAACTAACTCTTTCAAACTAACCTGTTCTTGTTAACATTCTCAACCCCTACTAAAGATATTTTTGGCTAACGGAAAGACAGATGTTCAACTGTACTGTAATCTTTACAGATTCTCTGTCTCTTGTCAAGTACCACCTTGTCTTATACATCAAAAATTATTTGAGCAAATATATTCAAGGCCTTATTTCTCTTTATAACTTAAACCTACTTTTATAAATTCCAATTATTTAATTTTAACGACTATCACTATGCTGATGTTTTTTTATAATGGCTGTGGTCAACACTTCACTAGGTTACAAAACAAATATTTCATTTAGAGCTCCAAATTTGAAATATGTATTTTAGTATTTTTTTACTTTCATATAGTCTTAAATAATTTATATAGACTACTTGTAAACTTTGCTAGTACAAGTTTTATAATGATGGAATCCTGAATACTCAATATTTCAATGCTGAAATATTAAGCTCTTATTTCAGAGTTTATAAGGCGAACAAAAATTAGTTTTATTGTTGAAAGTTATAGACTTATTGCAGCATTCAGTTTGATTAATACATGTGTTGCATTTTCTTCACATTAAAAACAATATGTCTCCTGCATAGCTTAAAGTTTAACTACCATTTCTCATTATGCATCTAAAGTTCAAATTTTATTAGAAATTGGGTAAAGATTTGAACCAAATACCGCTTAATCGATTGTATCAAATGATTTTTATTTTGTACAGAATAAATTTCTTTTAATTTATAAACAAGGATGAAAATCAATTTGATGCTACTAATTAGGTGTATTAAAAATAATTTAAAACTATTAAAAAGCTATATGAATTATTTTAGGCTGTTAAAATTAATGATAAAAATTAATTATCAGCTTGATTATAAGAAACCTATTACAGTAATAATCAATAACAGTGTTAAACATATTAATACAATACTAAAATACATGATTACCAGTATAAATGTAATTGTGTCAAATGCGAGTTTTATTATTTTTTTAAAATATTCAGTCTGTTAAACCTAAATATATGTATATATAAACCTAAACTTATAGGTATATAAGTTACTGTACATTGTACATTATTATAATAGATTAGATGCCCCCCTTTGCCTATTCAAAGCCTACTAACAGATTACATGATACTTTCTATATTCAAAGCCTACTAATAAATTGGCTGCCTCCCTTGTATATTCAACAGTTACTAATAGATTAGCTGTTCCCCTGTATATTCAAAGCTTACTAATGGACTATGTGTCTCCTTGTATATATAAAGCCTATTAATATATTAGCTGGGACAAGGATTGCAATATGAGTTTTGAAATAACTGATATCTTATGATTTAAAAAAACAGCTGATTTTATGTTATAGGTTATGTAGTAGAACAGCTGTTTTAAGGCAAATGTTATGATACTTTATTTAATAATTTACTGTATGGTGATAGTTTTTTTTTTAAAAATAATTCATTAAATAAATTTAATAATAAATTAATTTTAGTTTTACATGGGATAAAATCGTTTCATAAAAGGGGTAACGTTGACGGCATAGGCAATCCATGCTATTTGGCGTAATATAAGTGATAACATGATTACATAAGAAAGCTGATTTTATGTTATTGGTTATGTGGTAGAAAAAATAAAACAACCTGAAATATAGGTTTATTTATTTTCAAATGAACACATAGGTTATTCTAATGTACGAAAACGTTGGTTATTCCAACGAAGATTAAAGCAGCTGTTTTAACTTATAGTTTGTTACTTTATTTATAAAAATATAAATAAAATAACATTTTTCGCTGGTGATCTAAGTAGGAATTAACCTTATCAAATAAGAATTTTTGTTTATATTACTTGTATTACATACAAAATCTAACTAATATAATAATGGGAAAAACGATTGAATGTTAAAATAATACAAATATTACAAATATTTGAAACAAAGTAGTAAACATCTCTGGATCTCTATGTATGGGGATTGACCAATACATAAATAGTTAGAGCTACTGAGAACTTCGGGGCAAGCCATTTCAGATCTAGCCAGTGCTTGTAGTACGAAAATATTCCGGTAGATCAGTACTTGTAAAATATCGCAAAGTATTGTTAAATATACCGTAATAAGAAGGTATCTTGGAAACAAACCTTCCCGAAAAACAGTCGTAACGAACTTATTGGATAAATCTGAGAAATGATTCCTACAAATTGGATGCAAGAAAGATACATCCAAAATAATTCAATGAACGGTTGTAATACAAGAAATAAAAACTACCAGACAATTCAAATAACGTGGCATTAGCTGTCTATTCACATTCAAAATATATGTCTACATAAAATGGTGGTCAAGAACACATTGAACCATAGCCTAGTATGGCCGTAGTGAAGTATGACTGGATACATACAGTGCTTGTGTTAATTGTAGGTAGGTTATTTCAGCGGGAATAATACCAAGGCTACGGGAAGCATTAGTTTTCTGCTCTTATTGTGCCGGCAAATTACATACTTAGCTCACCTGACCCGGTCATTAGAACTGCGGGATACAGTCATGGTTTTATCTAAGGAGGGCATGGATGCTATGCGGGGCTTATCCACTCATACATTCTCCAAAGGGAAAAGTGTTTGTGTATTACTTACTATTTGATGGAAAATTCCATGTACTTAATACTTAAATAACCTTATAAAACACGATCTTAGTCATACGATAAGAAAACTACAGGAGGAATATGAGGCAGCAACAACAACATTCTAAAACTTGATTATCTAATAGTAGGCAAAGACGAGATTTTTGACCTTAGCTTAGAAAACACTGTAATCAAACCTCCAAATATCTAAGGGCGATTTTTAATAAGAATTGCGATAGTGAGGATGAAATCAGGGGAAGACTAAACAAAGGCAGATCAGTGACACCAACTTTAAACACTCTACAGTTCAGAGGAATGGGATGTTACGAATTCTAACAGTAACAAACTCATGACGATAGAAATGGACTACTTAAGGCGACGCTACGTTGAATCGAGACTTGAAAGGATCAGAAATAGGCAAATACGTAACGAAATGAAAATGGATAAAAATATAAGGGAGATAGAAAGAAGACAACTAACATGGTTTGGACACGTAAAGAGAACGGAGAAAGTGGCCTGCAAAGGTAATAGAGTAGATTCAACCTGAGAAAAGAAAGGGACGACGGCCACGAAGAAGTTGGCGTGATGGCATCGACGAAGCAATGTCTGGAAGAAACCTAGAAGAGGCATAATATATAGCAGAAGAAATTGGAAATTTGAGACGGAGAGGTGGCAACAGCTGTAACAGATCCGTTATAAAAAAATAAGTACATAATCTCACCCACCCTTCTGTATGGCCCCAGTAGCAGATCTCCTTCAGATATCTAATACATTTCCCTGTAGGTAGAGAGATAATCAAGGACAGATGAAATAAGGTAGTACTAAAAACAGGGCATAACGTTCTTTTAGGAAAAGGGAAAAATTGGTGCGTTGTCGGGTTAGGTTCAATCATACGTAGCTTTCCTTTCCTCCGGGGTGAAGAGGTACCGACTACCGTTACGCAGGGTTTCAATGGGTTTTTGTCCTAAACATTCTTCAAAATGGCTTAGTTATTTATACCATTTATAAAAAAATTAAAATGAACACATTTTCATTATAAATTTTTAATATGTAATAAAGTAATACATTTTTCAATTGGATGAATTAAGATTAAATATTGTTTAAACATGTCCGCCTCTTTTAATTTACCACTGTTAAGCATTTTGAGGCAAATCTTGAATTTCTATTCTTCAAACATATAATATCTAATTAGATTGCTTTGGTAAACTAGAATTTATTAGATTCATATAAGTAACGATGCCTTGAATTTTTACTCTCCAAACGCAAGATAACTGGTTACATTGCTTAGGTATACCAGAACTTATGCACATTGCTAATCATAATCACTTCCAGAATAATTATGTAGTTGTATACGTAATTTCTTAAATTTCGTTCTTCAATCGTACAATATTTAGTTGGCTTGCTTTGATCAATTGGAATTTACATTTTATTAAAATCGCACTTAAATCAGAAGAGTGATCTGTAACGAGCGGCAGAGTTCGATTTTTCAGCGGCTACTTCCAATTTTAAATGCACTCACAATTTTTGCTCTATTGGAGTGTAATGTAATAAGTTGTATTATTTATCTTGAAATTTTGTCAATCATAATCACTTCCAGATTCACTTTGTAGTTGTATACGTAATATCTTTAATTTCGTTTATCAATCGTACAATATTTGGCTGGATTGCTTTGGTAAACTGGAATTTATATATTAATAATATCGTAGTTAATATCAGAAGAGTGATCTGTAATGAGCAGCAGAGTTCATTTTTCAGAGGCTGCTTCCAATTTTAAATGCACTCACAATTTCTGCTGTATTGGATAGGAGAATAAGTCTCATTATATATCTCGAAATTTTTGCTAATCATAATCACTTCCAGATTCATTTTGTAATTTTATAGGTAATATCTTTAATTTCGTTTATCAATCGTACAATATTTAGCTGGCTTGCTTTGGTAAACTGGAATTTATATATTAATAATATCGTAGTTTATATCAGAAGAGTGATCTGTAATGAGCAGCAGAGTTCATTTTTCAGAGGCTGCTTCCAATTTTAAATGCACTCACAATTTTTGCTCTATTGGAGTGTAATGTAATAAGTTGTATTATTTATCTTGAAATTTTGTCAATCATAATCACTTCCAGATTCACTTTGTAGTTGTATACGTAATATCTCTAATTTCGTTCATCAATCGAACGATATTTAGCTGGCTTGCTTTGGTAAACTGGAATTTATATATTAATAAAATCGCCTTTTAAATCAGAGGAGTGATCTGTAATGAGCAGCAGAGTTTGAATTTTACGAGGCTACTTCTATTTTCAAATGCACTCACAATTTTTGAAGTAAAGAAGACAGTTATGATTTCATGTTATATTGTTAGGAACGTGCCTAGGTCTTGCATCTCATGTTTTATTGAAGTTGGAAAATCAGTTTATTTATTTTCAAATTTTGCTGGTGTAAAATGTATGGTAAATACTGTTAAAAGTCAAGGTATACTGTTAAACATCACTGACCACCTTACTGTTAAAATTCACTGCGTACTGATAAACATCACTGACAACCTTACTGTTAAAATTCACTGCGTACTGATAAACATCACTGACCACCTTACTGTTAAAACTCACTGTGTACTGTTAAACATCACTGACCCCCTTACTGTTAAAATTCACTGCGTACTGATAAACATCACTGACCACCTTACTGTTAAAATTCACTGTGTACTGTTAAACATCACTGACCACCTTACTGTTAAAATTCACTGTGTACTGTTAAACATCACTGACCACCTTACTGTTAAAATTCACTGTGTACCGTTAAACATCACTGACCACCTTACTGTTAAAATTCACTGTGTACTGTTAAACATCACTGACCACCTTACTGTTAAAATTCACTGTGTACTGTTAAACATCACTGACCACCTTACTGTTAAAATTCACTGTGTACTGTTAAACATCACTGACCACCTTACTGTTAAAATTCACTGTGTACTGATAAACATCACTGACCACCTTACAGTTAAAATTCACTGTGTACCGTTAAACATCACTGACCACCTTACTGTTAAAATTCACCACGTACTGTTAAACATCACTGACCACCTTACTGTTAAAATTCACTGTGTACTGTTAAACATCACTGACCACCTTGCTGTTAAAATTCACTGTGTACTGTTAAACATCACTGACCACCTTACTGTTAAAATTCACTGTGTACTGTTAAACATCACTGACCACCTTACTGTTAAAATTCACTGTGTACTGTTAAACATCACTGACCCCCTTACTGTTAAAATTCACTGTGTACCGTTAAACATCACTGACCACCTTACTGTTAAAATTCACTGTGTACTGTTAAACATCACTGACCACCTTACAGCTAAAATTCACTGTGTACTGTTAAACATCACTGACCACCTTACAGCTAAAATTCACTGTGTACCGTTAAACATCACTGACCACCTTACTGTTAAAATTCACTGCGTACCGTTAAACATCACTGACCACCTTACTGTTAAAATTCACTGTGTACCGTTAAACATCACTGACCACCTTACTGTTAAAATTCACTGTGTACTGTTAAACATCACTGACCACCTTACTGTTAAAATTCACTGTGTACCGTTAAACATCACTGACCACCTTACTGTTAAAATTCACTGTGTACTGTTAAACATCACTGACCACCTTACAGCTAAAATTCACTGTGTACCGTTAAACATCACTGACCACCTTACTGTTAAAATTCACTGCGTACTGTTAAACATCACTGACCACCTTACTGTTAAAATTCACTGTGTACTGTTAAACATCACTGACCACCTTACAGCTAAAATTCACTGTGTACCGTTAAACATCACTGACCACCTTACTGTTAAAATTCACTGTGTACTGTTAAACATCACTGACCACCTTACTGTTAAAATTCACCGCGTACCGTTAAACATCACTGACCACCTTACTGCTAAAATTCACTGTGTACCGTTAAACATCACTGACCACCTTACTGTTAAAATTCACTGTGTACCGTTAAACATCACTGACCACCTTACTGTTAAAATTCACTGTGTACTGTTAAACATCACTGACCACCTTACAGTTAAAATTCACTGTGTACAGTTAAACATCACTGACCACCTTACTGTTAAAATTCACTGCATACTGATAAACATCACTGACCACCTTACTGTTAAAATTCACTGTCTACTGTTAAACATCACTGACCACCTTACTGTTAAAATTCACTGTGTACTGTTAAACATCACTGACCACCTTACTGTTAAAATTCACCACGTACTGTTAAACATCACTGACCACCTTACTGTTAAAATTCACTGTGTACTGTTAAACATCACTGACCACCTTACAGTTAAAATTCACTGTGTACCGTTAAACATCACTGACCACCTTACTGTTAAAATTCACCACGTACTGTTAAACATCACTGACCACCTTACTGTTAAAATTCACTGTGTACTGTTAAACATCACTGACCACCTTGCTGTTAAAATTCACTGTGTACTGTTAAACATCACTGACCACCTTACTGTTAAAATTCACTGTGTACTGTTAAACATCACTGACCACCTTACTGTTAAAATTCACTGTGTACTGTTAAACATCACTGACCACCTTACTGTTAAAATTCACTGTGTACCGTTAAACATCACTGACCACCTTACTGTTAAAATTCACTGTGTACTGTTAAACATCACTGACCACCTTACTGTTAAAATTCACTGTGTACCGTTAAACATCACTGACCACCTTACTGTTAAAATTCACTGTGTACTGTTAAACATCACTGACCACCTTACAGCTAAAATTCACTGTGTACCGTTAAACATCACTGACCACCTTACTGTTAAAATTCACTGTGTACTGTTAAACATCACTGACCACCTTACTGTTAAAATTCACTGCGTACCGTTAAACATCACTGACCACCTTACTGCTAAAATTCACTGTGTACCGTTAAACATCACTGACCACCTTACTGTTAAAATTCACTGTGTACCGTTAAACATCACTGACCACCTTACTGTTAAAATTCACTGTGTACTGTTAAACATCACTGACCACCTTACAGTTAAAATTCACTGTGTACAGT
This sequence comes from Prosapia bicincta, assembly GCA_036971475.1. Classification (NCBI taxonomy): domain Eukaryota; kingdom Metazoa; phylum Arthropoda; class Insecta; order Hemiptera; family Cercopidae; genus Prosapia; species Prosapia bicincta. The sequence continues at coordinate 162,815,300 of JBAIZL010000004.1, forward strand.
TAAACATCACTGACCACCTTACTGTTAAAATTCACCGTGTACTGTTAAACATCACTGACCACCTTACTGTTAAAATTCACTGTGTACTGTTAAACATCACTGACCACTTTACTGTTAAAATTCACTGTGTACTGTTAAACATCACTGACCACCTTACTGTTAAAATTCACTGTGTACTGTTAAACATCACTGACCACCTTACAGTTAAAATTCACAGTGTACCGTTAAACATCACTGACCATCTTACTGTTAAAATTCACTGTGTACTGTTAAACATCACTGACCACCTTACTGTTAAAATTCACTGTGTACTGTTAAACATCACTGACCACCTTACTGCTAAAATTCACTGTGTGCCGTTAAACATCACTGACCACCTTACTGTTAAAATTCACTGTGTACTGTTAAACATCACTGACCACCTTACAGTTAAAATTCACTGTGTACTGTTAAACATCACTGACCACCTTACTGTTAAAATTCACTGTGTACTGTTAAACATCACTGACCACCTTACAATTAAAATTAACTGTGTACTGTTAAACATCACTGACCACCTTACAGTTAAAATTCACTGTGTACCGTTAAACATCATTGACCACTTTACTGTTAAAATTCACCGTGTACTGTTAAACATCACTGACCACCTTACTGTTAAAATTCACTGTGTACTGTTAAACATCACTGACCACCTTACAGTTAAAATTAACTGTGTACTGTTAAACATCACTGACCACCTTACTGTTAAAATTCACTGTGTACTGTTAAACATCACTGACCACCTTACAGTTAAAATTCACTGTGTACCGTTAAACATCACTGACCACCTTACTGTTAAAATTCACTGTGTACCGTTAAACATCACTGACCACCTTACTGTTAAAATTCACTGTGTACTGTTAAACATCACTGACCACCTTACTGTTAAAATTCACTGTGTACTGTTAAACATCACTGACCACCTTGCTGTTAAAATTCACTGTGTACTGTTAAACATCACTGACCACTTTACTGTTAAAATTCACTGTGTACCGTTAAACATCACTGACCACCTAACAGTTAAAATTCACTGTGTACCGTTAAACATCACTGACCGCCTTACTGTTAAAATTTACTGTGTACTGTTAAACATCACTGTCCACCTTACAGTTAAAATTCACTGTGTACTGTTAAACATCACTGACCACCTTACTGTTAAAATTCACTGTGTACTGTTAAACATCACTGACCACCTTACAGTTAAAATTAACTGTGTACTGTTAAACATCACTGACCACTTTACTGTTAAAATTCACTGTGTACCGTTAAACATCACTGACCACCTTACAGTTAAAATTCACTGTGTACCGTTAAACATCACTGACCACCTTACTGTTAAAATTCACTGTGTACTGTTAAACATCACTGACCACCTTACAGTTAAAATTCACTGTGTACCGTTAAACATCACTGACCACCTTACTGTTAAAATTCACCGTGTACTGTTAAACATCACTGACCACCTTACTGTTAAAATTCACTGTGTACTGTTAAACATCACTGCCCACCTTACAGTTAAAATTAACTGTGTACTGTTAAACATCACTGACCACCTTACTGTTAAAATTCACTGTGTACTGTTAAACATCACTGACCACCTTACAGTTAAAATTCACTGTGTACCGTTAAACATCACTGACCACCTTACTGTTAAAATTCACTGTGTACCGTTAAACATCACTGACCACCTTACTGTTAAAATTCACTGTGTACTGTTAAACATCACTGACCACTTTACTGTTAAAATTCACTGTGTACCGTTAAACATCACTGACCACCTAACAGTTAAAATTCACTGTGTACCGTTAAACATCACTGACCACCTTACTGTTAAAATTCACTGTGTACCGTTAAACTTCAATGACTATTTTAATTAATTTTGAAATGCACGGTGTATTGTTTACTCTCTATTTAACTTCCTTATTGATAAAATACCACCGTCAATTTACGCTCATTATTCAAATTATGATTTGATTAAAATTTTTACTATACATTTAGTTCTGTCATCTCATAGCAAGACCTAGCCATTAATTTTGTTATCTGATACAAATAAGAACAGTTTAGTAAAAATTTTTAAGCCGAAATAAAGGCCGTTGCTAAGCAATCCAACGTTGCAAATATACAACAATTAATATCTATTACTTTTATTAGGTGTTTTACTACATTTTTTATACTACACTTTTATTTTAATCTGAAGTTTTACAAATTGTGCTGTCAATAAGTCTCTTTCTTCACACAAAGTAAACGTTCAAACAGACTAGCGGTAGATTTGTCTATTATGGCCTAAACATAGGGGCCCTTGACATTTTATTTTCCTAAATGAACTCAAGACGTAAATCACAGTCGGTTCAGGGCCTTAACTCTCATGAGAGTGGCTTCTGAAAAGTCAAAGAATAACGAAAAAAATGAAGATTATAAAGTTTTATACACTTAAATGAATATGAAAAGGTATTTTATATACTAAGTGAACGAGTCGAATACATTTTCCTTGTTTATTTTTAAAAGTTTATGTTAATTAGCTGATGTAAATGTTACGATATCTTCAATTAGCGTCAACCTGTTTTCCAATTTCCTTATGAGGGTTCAGGCTGGCAATTTCTCGGCTGGTGCAGGTTCAAGGTAAGGTTTTAAAGAGCTTTCGATTCGATGGAAAAGTCAGAAATTGCATTTTCACGATGGATAACGAGTTGTTTAAAACTTTATTTTAAAAATGAATAAACATTTTTTATGGGGAGTTTGGTATCTGTAATTTCTGCCAGTGTTGAACTTCGTACTGATAAATTGTGTTTGATAATAACTAAACACTGAAATTAATTTCTGATTTCTATTTGTTTTTATTCCTCACATGTAGCCTTCAAATGAGTTGTTATTTAACAAATTGTGTAAGTTCAAAATTTTCATTTTATGGTCATTGAAATGTACATAAGGGTTTAGTTCAGGTAACTTGTATTATTGGAGTTTTTTTTATTATTTTAGTAGTTTTAGGGTGTTTGCCAATATTTTCATTGTAATATATTTCACTACCACTGTGCTCTTGATATGGTATAAGAAGCAGCACTAGTTGTATAACAAAGCACGGTTTTTTAACAGATCTATTCAAAGCCTTCAGATTTTCGACTGACTAGTTCATGAAATTATTATACTACCATCACTTATATTTGAGAGTAGACATTTTAAAAATACAATTATTTATATCGACGATAAAACTTGTCAGATTAAAGCCACGAAAATTCCTAATTCCGAACTTATGGAAGTAGAACAATCACCTCTGATATAAAGTTAGTCATATATCCGCCTAAAACGAGTATAGAAATTCAAGAAAGTAAAAGAAATTTCAATTTTATCGTTAAAAAAACTACGGCCACCTTAAATTTAATCTTTATCACATAAATATCAATGTTGAAATTCAAGGAAATGAAATTAATACATCGATGTTAAAAGTAGTCAAATTACTGCCATAAGTTACTAAATCAGAGTTTATCAAAATTTAAAAAAATCACCTGATTTTAAGCTAGTCAATATTGTCTTAATATCGATATAGAAAATCAAGAAAGATACATCGATTTTAACAGTAGTGAAAATAATGCCACCTAAATATGATTTTCGAAATCGTAGAATGTAAATAAAACATACCTAATGTTAATTACAATTACATATTGGAACAATTACAGACAGTACAAAGTTTCGAAAATCATGGAAATAAAATTTCTCGATTTTACGGTTTCGATACAACTTACATTTCAATCTTAAACTCACAGGGAAAAAATCAATTTTAGTTAACCTAGTAAAAGTAGGGCCTACTGCCAACTTGAAGTAATATAAATGTATATATAAATAATAGAAACAACCAAAGTTAAAAGTATTTAAACGAAGGTTAACTAAAAATATCAATAGCGAAATTAATGGCTGTAAAAACGTGGATATTAGTTCCGTAAAATAGTTATAGCTGTGAAACACACGATACATCAGTATGATGTTTTATATATAAGAAGTTAAGGACATTTTCTAGAAAGACACTTTTCACAATAGAGTCTAGCGTGTAGCAATAGAAATACTGTGCACCCTCCTTGAATAGTCCCACGCTTTAATCATGAGCTCTCAATTGTAAACCTCTTCTCCTTGGAGGCTAGACAACAAACGCCTACTCTACACCGCGTAGGAAAAGGCAACACAAAAGAAAATATAAACATTTATCCTGGTAACACGCACACCATATCTCAATTTCCAATACGTCATTCTTAATAGCAAGTCAGTGCCCCGATCCATTGAGTTAAAAATTACAGCCTGAAACCAACTCTTAAAGATATACTGCAAAGAAATAATTGTAATATTTGAAATCGTTAAAATTAAAATATCAATTTATGCAACAACCTTACAATAAAAGCTTAAAGCAGATAAACAACAATATAAACTGATTTGGCAATGCCGGTACTTTTCATCGTATGTTATTCTTATTACAAACAACAGCTGTTTTGAAAAATACCTATATCTCAAAAACGTTACATTCTTTTCTCGTTTCTCTTCAATTCTCTACAAAGCGTGCTAATGACAACTTCTTGGTTGAACTAAAAAATGTTTCGAAATTTTTAAAATCTGGATTTCGTAGAACCCTTGGTTTTCATAGTTACTTATTTCTAAAAGAATCTGCATGCGATTAAGGTCACCCAAACGTAATCCAATCTCAATCATACACAAATTTTTCAAAAATATGTTGACGTATAACAAAACGCAATATTAAAACAAAAAGGTTTATAATTTACATAGAGCAAAGAAGTCGATGAAATAATCATATTTTCTATTTCTTGCTAGCTTACTAGAAACGATAGGACGAAAGATCTTTAAGCGTGTTCCCACTATACAAAGATCTAAGTTTCTCCGTACCCAACACGAGGCATGTCACGATTACTTCAAACATACCGATAATGCCGCACCTAAAATGTTTTTTTTTTATAAATTGTTGATCCCGGTCAGTTGATGTTAATTCTGTATCAGGATAGTTATTACAGTTTCTATTGGTTCTTATAATCTAGAATAACCCGCGCGGAAAAACAGAAACAACCCCCCCCCCCAATCACACACTCGCACACATATCTGCGTTCACCACACACACACACACACACACACACACACACACACACACACACACACACACACACACACACACACACACACACACACACACACACACACACACACACACACACACACACACACACACACGCACACGCACACACGCACGCATGCACCCACGCATGCACGCACACACGCACGCACGCACACACGCACGCACGCACCCACGCACGCACGCACGAATATATAAATGTATATGTGAATCAGTTATGGAAAAATAACGTATGGGATGTGGCGTATCGTACCCGTGGCCAGTACTAAATTACTTAATCATTTATTTTGTTTTTATTTTAAATATACATTTATAAAGAAAATAATGATAGGGTCTCCTTACTTGAAATTATAATATTTATACCAAATTTCCACATAATCTGATAATTATTTCTATGCAAAAGTTTAAAAAAAATGTAAAATATTTCTTGTTTAAAGTTTGACATTCGCTTTACATACACAAATTGCTATAAAATTTCGTTGCTTTAAAAACGTTCGTTGGTCATTTTTACAAAATACAATATCTCCCTTTTAGAATGTTTTGTTTCGAAAATCAACGGCCTACATATGGGGAATGTATATACAAAAAGCGTTACTGAAATTTGCGACGTAATAATTATCTAATACTAATTATTGGTATTTTTATAGGTATTTTTTTATTAAGTGTTAATAATAATAGCCCCCCCTATATTCTCATAGGCGGGTAATAGGCCACCTTATATTTACCGCTCCAGACCTCATTTTTCAAGGAACGTCACTTGTAACTGATAGTTTTGGGATAAAATAATCGAAGTAATAACGCAATGATTAGTACGATGTAACAAGATACACTCGAGAGAATCAATACAGTTTATTAACTGGCTATTCCATTCCCCATTGACAGTTCAATTACTTCTTAATGGATATCAGACATAACTGATTTGCCCTGTCAAAATGATTGCCATACACAATGGACACATTGAAGCGGGCTATAGACATTTACATGAAGACAGATTGAACTGCGAAATATGAAAGGTTATTCCAACATGGAAGACAAGTTTATTTCTCACTAACTGAACGGTTATTTGAGAAACATTTTCAGTCTAGCTTCGATTAGGAAAGTAAGAAATCTAAATTCCGAAAGAACTGTTAGTTTTTGTAGCCAGTTATATATAAACAAAATACAACTATTCTTTAAGCTTAGCTTGTGAGGTTATGTTAAAACAAATAAAAGACTTACACAAGACTCACAAATTAATCATTTATGTACTCATACGCGTTTCAATGACAAAATCATCATCATCATCATCAGTGAGTGTTGCTACTCAAAGTTAGAGTTTGTAGTAGCAACACTCTCTGATGAAGATGATGACTTCGTCATTGAAACACGTATGAGTACATAAATGATTAATTTGTGAGTCTTGTGTAAGTCTTTTACTTGTTATAAACAAAATGTTTTAAGTCAATTTCTTCTAAGATCAACAAAGAAAAAAGTATTATATTTACTTTTTATTAAATATTTACAATAATACGAGTATAAACAATGTATCATAACCGGATAATGTTTATTTAGTATTTGCATTTTTCGAATTAGAATTTAAATAACTGTCCAGTAGTAGAATGGTAGGTTACTTCCACAGCCTTTTTGTTGACTTGGAGAGCTTTATCTTTCAACAAAATGGAGCACCACCACATTTCACAGTTTCCTAATAGCAACTCGGGGGAATGTTGGAGTACGCAGGACCACAAGATCACGCTTCACACTCATGGCCTCCTAGATCACCTAACATGACTTATTCCCGTGGATTTACGTCACAGAACTTGTTTATGTTCCTCCCTTAGCTCGTGATATCGGTGGACTACAAACAGAATATCAGCTGCAGCAGCTTCAGTGGAAGAACACACCTTTGCGCACCTATTGGAATAAATTCAATTATTCCCGTCGGTAATGGACTGTGATGGTTTCGTTACTATTTCGATAATCGAATTAAAAATTCTTTTTTCAAAATTTCTAAACCCCTTCCCATTTTAGTAAATGGTGTCCAGAAAATAAGGTTCTATCCTTTATTTTGCTTTTCCTATTTCTTCATCCCTTCTTTATCTGCCTAAAACCTAGACAGTTAGATCATTTTTAGTGAAAGAGATTCCAGCATACTACATGAAGAGGGTTTAGTCTGATCCAAACCGTTGTCTATGTAATTTGATTACTTAGCATGAATATAATATTGTGAAGTACTTGGAACATTGTCATTAGTTATATTGTTAAGTTTAAAATACAGGATATTTCAAAAAATTATGACCAGATTTTAATTTATGTTATTAAAACAAATGCCATCAAGTAACTAAAACTAACTACAATGTGTCTATCTAAGTAATAGCCGTGTCATATGGTCACAGAAAACCATATGGTTTCCTACTTGATGTCTCTACTAGCGTTGACCTTGAGTGTATAGTCAGTATGTCGTAGTATGGCGTCCGCACACCAGAAGGTAATTTGGCTCCTATATCATCTGGCATGTCTTTTTCCTGTGAAGGTACGTTCATGAACTTGTTCATGTTCTTCCATTGGCTCGTGATATCTAATAGATGTCATTAGCGCAGGTAATGGGGGACCTATAGTACATTTGAGGTTCAATATAAACGTTTTGTGTGTGAAGCATTTTGTGTAATAAATGTGACGTTATGAAATCGGGTCATTCTTTTTGAAACACCCTGTATTCCCTGTATACGAACAAAGATCGTCAGTAATTGTATGTCTATAAATAAAAAGCTGCAATACTGTACGTAAGAATGTATAACTATATGTTTCACAATGAAATATGGTTGTTAAACAACTAAAACTGTAGTTCTGCAGTACAAGGAAAGAAATATGTTGCACTCTAGGGTCATATTTTCAATAGCTTCTATATTTTGACAGTTATAAAGTAGTTTAATTACTTTGTTCGGAAATGTATTCTTTTAGGAAATAAAACTCTTTGACAAATGTTTGGAGAGTTGGCAAGCAGCAACTACAGCACAAAGGAAGTAATAGCTAGGAAATAAATATCTCATACTGTACGCTTTTGCTAAGTACGAGTAAATATAGGTTGTGGCACGGTTTGAAATAAAACTACTGTGGTCTGGCTTTTCTATTCCTCACAAAGTCTTACAAATGAAAAGAAATGGTTTTCTTCAATCGTGATTTGGGTAAGAATATTCTATAGACTCTTTAAACACTTATAATTCTTATCATTTTTCTTTGGCCAGATTGTTTAACGTTTCTAATTTAATGTTAACAAATGTTTTGTTTGTTTGTTAGGATAGAACGAGAATGTAGACAAAACTAAGATTTGAGTAAAGAAGAATATTGAGAAAAGTCTTTTAAAAAAAACATTTACTAAAGACGCCTGTTTTTTCTTGACCTTTACACGGTAGGTTTAAGCCTCTGAGAGTTCTACTACTTCACGTTAAACCCTATTATTAGCAAAGTATCATTATCATCATCGTCATCATTTATTGTGTAGGCCCATTAATCTAGATAATTGATTTTATACATATATTTTTCAAACACCTAACAATATATCCCCTCTTCCACCACAATCGCCGCCCCCACTAAAGCCGCCACCACTCAAGCCAACACCACCATCCGAGCCTCCGCCACCACCACCTCCACCGTCCCCGTCCAAGCCGCCGACACCACCCAAGCCAACTCCATCGACCAAGCCGCTGCCACCACCCATGCCAACACCACTACCATCGCTGCCACCGCCCACCGCCCAAGGCGCCGTCATCACCCAAGCCGCTGTCATCATCACTATCGCCGCCACCAGCCAAGCCAACACCACCACCACCACTAAATACGCCACCGCTATCTCCCATCATCACAACCTACTGAGAATTCTTTCTATTATTTGTGTATAATGTAGAGAATACATTATTATTTGTCTGTAGTGTTGTGATGGCTAGTTTCTCTAAAGTTTGAGAGTATTAAAAGTTATCCAGTAATTACATAGCCTACATTTTCATCACCAATTAGATATATTGATGTGTCGGATCCTCCTCTTCTTTAAACAATAAAATCAATTTAATATTAGTTTTATTGTAGTTTTCATAAGGAACCATACGTTGCAAATACAGGAGATAGATAATAGCAAACTTACTGCATTTAATTACATTTTAACTGACACTGTACAGTAATTGGAAATTTATAGAATAGGATTTTATAGTAACTGGAAATTTATAGTTGGTGTCATTGTATAGTAACTCATTTTGTATAGTAGCTGACATTCGATAGTGACTGGATTTTTATAGTAACTAACATTGATTAGTAACAGACATTGTATAATAAGTCATATTGTTTTTATTGTGAATAACATTGTGTAGTAACAGGCATTGTATTTAGTTAATTAGAGCTTAGCTAGTGAGAACTATTCACAAAGGTAAAAATCTAAACAGTTTAAACACACCAAAAATTAGTTTTTAATAAACAAACACACTAGTTCACAACAGACTAGTTTCGGCGACTATGTCAACTTCCTTGGTGCTTGGCTACTACTAAGGGTCGTCCTGAAACTAGTCTGTTGTGGACTAGTGTGTTTTTGTATTAAAAATTAATTTTTGGTGAGGCATTGTATATTAACTGAAAATTCATAGTAGCTGATTTTCTATAGTAACTGCAAATTTATAGTAACTGAAAGTGTACAGTAACTGGCACCGTATAGTAACTGCCATTGTATATTACAGGCATTGTATAATAACTGGAAATTAATAGTAGCTGGCTTTCTGTAGCAACTGGAATCTTACACTAACAGCCATTGCACAGTAACTGGTAATATATTGTAACTGACATTGTATAGTAACAGGTATTGTATAATAACTGGCAGTTCATAATAGCCGACGTTTTATAGTAATTGGAATTTTATAGTAACAGACATTGTACAGTAACTGATTCTGTATAGATCTATAGTAACTGGCATTGTAAAGTAACAGGGATTGTATAGTAAGTCATATTGCACAGTAATTGGCAACTTACAGTATCTGGCATTGTAACGTAACTGAAATTCTATGACTGATATTAAAAGTAATTCGTTTTTATTATAATTACTTTGAAAAATATCATCGTTATAAACAGTACTATAATAATATAATATACATTGTTAGATAATAGTTCATACGCTTAATTAGAACCACATTTCGGTCGGGAAACACCTTGAACGTACGGCCTTGAGATTTACTGACCATTATAAAAACATCAAGCACCTACTGCGAGGTTTAAGTGTGTCTTCAGGAAAAGCCAAAACAGCGTAAGACCTAAGGGTAGCTTTCACTCTGGTAATTAAGATGGCGCTATATTTCTCTGTAGCACTACCCCTTTATTGCTTATTTAGTTTGGGGTTTGTAGCTTCTCCTATAAATGGACTATTAATATTTACGTTAAATGATTGCTATTATTGCTCGCAATGATCCAATTTGGTCACAAGCAGGTCTTATCAACTGTTGGAGTGCCAGTTTTATGTTATGAATTATTTATGCCCTGATTGTGGAAACTATAGAAGCAGATAATAAATCGCGATCTTTAGAAGTAGCCTACATTTTTATGCAATAAAACGAAATTTTTGAAGTTTTGGGTTTCAACTCAAAGTAGTACACACTGTGCTACTTACTCCAACGTACTGATACCTATTCCTACTTCAAGATATTTACTGCTACTTACTCCTAAATATTGCTACTTATTGATAATAACTACTTCTTCCTGCTAGTTACTTCTACTGATTGCTATTTGCGAAGCCTACTTCTACTTACTCCTAAATATTGCTACTTATTCCTAATTATTGATATTTACTTCAACTGATTGCTATTTGCGAAATCTACTTTTACATACTGCTAAATATTGTTACTTATTCTTAATTATTGATATTCACTCTTACTTACTGCTGCTTACTTCTACTGATTACTATTTGCGAAACCTACTTCTACTTACTCCTAAATATTGCTACTTATTCCTAATTATTGATATTTACTCTTACTTACTGCTGCTTAGTTCTACTGATTACTATTTTCGAAACCTACTGCTACTTATTGCTACTTACTCCTGAGTATTGCTACTTATTGATATTTACACCTACTTACTGCTACTAACTTCTACTGATTGCTAATTACACCTAATTACTAGTAATTAGTGCTTCTTACTTCCTCTTACTCAAATTTATTCCTACTCATTGGTACTCACACCTACTTACTCCTAGTTATTTATAGCTACTTACTTTTATTACTGCTAGTTATTAATTGCTACTTACTTCCAGATATTTGGATTTCTCAGGGGACAAGTTACATTTAAATGGGATTATTTTAAAAATTTTATTTTATTCTATATATATATATATATATATATATATATATATATATATATATATATATATATATATATAAGAATGTATGTATGAGTGTATGTATGTATGTGTGTATGTATGTTATAAACGCCTAAACCGCTGAACAGAAATTTATGAAATTTGAAAGGTTTGTTTAACATAATCCCAGGATGGTTCCTGTGAAATGTGCTGTAGATCCATCCACAGGGCTCCACCCCAGAGGCTTAGGATGGTACAAAAACCGATGTATGTATGTGTTTATGTATGTATCTAAAGAACAAAAGTTAATGAAATTTGGAGGGATTATTTCTTATAATTTCAGGATGGTTCGTGGAAAGTGTGGTGCAGGCTCATTCACAGGGCTCCACCCCAGAGGCTTAGGAGGGACATAAAACGATGTATATATGTATGTATTTTATGGACGCCTACCGCTGAACAGAAGATAATATAATTTGAAAGGATTGTTTAACATATTCCCAGAATGTTTTGTTTGAAGCTTGGCGTAGATCCATGCACAGGGCTCCGCCCCAGAGTCTTAGGATGGTTTATTGCACAGCCTTCCATAACTCTTGTATGATTGAAACGTTGTAATGAATTACATATATTGTAGAAAATTGTTTAGTATTGGGCTTTATTAAAAGCATTCTAACCTTAGAAAATATTACAAGATGGGACAAGGTATTTTCTTAATGCATAACTAAAATGTGATTTTTATTGGCGTGTGTTTTTACCACTATGTGGTTTTGATAAATTTTAAATTTAAGCCTTATTATTTGTGTTTAAATATTCTTACAAATATAGGTTTAAATTTAATTAAGTTACATGAAAATATTCATTTACCCGTTTATTTTTACAAAGTATGTTACACTAAAGTTTTTTTTTTTCAAACATATGGCTAAATAGATATCTTAGTTTCTAAATTAAATACTGCTTATTGTGGCGATTTCACAAATATTCGAACCTACTATCTATATATACAACTACAAAGAAACACAGGGCAAGGGTTAGGCCAATTGGTGTTATTGTTGTAATAAATTTATTTGCAAGTATCAACTCCAATGCAATAAAATCCAGTTACAATCATTAAATTTCTTGTTTTAGGTTTTGACATTTTCCCTAGAGCCAAGATTCGTGCAAAATTAGATCACTGTTTAAAAATACTGACGCATAAAAGCTGAGACATAAATTACAGATTTCAAGGTACTATTATTTTTATAATCTATTTTAAGCTTTAAATAAAAATTAATAAATATAAATGTACTTTTATAAAATACTTTTATCTAAAATCAGTAAAAATAATGAATGTTTAATTATTAAAAGTTATAATGTAAGGTATATGTGTTAAAATGTTAGTAGTGACAATTATAAATAATAAATAATTTACATTTATTTATAGGTTAAGATGTTCTAATTTTGCTATCCTGCCAGACAATTTGTAAGTGCGAAGTCACCAACGGTAGTTTACATAATTGCCTGCAGATGGCAGGGAGGTCGCTTACTCTGATAGTTGATAGGCGAATGTTGTTTAGTATCTGCGACGCTTTGGTTTGCAGTGTTTGTTGCGGTGTGAGTTTCATGTGTTTGTTTATAGTGCTGGTTTTGTGGTGAAAGTTTAGTGTTATGATAAAATGTATTTTGTGTATCAGGAATTTTAACGGTAAGTTTGTTAAGTTTAGCGATTGTAGTCACGACAACAATCACTCTAAATTGCCTATTTAACCTTGCAAACACGATAGCGACCAACTGTTGATTGTTTATTCCGATAAGTTGAACTACTTTTTAACAGTATGACCTAAAGACCAAGATCTTTCGAACGTGTTTTATTTGCAACTGTTCTTGTTACGGTTAAATTGTTTGTAAGTGTAGAAACTATAATCTCCACATTAGAATTTTTTGCTAGTTAGTAGGCCATATTTTTTGTACTAATGCAAAATGATGCCGGCCCTTTAAGCATACTTTAAACTATATGTTTATGTATTTAAAACGATTTGAAAGCTGTCCGTCTCTTGAAGTAAATATATACAAGCACGTTTTAAGTACAGTAATTATATAGTCTATTGTTAAAATAACATTTATTTGCTTATGTCTAAAGGTTGCTCCTTACATTTTCAAATAGTAAGCTTAAATTAACCTCAAAGAAATAAAGTGACAGAGTCTTTTTTTTCATATGTTAATTAAAAATACATTAGAACATGTTGGGGCTATTTCAAATGTCGCAAACCACAAATAGTGGTTAAAATTTGAAAAAAATACCAATTCTACCTAGTATAACCTGAATTTACATTATTTGATAGACCTACTATTAACTCCGTATTTCTTAATTATACAGAACACTACTATGTCATGTTAATTTATCGCTTTATTGCGATGTAGTTACTAATTATCTTTTGTATCGTATGTTGCCGTTTTAGGAAAGTAAGTACGAGTAGTTCTATTCGGCAATCGTTAAGTTTAGGCTACCTGGGAAACTCACCATAACTGAATACTTTATTGTTATATTTTAACACCGTATTGTATGACAACAATTAGATAATCAGGTTATTTTTGTATGACTAATTAATTTACCATTATTGACCATTACTTTTAATTTGCCTAATATAGAATAGCTGTTTACTTGTTTAAAATGAATTTTCAAGGATCAAATGCTGTTATAGAAATTTCTTATCATGTTTTAATAATAATGTTACTTTTCAGTCCGTTTATTTATGTAAAAAGATTATATTTATAAGACCTCGTCTACTATAATTTATTTTTGTTTAGGCTATTTTGCTATGAAAAGCTAAAAAATTGGTAGTGTAAAAATGGTAATTTTTTACCAATAATTTTCACTGCATTTTACATCTTTACCTAATTTAACACATCGTTAACACTATCACTAGTATGGATTGTGGTTTCGAACTGGGCCCATTTTTAATGTGAAACTTGATGAATTTAGGTTAAATAGTTAATTTTTCAAGCATAACTTTTGAAAATAAAGTTAAAGTTAATTGTGATATTTTTCAGTTTATATAGAGTGTATTCTAAATATTTGTATATATTAGTGCGCGCGCGCGTGTGCGTGTGTGTGCGCTTTTATTTTTGTCTTTGTCAAGAGTAATTTTGTTGGTATACGTTAAAAAATGTTAAATGTTAACATAAGTTTTATGGGGGATTGTGGTTAAAACTTTATTTACAACCGTTTTGATAAGGCCTACTGTATACACTTGCAGGAAACACATACTCATAGCCTGTTGAATACATGTTGCTATAGTTATGTTGCTTTGGTTGCCATTTAGGTCTACTTGACTAAAGCTATCTTTCAATTCGTGTCTCAGTAGGCCTACATCCTACAATCTCTCTCTCTCTCTCTCCCCCCCTCTCTCCCTATATATATATATATATATATATATATATATATATATATATATATATATATATATATGATGAATAGTTATTATCTGGAGTACATCCGTTCATTCTGCAGTGCAAAAAATCGTAGTGATGCAGTTGCATAAACTGCAGAATGAACGGATGTACTCCAGATAATACAGTAACTATTCATCATATTTTTCCATCCGTGAAGGAAAACGTATCAGCATATTTATATGTATATATATATATATATAAATATTATAGTCTCTCTTTTAATTATTTATTTTACCTCTCTGTCACCAGTGGTATTAATTAATCGTTTTGTGAATTTGTCTAGTAAAACCATAATACTTGTGTCTCAACACCGGTGATTACTTCCAAAATTATGTTATAAAGTAAATTTGGAGGGTACAAAAAATAGTGGGAAAACATAGCCACTGTCTATGTAAAGTTTTTTTTTGCAATATAAATAATGGTTTAAGTATTTAATAATGATTAATAAAAATCTGAAATTATTAATATACTCATCTTCATTTCTGCTAGGAATATTTCTATGTGTTTGAGTACATTTTTCTGCCATTCCTAACTTTTCAATATTCTCCTCCGTTGACGCGTTTCGGATTAACTCCATTTTCAAAACTTCAATCGTACTTTCATAGGAGTACGATTGAAGTTTTGAAAATGAAGTTAATCCGAAACGCGCAAACAGAGGAGAATATTGAAAAGTTAGGATTGGCAGAAAAATGTACTCAAACATATACAAATCTGAAATGTTTGAAACAACACTATATTTCTACTGTTTTGGCCGAATGTCGACTTTACTATTTCTTTAAAAATAAGCCAAGAGTGGGAAAATATTTTTGGCTTGACATTTATTTTCTAAATTACTAGTTTTTATGTGTAGAACACGAATATCAACTATATTTTTCGCGGAGAGTGCGGAAAGTTCATTTTTTCACATTTTAGTTGGAACTAGTTTTTCAGAAAGCGCTATATCAACAGTGCAACGATATAAATATATAAAATATCAAGCTGTAACAACACATGACAAAAGGATTTATAGGCCAAAATATTTAGGTTAGTATTAAAATAAATTAACTTTAAGTAAATTAACCAACACGCAAACTAACCGCGGAAAACTCGATAAGGTTAGGTTTATTTATTTTTATTATTTAACTAAAAAGTAAATACAACTTTACTTAAACTAAACCTAACCTAACCTAACTCTAGCGTATTTTCGTGAAAAACTCACTAAGGTAAGGTTAGGTTAGTTTTATTTATTTTACTACTTAATGGAATGGTAAGTATTTACATATGGGAACTAATAAGACGTCTAATTCTGCGAATTAATACCCTTTGCCCAAAAAATAATCCCAACCAAAATGTGAAAAAAATTAACATTCCGTATTTTCCGCGGAAAATAAAGTTGTTTACGTGTTCTACACATTAAAACGAGTTTTTACAATAATAATAATAAAAATAAAACATTGGCAATATTCACCAATATTTCTTATAAAGTGAATGATTACTGGAATATTTGTGACCAAATTCAAAAATATCATGATTGTATTTTGTTTTCAAGAAGTCCAAAGTTATAACATTTGGAACAATGTAAATGTGTTGTTACAGGACCTGAGTTTAGCCTACTCCAAGATGTGCATCTTGCATCCCGACTTCTGGCCGTATAATTGAAACATAAATATATTTATCACTTACCGTTGGCGTATACCAAGTTTTAAACATTTAAATTTCATCGTTGCATGATTACAACATTATAAATTTTATTCCTTAAAAATGTTTTCAGTTGCTTTAAGCAGAGTTTAAAAAAAAATTATAGCTCATTAAATTGTGCACGCACGTCCTTGGAACTGGTAAATGTTGGCACAAATATCATTCACTTGATAAGGGATATTGTTTGCACTTTTATTTTGTAAGTAATAATCCAGATGGTTTGTGAATTAAGGTTATAAATAAATAACTGCACACGAACTCACAAAACTATGTACTTTATTGTCATACGCGTTTCAATGACGTATGCCATCATCATCAGTGACAACTACAAATAGTTGCAGATGTAAATTTGTAGTAGTGTCACTGATGATGATGACATAAGTCATTGAAACGCGTACGACAATAAGGTATATTATTTTGTGAGTTCGTGTACAGATATTTATTTATTAATTTTTGATTTTTTATTTAAAAAAAGGGCAACAAACGACAAGAACTGTGAAAATGTGTTTTTCCATAAATACCAGATCTCTACTATTATTCATTCCTAGAAGAAATATCTTAATATATAATTTCGCAAGCCGAATTTTGAGAGAAAAATTGTGGGAGCATGGGAGATCGTACAGAGCTGGGAGATGGCTCGAATTAAAAATATTGACAAGAAAGAGCGGGAAAAATATAGATTTTTCTCAATTCACAACATTTTTACGGTTTTGAGGAAACTAAAGTTTCAAAAAATCACCATAAGAAATACGTTGCAATGAAAAACAGCTGAGTATGATTTGTAAAGAAACAAATAGCAGGTTATGTGTATACATTACAGTGAAAAACAGATGATTATGATTGAATTACAAATATATATTGAAAATACGATTTTTCAAAACATCATAATTGAAAACGCATTCACAAAAAATATAGTTTATAAGGAAATTTTGTTATGAAAAACTTGAATTATATTAAATATAATTTGTATTAAATAATAAAATTAGTATACAAAAGTTTAAAATTTGTTTCAGTATGAAAAGGGGCATTTGTCCCTACAAGACCTAGTTTATATTTATTTGTGTTTCGAAAAACACAATTGTGTAAACTATATTTTTTTTACGAATTTGTTTGTACCTTCCACAGCAGTTACAAATCAGGGCTTTATAATAAAACAATGTGGTAATACATACAGGCATTAGTTGAACGATTCTTTAAGCAAACGTGACAATTAGGGCTTAACAATTACAAGTCGCTGCCATGTTATAATGACGGGGCCTTAACTGTCTTATTACTTCCAGTGCAATAGTTATAAACCGTCAAGCTACGCTCCCTGTCTTTTCGTCACATTGTTAAACCCTCGCGGGAGTAAAATTATTAAATCTTGCTGTGTTTGTATTGTACATCTTGAGGTTTTCCTTGTAAATTACATTTTTGGTATCACTTGATATAAAAACCACTACCTAGTTATATTTTTCCGCAGACGCGTTTTGCACTAGGTTAGTGCATTATTTGCAGATTATTTGTTCAATGCAGTGAGCCATGGACAAGACTGTTGCTTAGGTGTGTTGTGTTGGAGTGAGTCTATGATGTGTTGGTGTACTATGGTTTATTATTGTTCATAGAGTAGTAGTTGATTAAGTGGTTAATTATAGTATTTGATTGTGAGTGTGTTTTGTCATTTAGAATGTTTTGTGCATAGTTTTTGTGGTGTTTGTGTATCTCGTAGTTTTCTGTTGTGTTTAGTTTGTTGCTTTTTATGATTTTTAGAATAGTTTTTATAATCGTGTAGTATGTAAGTCATCATCAGAGGGTCCTATTACAATTAAATCACAAACTCGACTGAATGACCGACTGCATTTTTTGTGGTATAGTATTTGGATTATTTTAAATAGTTGTATTTGTTTTTATTAATTATTTGAGATATATTTTGTCTGCAGTACAACTTATATTCTGTATAAATTTGGACGGATAACTCATGAGATTTTTCTTATAAATGAGGCAGATATGTTCCTTTGTCAATTCGGGGTAAAAAGGGACTCTAATTTTTTTTAAGGATAGGGCAAATCCGATACGGAAAATTTATTTTGAGGTTAGTAATAGAAAAATGGGAGGTTCGGGTGGTGTGAGTGTATGAGGGCGTGCGCGAGTGTTTATGTGAGTATTGGGACTCGCTTGCTTGAGCTCGCGCGTGAGTTTTGAGTTTAATGGAATATGTTTGTATATTCCGTGTTTTCCGGTGGTAAGGCGGCTCTTAGTTATTTTTGCAAAATTGTAGGTTTTTGATATGTCTTGTGTATTTGGAGGTGTCCTTGGTATAGTATATGAAATGGTTTCTGTATGGGATGTTATTATTATTCTTGTAGGATAAGTGGATGTGGTCCCACAACCCACTTAGCTGCCACTTCCGTCATACTTGTATCTACGGTTAGTACCCTTACTGCGAGTAAAGGATTAAGGATTGATTGTGCAATAGAGTGACAACAAGCTAGCTGTCCGTATATTTGAATAGGAGGCAGTAAAGCTAGACGCTGTGAAGAAAGACACTCTGCCAGATCATGTAAGTGCTTGGGATGATGTGTAGCGAGTGTATTACCCTAGGAATACCTTGTTAGCGAGTCTATTGACGGGTGCATGGTCTACCCGAAGGTGAGGTGAGTACAAGTCCTGCCACCTACAGCTGCTCTCTGAACTAAGTCAGAGCAGTTGTGATGTGTGTAAAGTTGGTTATTTTCTCTTACCACACACACACACACATGCGTGCGCGCGCTTACGTAATGAGCATTAAAAATAACAGAAACACTTTAAAGCGCTCAATAAATATTGCAGAGAATGTAGGCCTAAGTAGGGTTTGAGGTAATTATAGAGCCTGCTGCAAGCGCTAGGCAGGTAATGACCGACAGCCAAGGCCGGTTTACAAATGTTGTTATCAATGAGTCAGGTAGATAACGTTTTATAGCGTTGTTTTCTCTTACATATTCACGTATCTTGCGTTGCCAACGTACTAGGTACATTACGTACATGAAATAATGGCTGAACAGTTGTGTCTTTCGAAACTGACACACACACACACCCACACCCACACCTTGAGGTCCTTCCCGGACAGTAAAATTTCTTTTGTAATTTGTAGTTTTATTTGTTTCTATGAATTTTACTGCTTTGCAAATGCAAAACTTTTAATCTCTTTGAAAATAAATAGCAAGGAACGTTCCGTAAGCCTGATTGGTTCGTTTATTATGTTATCTTTCTTCACCCCGACCATGTTATTGTGTGCCGCCAGGTTTGCATCGCCTGGTAGCTCCCCCCTCGCCCATGGCTGATACCGTGTTGCGTAACAGATTAATAAGAACCTGCAGCAGATGTTATGGCTGTAGTGCGGCGCGATCGCTTAGTCGCGAATTAATTGCTGCAGATGGTTTACAGTGTGTTCGTTTCTGTAAGTCACACACTGTGTGTTGAATCTAATTCATACTAAACTGTTAGTCGTAGATAGAGGGAATAGAGCTTTCATATGTTTTAATGGAAATAAGTTACAAAACACTACAAAAAGAAACCTTTTAATCAGAATATTTGTTACTGTTTAAATAAAACGTACATTTAATACGATAATAATAAAATAGTAAAATTTTGATAGTGAAATAATGAAAAGGGCAAAATTCAGTAATCGGCCTATAAATTACTTGCATAGAAAAATTAATACAAATATTAGTAGAAAGCTACGATCAAACCACAGACAAATTTACCAATAAAAATTCATTGCCCAAAATTTCAGCACCTAAACAATGTCCTCTTTAAATGAAAATAAAACAGAAAAATAATTAAGCCATTACTAGTTTTTATATCCCTTCTATTAGCCAACACTCTCCCGATATGTAACGTAAAAACTTTCAATCGTTAATAAAATTCGTTTTTAATCATTCAATCAAGTTCAAATACATTTTGTCAACCTATAGAGGATGGCAAGTAATGTTAATACAGTTTTTCCAAATATTTATTCAACAGTTAAATTATATAATTTATGGGATCCAGTCGGATTCGAACTGAGAATCTTCATGTTCGAAATTTAGCGCGGTTTGGCACTGCGACAACTTTTCAATACCTAGAAATATATTCCGCAAAGATGCATATAATTTTTCCCCCATCTTGTCGAAATCTCCATTGTACAACCATGGTTGCACCAAACTGTTGCCATGGTTACCACACAATATCATAAAAAGTGGTAACTAAAATAAAATTTTATCTTTGTTAACCTCAGTAGGAATTTACTTAATTTTTTTTTATATTACTTGTTTTTAATAGTGTTATTTTAAATTGTAATATTGTTAAATAAATTTCTTTGAAAGCCCATTGTTTGAATGTCGAAACGTTGGGAAGGTTAAATATGTCTGTGATTCCATCGAAACTTTCTACTAACTATTAATTAAGACTTAGGAATTTTAAAATAATAAAATTTCAAAGAATTTCAAAAGTTTTTGAAAAAAAAAGAACACAATGGAATATATTTGAGAAGAACCGCCTGAGATGAATATATACAATCTACATAATTTTAAATTAAGTAAAATTAAACTATCTATCTAAATTATTGTCTTTTGTGATTTATCTCAGCGGAGGGAAAACTCTTGTTCAGTGGATTATTATTTCTGCCATTAAAGTCTTCCAGAATGTTTCTCCAAGAAAAATACTGATTAAATTTGTCAGGTTCTATTAAAGATCTGAATTAATAGAATGGTCTAAAGGAATCGATATTAGTTTTCTAAATGATTCGCTAAAATATCTTAAAAAAGTCACGGAAAGAAAAACAGTCAGAAACTTTAACCTTTTGAAAATACCTGATCATAAGTGACCTTTATGTGTGTTTAACATAAATGTGTTCAAATTCTTGATATACCCATCTTCACTTCTGTTAGGAATATTTGTATATATTCGAGTACATTTTTGTGCCTTTCCTAACACTCCAATATTTTCCTTTGTTGACGCGTTTCGGAATGACTCCATTTTTAAAACTTAAATAGTACTCTTTGAGTTTTGAAAATGGAGTCATTCCGAAATGCGTCAACATGGGAAAATATTTCAATGCTAGGAAAGACAGAAAAATGTACTCGAGTGTATATTAATGTGTTCATTTGTAAACAAATATCTGAAAACTCTTTTCGTTCTTCTAGACGATCTTTCTTGAAATGAGCAACAAAAAATCATTGTTTTTTCCTACCTGGAACAAAGCTTACACGTTCAACTTTTATATTCATGAATGTAACTGTTTTACAAGCTGATTCAGTGGTTTAATAATGAAATATTAATGCTTAAGGGAGGGAGGAAGGCTGGCACGTCACGCAACACTCAAACACATTGTTTAATTTAATAAAGTAATGAAGTGCTGAGATGTTCACGGGTTGGAATAATATTCCATGCTTGGGATAAACCTATCTCAACCAGTAGGCTAACTTAGTATTAGGTATTAGGGTCTTCAACTTTGTTTCAAATTAGAAATTTGCTATCTCGTCGTTTAGAGATTTATTACATTATTTATTTTCGTTTTCAGTTTGGTTATTCATTTCCCTCTATTAGTTCACACTCTCCGTATATATATCTTTTTAAAAATTTCAACCGTTGATCAAATACTTTTTATTCGTCTACTCGAGTTCAAATACATTTTTCTAAACCTGTATTGGATGGCAATTGATGTTAACATAGTTTTTTCAATAACAATTCATTAAATTAATTTTAATTTAATAATTAATTAATTAAATGAATTAATTTTAGGTTTATATGGGAGAAGACCTTTCTACAAAAGGGGCAAGGTATGCAATATAGTAATTTTGTCCCATTTAGTTTTAAAAAAGTTATAAAATATGATTTCATAAAACAGCTGATTTTATTTTATTGGTTATGTGGTAGAACAGCTGTTTTAACGTATAGGCCTAGGTCATGGTCCTTTTTTTATTTTATTTTGAATTATTTAATAAATAGCAACTAAAACTATATTTTCCGTTGTTAACCTAAGTAGAAATTGATTTTAAAATTTTGTTTTATATTACTTGCTTTTATTTAGTAGGAGCAGGATTTCTGTTTTCATTATAGAGGAAACATTCCATGGCTTTAGATGAATTATTTATGTAAACTTTAGTCCGTATCTATCTATTGTTATTAAAATTTGCATCACAAACTAGGGATGGTCGATCCAGTGATTTTAACGGATCGGTGATTTTAGTGACAGCGCCAGGCTTTGATCAGTGACTTTTACTGGTGAAAAGGTATACTGAGACAGCTCTGTATGTGCCAATAACAGGCAGGCATACCACACTGGAGATGAAAGACAGTGCCGGAGACATTATTATTAGGAAGTTACTGCAACACATACCTACATTGGGGAAATTATATAATATTATATGCTATTACAAAATAAGTGTATTTACAACATAGGGTTTAATTACAAAACACAGTTTATTTACAGTATTGGATGTTTGTATTAACAAAAAGGCTTTTTCTGACCTTATCAAGACTAAATCGAGATCTTCTGTCATTTAAAATGTAGCCTTCTTCCTTAGAGAATTGTTGCTCGCAAGGTAAATTAAAAGTACTAATTTAGGCTTACAAAAGTGTGTACTTAAAGCAACCATCACAGTTTATTTACAGTTTAACTTTATTACTTCACAAAAAACTGTGGACGTTTTCACTCACACACGACGTAAATGCAACACCCACGACGTAAATGCAACACACACGACGTAAATGCAACACACACGACGTAAACCAGTGACAGCGACAAATAAACCAATGACAGCCGCGTTGAAATATCAGTAATTTTTCAGCCAATGACGACGACGCTTTACCTCCGATCGATCCATTGTCACTGGGACTGGCATGTTTCATATTTTGTCACTGGTACCACCATCGATAAACAAATATGAGTGAGAAAATCACCGGGACAGAAATATCGACCATCCCTATCACAAACCTCAACAAAGCAGCCTCTTTCGACTGTGACTATACTGCAGCTTTTATTGAGTGTGTTACTAGAACTGGTTTTAAATGTGTCGTCATACACAAGAACAGAAGATAATCATTTAAACACATTAAAAACTCTTTTAACCCTCTGTGTCCCTCCCCCGCTCGTCCTTCCTCCTCAAATATTTATCCATCCCCACTTCCTCTCCACTGATCTCTGTTTCGTACCGTTTCACATCCTTCCTGCTTTCTGCTTGGAGCGAACATCTCAATCTAGTGAAATCGCTCTGTTTTGGTACGTTCTTACAAGCACATCCAACGAAATCTCTATTCGAATCTGGCGGTTCTTAAACTCTCACTGAGAGGTTCATGCGCTTCCACAGAACTTCTTACATTTAATAAAATATTCATACGGAACCCTATTACTGATATTTGGACCCTCACACAGAGAGGTGCGTACCCTCCGAGAAGTTCGAGCAACCTCAGAGAGGTAAGTAGCCTGCACGAGTTAGGGTCACAGGACGAATAAAAATTTATATTTTATATTCTATTTATATTTGTGTCAAAATAAGCAAAATGGCTACTTTGAGTGCTTGGATTTGTTGGGCAAGCCTTAAGTAAATTGGATGAAGCATGTTGCGATATCTTATTGGCTTACGATGTATTGGTGTTTAGAGTATCTCAAAATAATGACATTGTCTTCAAGGCAATAAAGAATGTTTTAGTTGCGCTACTCAGTTTCAAACAGTGTGTAATGAGGCGTGCACAGGCGACGGTGTAGGCTAAATAGGAATGACTCATTGCGAGGTGGAGTGACCGGATGGAAGAGTGCGGCGATGGCCGACACAACGAACGATTCCTGTTATAAACTCGACATCCGGTGCGACAGCTTCTGACGACCAACACTTCGTAAACTAATGTTCTGGGAACGAGTTGTGTC